>JARHVA010002541.1:1987500-2498475 GCA_037957365.1 Torreya grandis | reverse complement strand
TTCTCAAGCAAATAACTCCCTTCTTGGCTAGGTAACCATATTTGTGTAAGGGACTATGTATAGGCACTTAGGACTATGACCCTTGTTTGGTCATTTCCTCTACTCCTTACTTATAATTTTTTTATATATATAAATGAATTGAGAACATTTATTTATTATCTTAAAAACACACATAAATCATTATATCAAGGTTTTGAGAGACCTTTAATCACTTAAGTAGACCCTGCAGGTGACCAACTGCATGTGTGCATTCATTTGAGATTAGTTTGCCAACTTGGTGTTATGGGAACCATAATTACAGCACTAAATCTCTTAAAATTATTGTCATGTTATTGGTGGTATCTTCATACTTTCCTTAACACCTTAAAGCTCAGTGTTTCATTAATCACCATTGTTTAAGATAGTCTTCTCAATCGGTTGGTTGTAGATGTTAATTGGGATAGTTTTGACTGTGCCTTAGAGTTTCTTGACTTATCACCCTTAAAACTTATTAATGACTCTATAATTTTGTTATTGATGTATTAATACATTATAAATGCCTTGAAGTTCCAAAATCCATCAACCTCACTCTCTAAGGCCAATTTTATCAACTGGTTGTAGGTGATTATCTGAAAGGTTTGAGTGCATATAGTTTGAGTTTGACCTTTCTCACTACACCATGATATCTTATAGTGGAAAAACATATTAATATCTCATTATCACTACTCTATATTTCCATTATAATTCTTATAGCATCTTTAAACTTTTTTATCCACTGTCCACCCACATACAGTCCTATAGGTGCATTAGGCTCCTTAGCTTGTCATTCAACCCTACTTGACTTTAGGTACTTTGGAAATCCTTACTAGTGTGTGTCCCTTTTCAAATTGAAACATCAACATGTTTACATGTCTGAGTATACAACCTTCACTAAACATTTGCAACATAATATTTATATTGAAGTTGTAAACCTACAGGGTACACAGGGTTTGTCAACATGTTGTTTGAGTTTGAAGTTATGAGAAGTGAAAGTATGGTTTTTATGACTCAAATACCATGTCCTATTTGTATCAAAACATTGTATTATTAAAATAAAACTCCCAACTCTCTAGTAACACATACTTAGACCCACTTAAATCACCATTTTATGCAAGCACACAAGGACATAGCCCATAAGGTGAATGAAAGAAGTGACCATTTTGAGACTAGTATGGAATGTCTATCTGATCAAGAGGCCATGAATGGATTATAAATATTATAAAATATAATTGAGAAAAAATCAAATTTACTATACCACCTGGAGAACTTAGAACATAAAAATATGACAATCATTTTCAAATTATGCATAAAAGCCACTTTTATCACCAAAAGACCATCCACACATGCCATCATGGTGAATGAAAGTGTGTTATGAATATACAGACCTTTGATAACTCACTCCAATTGGTTTCATGTAGCTAAATATCTCACACTTATTTTAGAGTTGCACAAAACTCAGTCTATGGGGATTTAAGCCTTCAAAAGTTAGTCTAGCTTCTTAGAGATTGTTTCTAAAGATAAGGAGTTTAATCTAATTACCAATGACACAAATTGGAATCCCATAGGGGCCCAAATTTTTTTCTAAAATCTTATCCCCCCAACTCCACTTGTACGGATTGTATCATGCAATTGAATTTAGCATTCAAGAGCTTGTTAATGGAGAGATGGAAGATAGATAGTTTACTCCTTGAACTCAAAATTTTTTATAATTCTTCTTTTTTACCTTTAGAAGATTAAAGGACACCTTTTCAACTTTTTTTACCTATAAGTTACTTTAAAATTCCGTACAAGTCTCTTAACTCCTCAATATGGTGTTGAAACTCAAGATTCTAACCCTTGATCTAACTTTATGATAGGTGTGGTAGTTGTGTAATTATTACAAGGTCTTTGTAAGGTATGTGGTATGAATTTACCACTTAGGGAGATTTAACATACACTTGAGTTATCCAAAAATCACATTATCATGTTTTTTCACCACCTTTCAAATTACAAATGAACTTTAAACACTTCAAAACACCATGAAATTTTATGACAAAGTGATTAATATATTAAATAACCTTGATAAACTCCTAATCATCTATGACACCATTTAACCAAGCCTTATCTCTCCATGACATGCCTAGACCACTATATGACTAAAATAAGACATTACCTTAACGTATCCAAACTAACCTCAAACAATGATGATAAGGTTTTATGAAGACTTTTAGGGACCATATAAGGCATGACAAGACGACATGATAATCCTATTAAAGTTTCAATTTATAGGGGGTGACCAATTTTGAATTGGGTTTAGAATTTGGTCAATAGTTATCTAGTAACCTATACACTTTGAAATTCTCATTTTAACCAATAATTTTTACTCTTTACATCTAAACCACTTATTTTCACTTTAAGGATTAATACAAAAGCAACACAACAAAAAATTCAGATATCAATTACATCAGGTTTTCTTCCTTACCATGCTTTTTCTAGAGTAATATTCTACACAACTTTATAGGGATTCATGTTCAAGATGAACACAACCCAGTATCAAAAAGTTACATTCTTTATTTGCACCATACACCATGTCATCTCCATGAAAGTCTTGTTCTTCTTTCCCACTATTCCATTCTGATGTGGAGTGTAAGGAGTTTCATACTGCATGTGTATACCTTCCTTTCTATAATATGCATTGAATTGTTTGGAGATGAATTATTCACCATTGTCTAACCTAAAAACTTTGACATTTTTATCTATTTGAGTTTCAACTTGTGTTTTCCATGAAAAAAATAAAAACACATTTTGATTTATTCTTAATAAAGTACATCCACTTTTTTTGAGAGAAATTATCAACTACCAACAACAAATAAAGGGCACTAGATACAATGTTAGTTTTCATAGGATCATGAAGATATTCATATACCAAATTTAACATGCATTCTACCCTTCATGTTTTACTAGTAAGAAAGGGTTCCCTGATTCTTTTACCCAACTGACATCCTATTGACAATTTTGGTCACCATTGGAGGAGCAACTTTTAGTTCTCAGTGCAAGGTTTCATGGTAGACATGAAGGCCTTTTAAAGTTCTAGTTTAATTTTAGTAGGAATAAAGCAAAAGGTACTTATCATATTTTCAAAGTTAGCCTTCATAGTTTAAGTATTCAAAGAAAGTGTTTGGGTCTTTTGAAAAAAGGAGTCTGAACTTCATTTCTGAACAAAAATACCAAAGATTCAACTCCTTTGAAAGAATTTGTCCAAGTCTTTTCTATTCAAAAAAATTGGTTAGAGATTTTGTCGAGACAAAAGTTCTAAAGTTTTAGGTCTTCAAAATAATTATTTTGACAAAGTTTGTAGAGGAAGGATCTTGGTATTTGAAGAAAGTGTTTGGTAAAATATTTCATAACATCAATTTTGACCACAAGTGCCAAATAAAAATGCTAAAGACCAAGCCTTCTGAAGGATTATTAGGTATTTTATCTAAGATAAATGTGTTTCAAAATTTTCAAAGGTCAAAATTTGAATAGAAGCTATGAAGAAGAAATCATTTCAAGACTTAGTCAATTCTTCAACCTTGTCTAGAGCCACGTGTTAGCATTTTGCAGTCCTAGGCCTATTCAAAAAGTCCTTTTAGACTTATCCATTTCAACAATTTTATAAACAAGAAAGTAAGTGGGATGAATCCACATGGAAAAATCTTGGCAACTCAGGGCCCTAAAGCCATTCATGTAGTTGAGAAAATATGTTAGAGTAGTGGGCTCGTAGGATGATGCCACGTGGCATAATCTTGGTAACCTAACATCTTCAAGCCATCCACCAAGTTCAAAGAAACAAGGCACCTGGCTGAGTGAGAAGAAGACATGTGGTAACTTTTGGGAGCCCTTGAAGCTAATCAAGAACATTGCCTAAAGCAAGGAGAGATGGAGCAAAAGACACATGTAGTGATGTGGATTCCACAACAAGTAAGAGAATGCCACATGAAATTGGAGGGGTGAATCCAACCTAGGACCTTAAATTAAAAAAATAACTAAGTTTTGAACAACATCAAAGGAAAACTTGTGAAGAAAGCTTATGAGATAGCCATTTTTTTTCATTTTGCACCCATGGAGCCACATGTTAGAATTTTGTAGCCCCAAACTTATGAAAAGATCCAGTGAGTCTTATTCAATTTTCAAAAAGATTGCCTAGGTGAATTCCACATTAACAAGATCTTGGGTAAGCAAGTAAGTAGGATGATGCCATGTGGTGAAATCCTAAAGACCCAACCCCCTAGAACCATTTGTGTAGTTGTAAAAGTGTGTCAGTAAGTGGGATGGTGCCATATGTTATAATACCAACAACCTAAGGGCTTGGAGTATTTCACACAAATTAAAAAATATATCATAACTCTAGGTTAGTGATATGTTTCCACGTGGCATAATCCCACTACCCCACTCCTTTGTAGAGGTATGTGCATTCCCCAATAGTGTATCAGTGTCATGAGTGAGTGGTATAATGCCATGTGGCAAAACCCTGCTACTCCTTTATAAGAGTATTCAGCATGCACTTAAGAACTTTGGCCAAGCAACAAAGGAGCAAGAAGAGGACATGTGGATGGATCCTTCCATGAGAGGGTTTACTGACATCTATACTATAACTATCTGAGTCAATTTTGATATCCTGTCTAGTCATCAAAACCATCAATAGGTAGGAAATGGATTATGTACCTATATTTATTTATTGAATTAATCTTAGAGTGGCCCAATCTTTAGAATCATGACATAGATCGACTCCAACTAGCAAAGTGGGAGAAGGGGAGATGAAATCTAGCCCAAGTCATCATGGGAATAAGTGCATCCAAAATAAGATAGAAGAAAAGATATAGGCTCAAAGACACGTGGTAGGAAGTTACATAGGCATGGCCATGGCATTCTCGATAAGATTCTCCCACTCCCTAAACTAACCTCTCCAGTCATGATTTAAATTTTTAACTACCCAATTAGTGTGGGAGACTAGTCAAAGAGTATAATCTCTCCATTTTTGCCTATTTAAGTAGGTAATTTGTAATGGAAAAAAGGAGTTTTTTATCATTAAAATGTTGTAGAAATTGATCCACCTTTGATCTTTAATTTGGGTATGGTGAAGACCTTCTCTAATAAACACTTGCATTTTACCTCCAAACTAAATATATGTTGATTTCCATCCTTCTTAATACTAAAATTAATGCATGTCCATGGAATTTTGATGAATGTCTATGATAATGTTTACAACTTCTTTTCATTTATCCTATATTTTACCTTTTTATATGTTGTTAGTTATCTTAGCAGGTCATGTGAAGTGTGTCACATGGTCTTAAAATGGATGACTATGGAAAATATTCATTAGTGTCTCCTTTGATATCTCTTGTTCATCCTTCTCATATAATTGCTTGACCATAATCTTTATATCAAAACATTGATGCTTGAAGACTTGTGTTGAGTTGTGTAATTTCAGTTCTTGTTCATGTTCTTAGTGCAGTATAAGCAAGTAGAGGATACTAAGTTTGGTGTATCACCTCCAAGTTTTTATTTATTATTTTTAATTATGTTCTCTTTATCTCTTTTCCTCATCAAATCAATAGGTAAAGCATTAATAGTTTGGGTAATATCATCAAATATAGTTATCCCTATCTAAATATTCACTTCAACCATTAGGCCATCCACAGCCTAGAGGTGTCTCCATTATATCACCTAAGTGAGAAGGCATGAACAACATCCTATAAGGATGTAACTCTAAGTGATAATAATTTTTAGCATGCCTGGAAGGATAGGTTCAATGATCCTTACATCACACATTGAATAATTTTGTTGTGTTCTTCAATGCATCTTTCCATTTAAGGTAGTTTCTTCAACACTATGGAAACTCCAAGTGTCAAATCTACTAGTTTAAGTAGTCTAAGTGATTATAAACTATTATATATTAGGATTTAGGTGATATTCTTAATATTTACCTTCTTTTGAAGAGTAGATTCTATCAACTCCAAACTTCCTAGTTTTAGTTTAGTTTTGCATGGTTATTCAAAAGAAAAGTCTAATTCTTATTTTTCTTAATGGTTGTCCTAAGAAATTATATGTTTTTTAATTTCAATGGAGTCATACCCTTATCCCTTTCTCATTATGATGATATCCCAACTAAATCCCTTAAGATCTTATCATACTTCACTAGTGAGGATGCTACTACCCCTATCAAGCACATCCAAGAAATATAACATATATGTAGTCCACCATGTTGTAGAGGAAAATGTAGTAGTTAGGCTCCTTACATATTTATCAAAATCTAATGATCTCTAATGGTTTAATATTTCAAATCCAAACTCTATCCATGATTGGAATGATCTAAGGGGGTGGTTGTGTAAATAATTTAAATACAAGATTAATAGTATTACCCTCATAGAGTAAATCACTATCATAAAAAGGGCCTCCTATGAGCTTATGACCAAATTCAATCTTATATTTTAGATAACCTAGGATATAATCCCACCCTTGGTTAAGGCCTCAACCCATGATGCCTTCTTATATTTATTAAGGGCCCTAGATAATGATCTTGTTGTCATGGTTCAATCAATGGGTGGAAACACTCTTCCAAATGCATATGAGCACACTATAAGGGAAAAAAATTACTTAGTCTATGATAGTAAAATTATAAAAAGGCATATAATACCATTATTTCTTGATCCCCTATCCAATCAACCCATTTCATCCTTTGTTCTTGCAATGGCTAGCCAAGCAATTCCATCTACAGTCACTCCTGAGTTACAGGAAGTTAAAAGCCTCATCCAAAACCATGGAAATGAGCTAGCTACCTTAAATAAATAACAAGTAAAAAAAAATAGCCCCCATAATCCCTTTAAAAAATATTATCATTCTCATAAGAATCCCATCCAAGTCACTGCACAAGTCCAAGATTAGCTCTCATATCTTAGGCCATCTAATGTGCAAAATAATGTTGCTAAAATCAATCCTAAATATCACATGGTTCAACATGCATTATAAATTCAAAGGTATTGGGTTGTATTGGACACACAAGTAGGAAAAGAGTAGAAATAAACACATTTTGATCCCCTTCTCTTGAATTGGGAAAATGGTGATTTTGGGAGCATGAATATTAATGAGGGGATAACCTTGGAAGCTTATTACTTTCGCGAGGAGGACTCCATTATGCCAAATATGGATCCACCAAATATAAAGGAGGATGTTATTAGTTGTGAGGATATTTCTATTTTTTATGAGGTGATTGATTTATCATCTGATGATTGGGAAAAGGGTTGTTATGTGTTTGATTCAATGGATAATATGAAAGATGTAGAAATTAGTCTTGAGAAGAGTGAAAAATATCTGGAGGAAGATTTATTTTGGGATGAAATAGAAGACTTATACTCAAGCTTGGAATTTAAACTAGTATCTCCTAAAGAATTGGACCATGGCTAGCATGAATGTTAAGTGGAAGTGGATATATTTCCAAGTCAACCACATATGCTTTAAGAAGAGCATCTCAACTAGCAAGATGATGAAGCAATACAACACAAGTATGAAAGAAAGGCTGCTTGTTCAAACTTTGTCTTCATAAAGGGATGTCCTATCAGATACCTATCTTAGTTGGAAGCTAATAATAATAATCCATCATGTGTTGTGCTTAATTTAGAGTACAAAGTTAAGCATCAAGAAGGCTAAAATCCAACTACCTATATGTTCTAATATAGTTTCACTTCTAGTAAGATTAGTTGGGTCGATGAGTTTATTTTTGTCTGTATCCTTAGAGAAATGCTTTATTAGTTCATCAAGAAATTAATCCTTCTCCACCTCTATTTGGATACCCTCAAACATGAAAATTATTCAAAGTTAATAAGAAAGGGTAGATACTTTGTAGAACTAGTCAATGGCTTTGTTTAGACAGCCTTCTTGTTGGTTAGTTTATGGTAGTTTAGATGTGTTTTTATTTCCTCTAAATGATATTACACATAAGTTTAGTTTTTGTCTTTCCCTAGTTCTTTGTCATTGTTGTTTACCTATTCTTTTTTATTTTGGGTCTTATTGAGAGGCTTTTTTTAGTTTATTTATTCAATTCATGCTGAGTAAATTGCAACACGGTTGAATTTTTAGAATGAAGAGTTTAGATGCTCCTTTGACTTCATGCCTAATGAATTACTAGAAAACTATCATTCTAAAGTGTTTAGAAGTCAAACACCACCTAGATTTCACCAAGAATGTTGACCATTTTGGTCACCATTAGAGGAACAACTTTCATTTCTCATTGTAAGGTTTCATAGAAGGCATGAAGGCCTTTTAAAGTTTTGGTTTAAGTTTGATAGGAAGAATTAGAATGTAAAAGGGACTTAGCATATTTTTTAGGTTGGCATTCGTAATTAAGTATTTGGAGAAAGTGTTTAGGTATTTTTCAAAGAGTATTTTGAACTTTAGTTTTGAACAAAAATTCCAAAGACTAAATGCCTTTTAAATAATTTATCCAAGTCTTTACTATGTGGAAAAAATGTGTTGAGTTGGTCGAAGCTTTTATTCGAATAAGTTCTAAGGGTTTAGGTCTTCAAAATAATTGTTCCAAAAAAATTTGAGAATAAAGGCTCTTGGTATTTAGAGAAAGTGTTCAATAAAATGTTGCACAACTTTAGTTCTTAACACAAGTACCAAATAAAAATGTTGAAGACCAAGCCTTCAGAAAAATTATCAATTATTTTTTTCTAGAGAAAGGAGCTACATAAATGCCTAAGGTCAAAGGTTGAATAAATTTTTTGAAGAAGAAAGCATTTAAATACTTAGTCAATTCTTCAACCTTGCCCAGATCCACATGTCAACATTCCATAGTCTTGAGCCTATTTAAAAAGTGTTTTTAGACTTAGTCATTTGAGTAATTTTTTAAGCAAGTGGGTAAGCAAGATGAAGACATATGGTGAAATCCTAGTTACCTGGGGCCCCAAAACCACCCATGCAATTGATATAATCTATCATAGCATTAGGTTGGCATGATGATTCCACATGCAACAATCTCAACAACCCAACATCCTAGAGCCATCTACCCAGTTCAAAGTAGTAGGGCCACTCAATGAGTGAGAAGAAGACACATGGTGACTTTTGAGAGCCCTTAAATCCAAGTAAGGCCATTTCTTAAAGTGAAGAGCACTAAGGGATAAGACACATGTAGTGACATGGATCCCATAACAATTAAAAGAATACCACATGGCATCTAAGGGGTGAAGCCAAACCAAGACTCTCAATAAAAAATGGCTAATTGTTGAACAACATCGAAGGCAAAAGTTATGAAGGAATATTTTGACACTTATCTAAATTCCTTCATTTTGTACCCATAGAGCCACATGTTAGCATTCTACAATCCCAAACCTATGAAAATATATAATGAGACTTAGTCAATTTTTAAAAAAAAAATCCAAGTGAATTCCACATCAACAAGCTCTCGGGTAAGAAAGTAAGAGGGATTATGTCACGTGGTGAAATCCTAAAGACCCAATCCCCCAAAATTGTCTATGTAGCTGCCAAAGTGTGTTAGTAAGTGGGTAAGTAGGATGGTTCCATGTGGCACAATCTCTAAAATTTGGGGGCCTAGAGTATTTTTTACAAATGTAAAAATCTATTAAAACTCTAGGTTAGTTAGATACTACCATGTGGCATAATCCCATTACCTTGCTCTTTCACAGAGGTATGTGCATAACCAAATAGTGTGTCAGAGTGACAAATAAGTGGGATAATGTCACATGGCACAACCTTTCTACTCCTTTTCAATATTAGTCAGCATGCACTTAAGAAATTTGGCCAAGTAATAAAGGAGTGAGAAGAGGATATGTGGATGGATCCCACTAGGAAAAGGTTATTGATATTTATGTTAGCACTGCTTTAGGCAATTTTTATGACCTATCTGGCCATCAAAATTGTCAATAGGTAGGAAATGGACTATGCAACTATATTGATTCACCAAATCAATCTTAGAGGGGTCTGATCTTTAGAATCATGGCATGGTGTAATCACCTAAAAGTGGTAATTAGATACTAAGAGTGTCACTTGAGTTAACCTATCCCTAGTTAGCCATAGACCTATTTTCCCAGTCATTGAGTAGAACACAATAACCTAAAGACAGTTAAAATAGAATCCTAGAACTTTCATCTTATATCCCAATCTAACTTGCTCAATAGTCTACCAATAGGACATTAGTATCACATTTGGGACACTACAACCACATGGAACTAATTGGGCACTATTGTCCTTATCCCTAACTCTTCCAAATAGATACTAATTCAAATGTGTACCCCTCCTAAGGTTATCCTAAGCATATTTTATTATCCACATAAGCAATAAAAATCCATAAATATAAGTCTAATTTACTTCTATTCATAAGATGGAAAATAGAGGCAAAAGCTATTCAAATCAAAGACAAAGCTGAACAAAATCAAGGTATTTGATCCCTATTCTACCCTACTTATGAATACTACCATCTACATTAGACTTAAACCTAGTTTTCAAAGATTTCAAAGCTAAATAACATTAAAGCATCCAATTTCACTCTCATTCTATCATTCACTTTCACTTACATCACTAGGTGGGAGAACTACGTCAGGCTTGATCCCTCTTCATAGTATTGGTATGTAGGTAACTCTCTTTATAGTGAGGTGTTGAGGATGTCCAATCCATCCTAGTAACACACACAAAATTATTTATCATTCCATATTTTTAAGGAGGATTAGGTTTTTTACATTAAATCAATTTTTATAGGCACAACATGGAGATCTAGGTTTCATGCACATAAGAATAGTTCATAAAAACATAAGCACAAGTGCTCAAAAAAATAGGAATATTCCTACAAAATGGACACTATCACCACCTAGAAGAAACTATACATACATGATGCTAATTTCCATGTTGGTCATTACTATCCAATGAGTAGACAAACACCAGAATCCTATTGATGACACTTAAAACTACCTAGATCTAAACTTTTAGAACCTAGGTCATCTACAATAGTTAGTTTTTAGATAAATCTCTATTTATGCCTATTTATTACTATTACTATAAAGTTAAATAAGGTCAGAATCACAACAAATCTATACTTAGTTATTACAATTTATTTAATTGATTTAAAAATCTTAGCCCTTTAATCTAAACATATGACTTTCATAGCAAAACCTTTAAAGGTTAAATCATTTGGTGAACCCATCTTACTTAAAATATTGATTCAAACCCTAGCTTGCATTCATCCAAATTTTTTGCAACAAATTTAAGGTTTCCTACTTCTAATTTTTTAAATTTTTTAGACATCCTATCTAAATTAAATCAATTTTACATTAGGGTTTTAATTTATTTTACGTCTAATTTAAATTGTTGCAATCAAACCCTAGATTCCAAAAACCCTAACCCTAGACAACCCTAGGGTTATCATTTCCATTAGTTATTAAGTCTCAATTTATATCTTGTTACCATGATTATCATGATAGAAGCCATATTTCACTTCATGGTACAAAGCTTGGTACTTTGCTTAGTATGTCTCTTACCAACTATTTATAGAAAGGTACACATGTATGTTACTCTTATCATGGATTTAATTTGAGATAAGCTTATTTCGCATATTAGTCCTCTATCATGTGAGCCCCATTAAACTAAGGATCATTGATATATGGCTTATTTTGAGCTAATTATAGTTACTACTAGATGATATAGGGCTTAGAAGACTCATTTTATTCTACCTCCACCTAGACCTCTTGATTATCTATGCTCCCATCCTATCTCTACCACTCACCCTAGGAAAATAGAGATACTTTAGTTTGAGCTATCACTAGGTGAAATAGGGTGCCTCCTCAACCTATATAGGAGCAATGTAACCCTGCCATCCCTCCTCATCCCCAACACACTATAATGGTACCCAAAGATTAGCAAAGAGAATTTAATATTATGGATCAGTTGAGGAATACACCAGCTAAAATATTTAACTTGGAATTACTTCAAAAATAAACAATCTTCAAATATATTCTATTTCAAACACTTAATCACACATGTATGCCTCATGATACTGAGCCATCATATTTTTTATCTATCATGAATATTATCAAATATGTAGAGGATGTGATATATTTTTCCAATGAGAATTAACCTTCATAATTAGTCATTGATCAAAACTTACCACTTTTTTTTCATCCTCAAATTAATAACACAACTATTAAATGAGTTCTCATCAATAGTGGTTCAAGAATCAATATATGTAAACTCACATTTTTTCAAACCATGGGTTTTTACATAGCATATATTCATAAAACATACAAGAAAATTTGAGGCTTTGATGACAATCTTAGACAAACATTGGGATCAATCACATTTGATATTACAATGGGACCAAAGACATTATATGAAAACTTTCAATTCATGCCAAACCATTTACATTATAATTTGCTACTTGGGAGACCCTGGATAAATGTTATGGAGTTTGTACCTTCCACTCTTCATATATGTGTTAAATATTTGCATGATGGGTACCTATACACATGTCTAGCAAATAATAAACCATTTAGATATTACAAGCTCACTAATCCTCCTACACCAAGTACATCATCATATGGGACACCTCATGTTCCCATTGAACCCCCACCTCACCACATTCTCATTAAGAAGATACATACTTATGAGGTGGGGGAGTCTATTACCTTCATCAATAATAGAGGACCAACCTCTTCGAGCACAATTAACTTCTATGATGATAGAGGAACAACCTCTCCCAACACCATTACCTTCACTAAACATAGAGGAAAATCCTCTTAGAGTACAGACTTCCTCATCCAAGATAGATGATGAGATTCTCATAGCCTAGTTACCACTACTTGTCAATTGGGAAGAGGATTACATTCATATTTTTAACACAGACAAGGATGATTATTTATGTGTATTGAGTTTTAAAATAATAAGACTAGGGGAGTACGAAGATAATTTAAAAGCACTTATACCTCACCCTACACTAGTATAATCCCTTGACTAGGATTCTACAATTATAAGATCCCATACACAACCATAATTAGCAGCAAATCCCCTAATCCATGTAATACATATGGTTACATCCATGGATATCGATTCAGTCATACAGATTCAAGAAAGGAGCTCATAAGATAGACCACACTAGATATCATAGTATTACTTGATAGAGGATTGATATTATTACCCACAGTCTAACACAGATTACCTAGAAAATTATCACCATAGGAAGGGAAACCATTTTGAAACTTTCATAGACTCACAGGACATGATACAGACACATGCACATCACTGCAACATAAACTAAACAAATTTAAGGCTAAGGGCACTATCCAGATCATACAGCCTCCACCTTTAGGAACCACCACCATTAGTGATACAAGCTATTATGAAAATATGAGAACCATGAAAAATTCATCACCAACATATATATTCATGACATGATCCATTGACCATATAAATATTTGTAATAGATATATATCTTGCACATGTGTCTATATACAATGAGTTAGATCCTAATACTTGTAATTTAGGATTTTTACACCATATTATCTATCAAGAAAGCAAGTTAATCATATTATACATTATCGTGAATCCATTAGACATATTACATTACTAGTTTCATGTGGCCCCAAGGTGACTAATACATTATTCTTCATTTTGAGTAGAGATGATCATATATATGTTACACTTGGCATTACATGGTTACAAGTGATGGATGCCATAGTTGATCAGCTAGATAAATACTTGACATTAACCCATGATGGACACATGGTTCATATTTTACATGATGACATAGATGAGAACCAAAGGTTTCACATAAATACTCCATAGTCTAATGTGGTTTACCCTAGGATTGCACGAGAGCCATCTTACATAGTTGAGAAATATGTCATTAAGATGCACAAACTCTAGACTCATGTTAAGGATGAGGCCCCATTGAGACATTAATATTGGTATGATGATCATGAAGATGATGACTTATTTGAGTTTGGATAGGTTTAGTATCTAACAATAGATAATCTTCCACCAGATCCAATATTTGATTATCCACATCCCATGGATGTGATCTTGGGTCTATAAATGCATTACACTTTTCTTATATATTATTTCATTTACATTTCTAGTATTGACTTCATTATATTTTACATAGCTTATACTTAGAAAACTCAAAAATAATATGACATGTCAAAATACAAAAACATTCAAATATTTCAAAAACACAAAATTTTACAGATTGTATGTATTGCTATGTTTACATTTCTACTACTTGCTAGATATTACATATTGCTATCTATCCTAGTATAGTTGGTTTTATTATACACATATGCTTCACTTGTTCTTGTTGAGTTCTTGTAGATTCTAGAAAGGACTCCAATCCACTACACTGATCCAAAATAACTATCATCTACCCACTAGGGACATTTACACTAATCCAAGTTTATACAGTTGTACATCTACTTATTGGGGGCATATCTTACATAGTGGCTATAACTAGGTTTTATCTTTACATACTATACACTCTAATTTATGAAATGATATATCTTGATATTGATAATTTCTCCTTGTCTCTCAAATATTTTATTGACTATCACTAGTTAGACTCATTTGATATACATCCTAGCATCTACATATGTTTTTACTACAAAGATATACACGCTTTCATTTTTATTTCCTAGATTAGACTTGATTGTGTTTCTTATGCTTCTTCCATTTTGAGTAAATTTTAATATGCCATTATTATTTGGATCTATGCCAATTATATATTTGTATGCCTTGTGCATATGCCCATGTCCCTTAGGTGTGATTTACTTCTTCTATATGCAAACATTTGAACATGTCCTTCTATGTGGATCTACACCAAATTACTTGTTGCTTGCATATGTGGACATTTTAACATGTCCTTGTATGTCTTCATTCTCATATTTAGTGACATGTTTTCATGTCTCTTGTATTATGGCCCATTAGCCTACCTTTTATGTGCCTCATGTGCTTGTATGAAGCTTATTTGTATACTTCTATACCTTGACACTTATATTTGATTGTTACACACACACACACATTTTTTGATGCCATGAGGGACTACATGCATATACCCTTCCTACTTGGGTGCCATGATGGAAATCATGCCTCATCCCCCAAGGTAGTTACTCATATTTTCTACTATATACATTGATTACATCTACTTGAGACACTTGTGCAATGCTAGATTACAACATACATCTTACATTGTATATTTATGCTTAGATACATTTACATTATGATGTTATGTTTGTACATTATATAAGAATATCATGCACATGCTCCAGCTAACACATTTTATAGAGCTACTTCTTTGGAAAGCAATTATTAACATATTTCATAACTACCTTTCAAAGGGGGGGTATTCATAGGGGTTTGTCATAAAGATCATGATCCTACTTTGATTTTCATAAACACATTTTAGCACATAGGCTTAGTTTCAGAAATCAAACTCAAGGCAAACAAAAAATAGAATAGAGACTCAGAATTCAATTCAAATCACTCAAAAATTAGACTTGGTAGACATTAGTGTCTAGATTGGGACACTAGCACTACAAGGTACTACTTTCCACTACAAGGCACTATTATCTAGTATCCCCAAATTTAGTATAGTTCAGATCATTCATACCAGTACACCAATTACACTACATATTTATATAGATACAGTCATAGGTTTGGTATTTATGTTTAGATTTAGCTTAGATACATTCATTTTAGCTTAGAATCATACCAATTACTTAGATTTGGGGGAATAATGTGTAGCATGATCACTCATACATTCATATTAGTTACAAAAATTTAACTATTACATACTCAATTCAAATTTAGTAAACTCATATACTAGATTGGGGACATGTGTGTGGCATATTGGTTTCCATATACTTATCTACACATAGATTAATCAAATGGAATGGAAAAATCTATGTCATTATCTATGTTATATACACTTTCTATCAAATTTAATTTTATCACCATATTCATGCCTTACTCCATTTTTAGTGTTTGTCATTTTTAAGTGGCCCAGAGCCACATAGGTGGACTCGAGTGGCTACAAAGTTGAATACATAGTTAGATTTACTTAGTTAGATAATGTCAGCACTTTGTGTAGTATAGTTATAGATTCATCTACTTCACATAGGTGGGGAATGATGGAGTCATGAACAAATTTATTTATTGAGCCACCCACATAAGAGGATTAGACACACTTACAGTCTTATCCAATCTATTCACACATATTAGGATCCACTAAGAAAGCGTGGTCAATAATGGATTCAAAACTAGATTGAGTTCTTGAACCACCCATATGAGGATTGAGAAAGATATCATCTCAGTCTAATCTATTCAATAATATGATCACTATGTAGACTCACACACACAGGTTGTTACTAGGTTCATGCATTGTTCACCTACCTAATGAGGTGTATTCATTCCTTTCTTCTATCTTTACTTAACTTTAATGTGATATTTCATTTTAGCATAGTCTTTTAATTTTGATCATCTCTTAAGTAAATACTAATTTTTGCATGTCTCATTATAGGTCATTACTTTGGATCATGTTCCACATATGTAGACCTAAATTCACATACTCAAACTCAACTACATAGGTTTCACTTACAAGGTAAGTCCAGGTATGCTTATTTTTCCTTTATACTGGTAATTTCACTTTTTTGTATTACTAGCATAAATGGGGGCAAATTTAATCACCTAAAACTGGTAATTTCCTGCTAAAAGTGTTGCTTGAGTTAAAATATCCCTAGGCTAGCCATAAACCTATCCTAGAGCATTAGACCAACTTTTTTAGTCATTAAACAAACCATAGTCACCTACATCTAGTCAAAACATACTCCTAGAACTCTCATCTCATATCCCAATCGAACTTGCTTAGCAGTCTACCAATAAGACATTAGTGCCACATTTGGGACACTACAACCATATGGCACTAGTGTCCACAACTGGGTGCTACTGTCCTTATCCCTAACTCTTCCTAATGGATAATTTTTTTAATGTGTGCCCCTCCAAAGGTTGGCCTAAGCATATTTTATTATCTTCATAAGTAATATAACTCTATAAATAAAAGTCTAATTCATCTTTATTCACTAGATGGAAAATAGATGCAAAAGTTATTCAAATTGTTTTACCATTTTTAGAAAACTATAAGTTTAATTTCCTAAATAGTAAAGGGGTCTAGATTAAGGGGGAAATTAGTAAATAAATGTGCCTTAATTAACCTACTAATTATTGAATCTGGAAGTGCTTAATTGATTTCTAAAATTATCAAACAAGGGGATAGAGAGTAAACTTAGTTGATTTCTAGACTGAGATAGAGGATTCTAGAACTACAAATTTTTTTGTTGACTGGGTAGATTGTCAAAAATAGGACCCAAAAGTTTGTTTCATACCTATATAGTAGTGCCAAGAACTAGACACTTAGAGGTCTAGTGTTATAGTCCTATTTTTGGTGCTATAGCCCCTCTGATTTGCTTCTCTTAAGCTTTTTAGGTTCTATTATGATACTTTAAGAGGCTCTATGTCTACAATCTTAGGTATTAATCATCTGTAAAGCTCTGTGTGTAATTGATTGTATCCTATAGGGTCTTAGTTCCTCCTTAGGCTTGAAAAGTGATCTTGAATTAGCTGAGAAAAGGGGTTAATGTGTATTATACACTAAATGTATGATCACACCCCATGTGTCAGCACACTGCCTACTTATCAATACATTGAGGAGGGATCAAGGCCAATGTAGTTCTCCCAAATTGAATGTGTATTATGCAATATTGTGTATGTAATGCAAGTATTATGTGAATCTAGGCAAGCTTGAGATGACTCATGACTTGTGTGCAAGCTTGAGTAGACTATAAATAGTAGTGGTTAGTTGTATACAGAGAATAAGAAGATTTGCTTGAGTGTGCTTAGTGTGTTTCTAGCTCATGCCTTTTGAATGATTACCAACCCTTCTAAATGACCCCTTAATAGGATTTTATAGGGAAATTAATGATCTTGGATTAGATGAATTTGTTTTAGGCTGATAGAGACAAAGATAAGGATCTAGGTAAATTTGACTTTTTGAGGCTAAAAATGACTTAGACAATATCATTGGAAAGTGGACACCCTAGGGTCTAACGCTATTGTCCAAGGGGATAGGGACCTTAGGGGATAGGTTTGTACCTAAGAGAGGAGTCTAAGGAAGGTGGGGATAATTTAAGAAGACTTTGGGTGACTGGGAAGTAGTGAAAACATGTCTAATGGGTTATGCAAGCAAGCAGGAAAGACCTATGGTTTTGATGTCACAAGTCATGCTCAAATTATACAAATTTTATTTTCATGTGATTACATTTTCCCTCCCCTTTATTATAATTATGTATCTAAGTGAAATAATAGGATAAAAGAGAAAAATAGAATTGTACCTAAACTTACATGTGAGGCTAAGCCCAAGAAGCTGTATGATGTTGGATTTGTGCATGGTGAGAGCACGTTGTACTATGTGAATATACAAACAAGGAAAGTGAAACTAGATCAATTCTTACTAGATATGATATATCTAAAATAATAATGTAAAAATATAGGTAAAGAGAGAGAAAGGAAGAAAAAGGAATGAATACACCTCACTAGGTACATGAACTAATAAAAAACCTATTATGCTACTACGTTGTGTTGAGTGATGTTGGATGAATACTGAACCAAGAGTTATATCGATGGATGAGCTGAGTACTTAATCCCCTAGAAGTTAGCTTAAGAATAAAAATGAAAGACCTTTTTCCCCATCATAATTTACTATGTGAAGTTAATGAATCATGCATGTGCTAATCGACGTATGGACTATGTGTCCAATCCCTCTAAATAGGTGGCTCAAGAATACAAAGGTTAGCTAGACCTTTAGCTCCATCATTGCCTCATGATGTGAAGCTAAATATAAAGATATTGGTATAAGCTAAATGTCATGTGATTTGTCTCATGAAGCCCATGAACATATGTTAACCTAATAATGTTGGCATGGATAACTAAATGTAACTAAAAACTAGGCCAATGCTGGCCACTTTAAAAGATGGAGATTGGAACTCGTATAAAAAGCTCCTCAAAAACTAAAATCAACTCAGGAACTCAAGTACTCAGGAAGCAAACTTGTATGAAAGTTTACTTTAAAGTGATGCCAACCACCTATAGATGGGGTAAGGCATGCAACTACTAAGAACATGCAATAAAATGTACTAAATTTAGAAAAGAGAAGGCCCATGTGCCACACACATTACCCCCAATAACTAGTGTCTCGAACATAGATTCTAAACTAAAATTTGTATCAAATATAATGTCTAAACTATAAGTGGAAACCCTCATACCAAATATGATTCCCCTTATATCTAGATTCTCTGAGTAGAAAAGTGCTAAAAACTACTAGATTTTAGACTATACTATTATGGTAAAACCATGACTGAACTCATCCCTCTACCTGACTCTAGAAAAACTAGAAATTTTGATGTTTGAACACTAGCACCATAAATTAGACATTTTTGGCATCTAGAACTATAGTCCCATTTTTGGTGCTATCATCTAGAGCCAAAACTAAAAATTGGACTATGTTCTCTGTTGTCTACCTGATCTGGCTTGCCTGTACTAAATTTTGGAATCTAGATTGAATTGGTTTGAAACTACATTTTTTTTATCGATAGAAGCTCTAATCTCTATGATAAACTCCTTGTTTTTCCCCCCTATTCTAAGGGTAAGAATGAAGACTCTGTAATGACTACCCTCAGAAGAAGAAGCTTGCAAGTGTGTTAAGCTATGAAAATATTTGATAAAGCATTGATATTCATGATCTCAAGATATAGCAAAAGTTGTAAAGAGAGATTGTTAGATCTACAAGGGTATGTCTAGATAGATATAACAATGTACTATCATTTATATAAGATGAATCTAGAATTTTAGATGTTAGTTGTTAGTAGCATGGAGGGATGGAGCATGATGTCCATCATGACATCCAAGAAGTAAGGTAAATGCATGATTGAAATCATGTTATTGCACACAAAGAGAAATGATCAAGCAAAAAATCATAAAAAGAAAGAAACAAGAAACACAAAAGGGTGGCCAAGGAAGCAAATAAGCATGCAAGGCATATAAGGCATGTTCAAATGTTGCATATTCACACAAAAATAAAAGTAAAGATTGGTACAAGGGCCACAAGCACTTAGAAAGGAACACACAAAGGACATTGGCAAATGTCCAAAGGCACACACATATAGACAGGAATAAAGGACATTTGGAAAATATACTAAAATGCAAATAGGAAACAAACATGAACTGGAAAATGCAAACACATCTAGCTAATAAAAGTGAAGAGTGGAAGCATGCAAAGTACTGAAAGAAGTAAACATGCATCTAACTATAAAAAGTGAGAATCAAGATTATAAAATATATGTAATACAAGACTAATGTATATGTTATGAAATATATAAGTGTGATAAATGCTAATGGATGTTGATGTAATATCAATGTAAGCAAGTAAGGAACATACTACAACAAGATGTCTAAAGTGTGTAGTGTAAGAATGACATACCTGGATGGTTTATTCATGTAGAGTGTGTCCCCAGTGGGTAAAATGTATCAATATGTAGCTAGAGTGTAGATGTAAGATGCCCCCTCAATGGGTAGAGTAAAGCAATCAAGGATCTGGATGCACTACACACACTTAAAATAAGATCAAGTGAAGCTTGGTAATATAGATAAATCAATAAACAAGTAGCATAAAATAATGTAATATAAGTCTATCATAGTGTTTTAGTAATGTAAGAACATAAATGATGCATACAATTGACATATTTTTGTATTTTTTTTAAGTTTGTATTATTTTTGTGTTTTTGGAATAAGCTATGTATAATCATGCAAAAGAGACTATGTATAAGAAATACTACAAAGGAATGATACTAACTGATGAGTCTCAGATGAGACTCCCTATTATGGTGTCTAGTATCAAAAAGTGGAATCGTGTGTGATTATGAGGCATGATGAAAGTGCTGAGACTGAGGCTCTGAAAGCTAGATATGTTGTAAATGCTCTAAAATCTGTGAAGTAGAAACTAACTGTAGGGATCCTCTATAACTCTAAGAAGTAGATACAACTATAGGGCTCTTAGGGACCCATATATAAGTAGGATAAGCTCTCTGAACATGTGATCAATGTGTAGATGCCTAAGATCTCAATGAAACTACTCTAGGTGTGAAAATTTTAGCAAGAAGTTGTTTAGAATCTTAAAGTTGTGGAGGTGTATGGACCCTTTGTAATGGTAATGGAGCTAGACCTGGTGCAAGAACTAAAACTAGCTCTAGAACTAAAATTGGCACTGAAACCAAAAGAGGAAACTCATATGGAAATCTAGTAACTATAATAACTTGATTAGTGTGAACGAATTTCATGCATCGATGCACTATAGATGGAATTGCTCAGAGTTTTTGTATCCAAGGTATACCGAGTGACATGTCAAAAACTTCTACACTAGGAACTATAGTGAATGGGGTGGGCATGCATGTAGGACCAACCTCTAATAGAATGAGGATCTCACCTAATGTATTCTGACTATGTCTAATAAATCCACTGATAACTATGTTATTCAGAGTGATATCTTGCTTTGTATACCCCAAGTGTTGTAGTAGTGGCATTGTACACATGTTAAAACTAGATCCATTATCAATTAGAACATTGTGAATGGAATGATCATGAATAAAATCTCTAATGAAAATTTCATGATAATTTGTGTCACTCTTGATAATCTCTTGCTTGAAAAAGGAGATAGAAGGCTGAACTAGAAGGTTGGAATGAAAGTTGTCAATCATGTGGCTCAATGGATGTGAATCAGTTATTGGTGCCTTGTACGTAGTTGGTGGAGGATGTGCATGATATGCATGATGTACACCTAATGTGTCCAGTACGTCTAACTTGCTATGCTATGGAAATAGATCTAAAAATATTTTAAGTGACTTATCTTACGTTGGTTTGGCTTGAGGAGGCTCAAATAAAGTGCCTAGACCAATCTATTTGGCATCAATTAAATCCTATATCTTATGCCTAAGACTAATGAATCAATGTGTAGTATGGCCTAATACCCTTTAAGAAATTTAAAATGCATTCTTATCATATCCCCATGGAAGAAGCTTTGTTGGATCAACTTCTCTAATAAGAGGTAGAGAAATGATATTACATTCTAGTAGCTACTGTAGAACTCTAGTTGGAGAAATTGGTAAATTTGTAAAAGGTCACCGAGGAGGTGCTAATAATGTGACTCTCTATGGAGCTCTGAAGCTGCATTGACTATTTTTTGAGTCTATCCTTTGTTGTCATTAAACTTGACCTTATATGGGACTTTGTTATTACTCTTATTAGTTGTATCTGATACACTTGTGTACTTAAGTTTGCCCATTGATATGAGTTTGAT
Source organism: Torreya grandis (assembly GCA_037957365.1). Classification (NCBI taxonomy): domain Eukaryota; kingdom Viridiplantae; phylum Streptophyta; class Pinopsida; order Cupressales; family Taxaceae; genus Torreya; species Torreya grandis. Next base: position 2,476,040 of record JARHVA010002541.1, on the reverse strand, counting down.
TTCTCATTTTTTTAAATTGTGACACAATTTAGTGAAAGAAGAGAATATTTTGAACATGATTATCTCATGTAAAACCTTTAGAAGACTCTATTTGAAGAGGTCTTGTAACTCTTGATATGTCATAGGGCTAGTCATCTTAGCCAATATGGTCTTATATCTAAGAACATACTCAGTGAGAGGCTAATATAACTTCTATTTCTATTTTAAAATTTTAGCATATTACACCTTATCACTGATGTTTATACTAAAGTGTGCTAGGAACATGTCAATAAGAGGGTTGAATACATTGACAATTGATTCGGAAGATTGTAAAACCATTGTAGTACATAATCGTTGAGGCTCCTTAGAAATAACTTAGTTAATAGCTAGTCATTTGGTACATAATCCAAACATGCTATGTGAAAAGCTCTCAAATGTGTCTCTAGATCACCCTTGCCATTTTAAAGAGTGAGATTAGGTTGTATAAATCCATGTGGTAAGGGTGTAATAGCTATATGTCATGCCAATGGTGTATGTAATAAAGTGATAGAATACAAGGCCTATGTAGATCTAGTGGTACCTTACTCAAGATGATGCACCTTGGATTGAAAAGATCAAATCTCTTGTACAACAGTTACCACATTAGGAGATAGGGATGGACTAGCTACAACTGGTGGCATAGAAGAAGGTTGGGCTGTTATATGGGGTTGTTATGACATAGTTTCCCCCATAATGTCATGTACAACTGGTGTTTCTATAGTTTGAGAAGATTGACCATTGGTGCCTTCAATAGCTCCATGATATATTTCAAGATGTTAGCATGATCATGGGGCTGTTCCTTGAGTTTTTCTCTAAAATTTTATAAAATCAAATTTTTATTGAGTGCAACTTCATTATCAACAATGGGTGAAAGTGGATCGGTAGTCCAATGTGATAGAACATGAGCATCAGTATGTGTCTCATTATTATTATTCTCATATTTATCATTATCATAATCATGTTCATTGAAATTAGTGTAATCTGGATGTGCAAGATATATAATAGGGACTTGAGTTGATTGCTTATCCATGTTATAGGAATGAGTTGTAGGAATCTAGTTGAAGTCAGGAGGGTTGCCACTAAGTCTTGAACTTCATATCAAAGGGAGAGATGAAAGGATCTTAGAGGGTATAAGGAAAACATTTTGAAAAATATCAAAGTAGATTACATAAAAATAATCTAAATAATGAACTGGAGTGTGCATAAAAAAAGATATCGAACTCCAAGTATGTACGGTGATAGCTCAGAATGCAATAGGACCTAGTGTATGCACCTAGGGATTTTTAAAGAATATTATTTGCCCACTACTATGAACTTTTGAATTTGAAAATATTTTTTGATTTTAATATTCAATCAAAATTTGCAAAAAATAAGAGGAATATTCTAGAAAATGACTAGAAATTAAGTGATGTAACTAGGGTTTGAAATGAATTTTTTTCAAATTTAATGCAATAATTTGAAAATTTTACTAAGAATTAGAAGATTTGACTTGAAATATATTATGAAAAATCTGAAAATATTTCTAAAATTAGTAGAATATTTTTCCTAGCGGTCTAGAAGTGGTTTTATGCAAAAAGGACCTAGTATGTGGAATTATTGAAAATATTGCACTTAAATTTTTAGTTTACTAATTTTTAAATTTTATAAAATTAAAAAAATATGGCAAAAAATCAAAAATAAATAGCCCTAGGCTTTCTAGGGTTTTTGTGCAAAGATTCGAAGTAAGTCAAGTTCACCAAATGTTTTACTATTTTTGGGAAACTATAGGTTTAATTTATCAAATAGTAAAGGGGTCTAGATTATAGGGGAAATCAGTAAATAAATGTGCCTTAATTAACCTAAAAATTTATTGAATCTATAAGTGCTTAATTGATTTATAAAAATAGCAAACAAGGGGATATAGAGTGAACTTAGCTGATTTTTGGATTGAGATGGAGGATTCTAGAACTGCAAATTGCTATGTTGATTGGGCAGACTATCAAAAACAAGACCTAGAAGTCTATTTTCTACCTGGATAGTAGCGTTATAAATTTGACACTTAGAGATCTAGTGTTATAGTCCTATTTTGATACTATAGTCCCTCTGATCTACTTCTTCTAAGCTTTTTAGGTTCTATTCTGATACTTTAAGAGGCTTTGTGTCTAGAATCTTAGGTCTCGATCATCCATAAAGATCTATGTGCAACTGATTCTATCCTTTATGCTCCTAGTTCCTCCTTAGGATTGACAAGTGGTTTTGAATTGGCTATAAAAATGGGTTAGTGTGTATTATGTACTAAATGTATGATCACACCCCATGTGTGAGCACGTTGCCTACATACCAATACTCCGAGGAAGGATCAAGGACAATGTAATTCTCCCAAATTGAATGTGTATTGTGAAATCATGTGTATACAATACAAGTATTATGTAAATTTGGGCAAGCTTGAGATGACTCATGACTTGTGTGGGAGATTGAGTAGGCAAAAAATAGTAGTGGTTGGCTGTATGCAAAGAATAGGAAGATTTGCTTGAGTGTGTTTAATGTATTTCTAGCTCATGCATTTTGAATGATTATCAACCCTTATAAATAACCTTTGAATAGGATTTTATAGAGAAACTGATGATCTTGGGTTAGATGACTTCATATTAGGCTAACAAGGAAAAAGATAAGGATCTGGGTAAATCTGACCATTTGAGGCTAAGAGTGACTTGAATAATAGCGTTGTAAAGTGGACGCCTTAAGGTCCAGCGCTATTATCCAACTTATGGAATTATTGTCTAAGGGGATAGGGAATTTAGGGGATAAGTCTATGACTGGGAGAGGAGTCAAAGGTAGCTAGGGTTGATTCATGAAGACTTCAAGTGATTGGGAAGTAATGAAAACATGCCTAATGGGTTGTGCAAACAATCAGGAAAGACCTATGGTTTTGATGTCACAAGTCATTCTAAAGTTGTACAAATTGTATTTTTATGTGATTACACAAACCAAAGACAAAGTTGAGAAAAATTAAGGTATTTGATCCTTATTCTACCTTACTTATGCATAATACCATCTATAACATTCCTAAGCCCATTTTTCAAATATTTCAAAGCTTAAGCACATTCAAGACATCTAAGTCCACTCTCATTATAACATTCACTTACACTTGCATCAAAAACTAGGTGGGAGAACTACATCGGGCTTGATCCATCTTCAAAGTATTGGTATATAGGTAACTCTCTTCATAATAGGGTGTTGAGGATGACCAATCCATCTAACTAAAACACACAATATTATTATCCATGCCATACTTGTAAGGAGGATTATTTTTTTCACATTAAATTAGGTTTTTTATGCACAACATGATCTCTAGGTTTCATGTGTATAGGAATAGTTCATAAAAACATAGGTGAAGGTGTTCACATAAAATATAAATAGTCCCATAAAGGGGACACTACCACCACTTGGAGGACAATACATAAACATGACACTACTATCCATGTTGGCCACTACTTTCCAGTGTGTAGACAAACCCCAAAATCTTGTTGAGGACACTCAAAACTGCCCAAATCTCAACTTTTAGAACCCGAATCATCTATGATAATCATTTTCCAATTATCTATTTATTCCTATTTATTTCTATTTTTAAAAATTCAAAGAAGGTCAAAATAAAAACAAATTGGTTCTTAATTATTTCAATTTATTTAACTGATTTAGACATTTCATCCCTTTAATCTAAACATAGGATTTTCATAGCAAAACCCTAAAAGGTTAAATCACTTAGCTCAACTCTAATTGGCAAAGTGGGAGAAAGGGAGATGAAATCTACCCCAAGTTATCATGGGAACGTGTCCATCCAAAATCAGACATAAGAAATTATATAGGCTTATATATGCATGGTAGGTAGTTACATAGGCATGTCTATGGCATTCATGAAAATATTCTCCCACTCCCTGAACCAACCTCTCCAATCATGATTCATATTTGTAGTGATCTCGTTAGTCAGGGAGAATAGTCAAAGAGCCTATAATCTCCATTTTTTCCTATTTAAGAAGGTAATTTGTAATGGAGAAAAAGGACTCTTTCTACCACAGAAATGCTTCAAAAATTGATCCACTTTTGATCTTGAATTTGCGTATGGTGAAGCCCTGATTTGATAAACACTTGTATTTTTCCTTCAAATTGAATAATGTTGATTTCAAGCCTTCTCAATACTACAAATAGTGTATGTCCATGGTGGTTTGATGAATGTATATGATAGTGTCTACAACTTCCTTTCATTTATCCTATATTTTACCTTTTTATAGGTTTTTAGTCATCTTAGCAGGTCATATGAAGTGTGTCACATGGTCTTACAATGGCTGACTGTGGAAAACATTCACTAGTGTCTCCTACGAGACCTCTTATTCATAATTCTTAGTTAATGGCTTGACCATAACCTTCATATCAAAACATTGATTTTTGGAGACTCATGTTGAGTTGTGTAATATGTTTTAGTTCTTGTTCATGTTCTTAGTGCAGTATAGGCAAGTGGAGGATACTAAGTTTGGTGCATCACCTCCAATTTTTTTCCTTATTTTCATTTATGTTCTCTTTTTTTCTTTTACCTATCAAATCAATAGGTTTAGCATTAATAGTTCAAGTGATAGCATCAGAGGGAGTTATACCTATCTAGAGTTTCACCTCAACCATTAGGCTACCCACAACTTAGAGGTGTCTCCATTGTATCACTTAAGTGAGAAGGCCATAAAAACCTTCTCTAGGAGTGCAAATTTGAGTGATAATAAATACTTCACAAATATATTGACTTTATTTAATAGATGGGAGTCCATTCACCATTTTATTTTTACTCAACATATCTAAATACTAGTAACTTAAATGACCACATATCTCATGCCATAGAGTACTAAACTGCTCAATTATTACTAAAGCATATTTTTCTAGTGATTTAGGATATACAAGTTTATATAAAAACCTTTCCCTCATACCAAAAATAGAAAGCTTATCATTAAGTTTAGTGAAATTAAATTTTTTCCCTTCAAGCTTAACTACTAATTATTTATTTTTTTAATTTCACTGATGGATAAAATGTTTTATTCATATTTGGTACATATTTGACATTAGTAAATGTATATTTGTACTCATTGTTCAAAATTATTTATACATCCCCACATTCCTTAATTTCATGTGTCCATCCATCACCTAAGGAAAGAATTTCATCAATGAAGTTTATATACCAATCTTGATGATGTGTGTAGTGTCATGAAGCTCTTGAGTTGAAATATCAACTTTGTGATACATGATTGGTCTTATGTTGTTGTAAAATCAAATTCAGTAAATAAATGCCATTATCATGTCTATATTTATTGTTTTAATTAGCCATACAATATTTTCTCTTTCTACAATCTTTCTTAAAATGACCTAGTTACTCAAAATAAAAACACTTCCATTTTATTTTCTTAGAATCACTTATATTGTTATTTGATGAATATTTGTTTGCCAACCATTTTCCCTTGCCTTTTATCTTCAATATAAAATTAATTTATGTAATGTGTATATTAAATCTATGGACTATTCCTATTGTCATTCTTTCCATATGAGAAGAGTGGACAACTTCTCAAATTCCAATGTTTGTGTCTATAAAATCATGTGTAATGACTCCACAAGTGAATCATATGAAGATATTAAATTATGCATAATAAGAACAATGATGTCTTTCTCATCTATAGTTTTTCTAACTGCCTTCAACTGATCATAGATGTCTTTTAAATACAATAGATATTCAAATATAGAACTACCTTCTTGCATCTTAGTGGAAAATAAGATATTTTCTAAATACTATATTCTACTAGCTTCAGAAGCCTAATATTTAGCCCTAATATGTTTACACAATCATGGTGCACTATTTTCATTTCTAACTTCTAGAATGAAATTTTTAGCTACATATAATTTTAATAGAATTAATGGCTCAAAATGATACTTATTATAGTCATTAGGATGTGTATATGATCTATACTCTTTACCAAGTACAATGTATTCTATATTTTGATACTTAATTTTAAGTATCTTATGACTCCACAAACTAGAATTTTTCTCGATCAATTTTTGAGAATATGGTAATAACAAATGTTGTAAACTAGCCATTTTTATCTAGGTTTTCATGAAAACAATTAAATGTGGAAAATTGTAATGAAATTAACAATCAATATTTCTAATATTGTTTCTATCCTAAAATTGGATAATGATGTTAGTTTTTATCCAAATATTCTTTATCGTTTGTGAGAAATTAATTTTTTGTTTCCCATAAAATTGCTTTAAAATATATAAACAATTAAATATGAAGTTTTACAAATCCATTTGAAAAAAAAAAAATTGTGTGTGGACAAGGACATCAAACTAGACAATGTGGAAAATTTTCAAGATATTTGGACCTTTTGTTTTCTATCAACCGAATTAATCATATTATTTTTCAAGCAAGGAGAGGTGTCTAAGGCAAATTTAAAAGTTCAATTTTTAATAAAATTTTAAAATATTTGATTTTTCCTTAAATATTCATGATTTATTAAAACTTTTCATAGGATTGGAATAAATAAAATTAGCTAATATTAAATAATTTGTGCAACAGTATTACAACAACAGCTTCAAATGATAATATGGCACTTTTCCAAAAACTCTAATACCTTCCTTCACCATGTTTATCTTATTTCAACTAGTGTCATTGATTATTCACTAGTTTTCAACCTATGAGCATAGAGTTTTACCATTTTTCAATCTCCTATACCAAGTTTGGTACCTTCTTTGATAAACAAAACACTACATACTACTTGGATGGTGCTTTTGTAATGTTGTACCTCCTTTTCCAAGGAGTCTTCCTTTCAAAAATGTGCTTTTAATATTGAATGTAAATCAGAGAATAAGGTTGTTTTGGGTGCCTCACCACCATGGATAACAAACAAGGTAAAAATAATATATTTCCACCTTACACCTATCATGTCCTTCCTCTTTTGGCACACCCTACTGTCAACTATAGCACATTCAGACAACTTCAATTTGTTATGCCTCCATATCTAACACCATACTCACTCCAACAATAGTCAACATCCTCCTCTTTGAATGGTGTTTCCTTCATCTCACAAAACTCCTCACACTTGGAGTCAAAAAATCACCTTTGATTTCCTCTCACCATGACCTTTACAAATAGAGGGTTCTTCTTTAAAATATTTACTACGTCTTCTTCTTCCTTGTCAATATTTCCTCCTCCCAAGTTCATGGACCATTAGATTCGATTACCATGTAAAATAGATTAACAAAATATCACAAAAATAGTACATGATTTATTATTCAATAAAGAGATATTAAGCTTTAAATAATCTTATACAAATAATGATTCTAATATCCCCATATGTAATCATATCCTAAAATTATGGAGTTGGATAAATAAAAAAATTCAAGATCAGAACCAACTTATTATTGTTTAGATTCTAAATATGGATTTTACATTATATTAGTCTTTCATACTTGACACCTATCACTTGGGGTTCCACCTTTTAGTTCCTATTTTCCCATTGTCAAAAGGCTCATAATATTGATATCACTATTGCTAAATGCTTATCTTAAGGTCTAACCCTAATGTTTTAATTAACTAGATCACTTGTATCCCATAGTATGTTTAAAAATTGATATATATCATTCACTATCAGTTACAAAAATTCAACATTTCTATATTCTCTAAGATACTAACATCTAGATCAAGACACTAGTGTTGATGCTAATGCTTATACCCTACAAAGGCTCAAATTTAAAAATGTTTTGATATGTACAGGTCAACCTATTTGTCTTAATTAACCCTATGTGATATTATTTTCAAAATATGTGGTATAAAAACAAAAATACCACTCATTATTCATCTATAAATTACTAAACAAGCACCTATTCAAGCTCACTAAATCATTTGCACAACTGAGTTCTACTGCCCTATTCTTCCATATTTCAATATAATTCATAGGATAATTATTCTTACATGTGTGAAGCATTCAAAGAACAAACCATGAGCAATATTTGTCAATTTTTAAGCTAAATCACTACATGTACTTGGATATATCATATTACACCATTATTCACACACAAGACCACATAAAGGAGAGAACCACATCGGTCTGAGGCCCTCTTCAGAATATGTGGTTATGTAGGTAGTGCTTACTAATATAGGGGTATTTTAAGTTATTTCAACTTCACTCGATCCCACTAACCCCTATTTTTCAAGATGGCTTGCCCTAATTGGAGGACCTAAGTTTTTGAACTACATGTTAATATCCATGACTTGTGTATAAGATCCAAATAGATAATATACAAGGTGATATATAACCTTAACAAGGGGATATGGAGTTTACAAAAAAAAAGGCATATCTTCACTACAGATAGAATCATTGATTTTAGGATAAAAGCATTGGTGATAGTGTTTATTTCAATGATAGTGTCTAGGATGATAGAGAGCTAATTTATAGAATCTAATGAATCATATCTAAGAATAATATTGACTATTTATGCACCTAAACTTCTCATACTTGCCTATACATCAGTGTATAATATAATTACAATTTATTCTTTGTATTTTTATTGTTAGAATATTGAATGTTTTACTTTCCATACTTATCATATTTTTAGATTCGGTATATCTTATCAGAATATCAGTAGAATATAAATTCATTTGATTAGCATGATATTAAATTAACTTAATCATTATTTGATAAGGTTACTCTCTCTTTAATCCTTATTTCCAAAAAGAGTTAAACATTTGGTGAACTTAAAATTTGAGTCTTTATTATGCAAATCCTATCTTGGCCTAATGTTTTCAGCCTTCTAGGGTTTTAGATTGTTATGGTTATTAATATATTGATTTTATTAATCTATATGAAATATAGGCCTAGTACTATACTAGGTGGTGTATATATTGATAATATTGAGCTTCCTCTTTTACCACCTAAGATGTCTTAAGCTAATACCCTTTCAAATTCTACCAATAATGAGAGTGCCAATAATAACAATGAGAAAAATGATGAAAATTTTCTCTTAAAGGATAAATCTGATCATGAGGATAATGAAACACATGATATAAATTAACAAAAACAAGTAGTTCAAAATCAAGTTAAATATATTTCATTTTTTTTAGAGCACATTCATAATAATCCTAAAGATCTCCACAATATTCTTAATACTTTATTAGAAACTAAAAAACCCAAAGGCATTAGTGAAAAACCATTTCATTCTATTGATTTAAAAATTGGGGCTCTTGGATATGCCTATCACACATCACTCCTAATATCCCTTTCCTTAAGTACACCATTGCATACTACATATAGTGAGTGCATGGGATATGTTTTCAAACAATTATTCTTTGAATATCAAACAACTATTACTACATCCTCCATGGGAACAATTAATTCTTTAACTCAATTAATGGTTTAAGTGCCTACATCAATGCAAGTATTTGAATCCCTTTGGTGACTTCCAACATATCAATTCTTAACCCCAATGGGTCTGCCATGCAAAACATTTTACAATTTATTCAATATTTGGAAGATAAAGTTTCAAATATTGATCAAAATGCTTCAAAATCTACTTTTGCTATTGATTTACAAGATGTATTACATAATCCTCTTGCACCTGAGATATATTTATACCCTTTGACAACTATTCTTTTAATGCCTAATTTCACACTTTATGATGGCAATGGTGATCTTGAACAACTCTAATCTTTTTACGCAACATGCCTTGAATATAATTCCAATGATAAACTTTTGATCAAATTATTTCCAAGAAGTCTAAAGGACTATGCCTTGAGATGGTTCTATGATCTACCAATACAATCAGTAAGATCATTCAAACCTATAGAAGATAAAAAATTTGCACATTTTTCAATCAAAATTACTAGAAATATGTCATATGCACATATTGTAAAGATCAAGCAAGGAACCAATGATCCTATCAATGAATATGTTTCAAGGTATAATTTAATGTTGTCCAAAATGAAAAATCCAATGGTAGATAAAGATCCTCAAGATATATTTAATAAATTTAGTTTTATTTCCCCATTACATGAATCTATTATCTTCAATAATTTTAAATCTTTTGATGACTTATGCCACATTGTTTGAGATATATAAATGTAACTTTATGCATTGAACAAGCTTAAGTATGTAGAAAAAACATTGACTAAATCCAATACCAAGTTTCATATCAAACCAAGCTATAAGGTTAAACATACTAAGACTAAAAATGATACAATAACAATAGTTAATCTAGTGTCACAATAACCTAATCATCTCATCTTATCCAATTCATCTAAGAGAAAATTTACATGAGTTTATAGCTTCACTCCTTCAAAACCTAGTGGAGTGTAATCTCCTATCTCTCCCTACTCCTCTAGTGGTTGAATGAGTTGACTTATACAAAAATGATATATTTAAAATTCTTATTGAGAATACCACCAATGTGTTGGAAATTCTAAAAATATATGTTATAAGTTGAAACATAATGTATAAGATATTATCGATAGCAAAAAAATTACCTTTGATGATACTCCAAAAGATTAGGGTCGTAACCTAATGATCATGAAAATTATAAGATATTGAACATTACATTACAAGATAATTTTAAGGAAGCATTGGAAGTGAAAATGGTATATAATGCACATCCTCCTCCACCATGTTATGTTCACCCATTATATGGGATAATTGATTACATGTGAGATACCTCCTATGGTTCAGAGGCCTTATATTTCATTTGATGATAACAAAATTGTGGACCATGAGTCAAATATTCATTCACTACTTATAATAGCACATATTGATCATCATCCTATACATAATTTTATGGTTGATAATGGTTATAGTTATGTACCATGAAATTACTCACACATTTGAGATATACACATGATTATTTATACCCTTAAACCAAGACTTTAAAATTATTTGATGAGAAAACATGAAGTTTTGGGTGAGATTGTTTTACCTCTATAGGTTGGTCTAGCACATGTGACCACAACATTATCAGTTATACCACATACACAAGTCTTTAATATGTGATTTAGATGACCTTTAATTCATAGGCTTTGCAATTTACCTTCCATATTACATGTATGTCTCAAGTACATTCATGCCAACATGGTAATCATAGTTTTAGGAATTTAATATGAACATCCACTACAATAAGAGAAGTTTGTTCCAGGATAGATAATCATACAACCTGTTAAGTTTAATCATGTGTGAAAGGGTAAGAAAAATTCAATCCCATTTCATAGGTGAATGATAATTTAAATTCCTTTACATTAGAGATACACATTAGACTCCATGAAGTCCTCATTTATACCTACATGGCTTATCCAGTTCTTGAGAGTAGATCATCATGTTTCATAGTAAGTACAAAGACCCAAAATTACATCACAAAAGTCACTGAGCATTAAAAAGGGTTACAAAAATCATTATATCTTCCACTATTTCTTCATGAACACAAAGGCCTATGAGGCATACATAGAGTATTATAGATTATCTATCTTAAAATTTGGCACATATACATGATCCTTGGTATCATGACTAATTTGTTATACCATATTCTCATTATAGAGCACCTTATGGGCATACCTTATATGGGATCATCAGCTAGCCATTTATTTCTTCAAATATTTAAAATAATAAAATAATAAAGAAAATATAAAAATAGGATGAGAATGGAAAGCAACAAAGAGTGGCTTTTGGGGTCAAACTCAGAAAAGGAGCAAGTGGTGAGGAGTAGTTGACATGTCACAGCTACTAGTGAGCGAAGTGGTTGGATTGATAATGGAGAGGTGGGGAAATTTAATAAATTAAATCAAGTTTTATTCTATGGGAATGGATACCCACTTAATCCCCTGGCTAGGGATTGGTCTGATGTGGAAAAGGTTTTAGTGGATTCCTTTCCAGTGGCAAGAAAATTAGATTCTCTGATGGGTGACACATAGCTGGTTTATAAGGACTATCCTAACTCATGTAATAATTATCATAAGTTTAGTTATTATTATCAAAATATTATTTCCTTGGTTAATCCATCTTCCATCCATGTTAAGGTTTTAAGTTCCTCTAGTGTGATCGATAGAAGGGTTATCGAGCCTTCTTTGGATAATTTTGATGCTCTTGTTTAAAACATATTTGGAATTTGGTCACTCCCCTTCATATGAAGATAATTATGTTTTAATCAATTTAAACTTATCATAAATTTCCAAGGAATTTGATAGGCTTTCCAAGATTGCTCTAATAGGTAAATTTATCATAAAATGGGCTTCTTAAGAAGATATTGAGGATTGGTGTTTCAAAAATTAAGGAACAAAGATCTCATTGTGCATTTTTACTAGGGTTTTTTTCTGGTGTCCTTTACACAATGTGAGTGAATATATACCATTCTTAATGATCATTCAAATCTTATGGAATCAATTGGCCTCCATCTTCAACCTTGGGTACCCAATTTTGATGTCATACCCACTATGATCTAGCCTTCTTCAGTATGGATTCATTTCTTTGCTTTTTTGTTCAAATTCTAGGAGGAAAGTGTATTGATGAGAAGTAATATTTTCCTAGGTAAAATGATTCAAATAAATAATATGATTGGGTTGGTGACCTCTTTTTTTATATTTACATCTATGTGAACTCATCTAATCCCTTCTCTCAGTCCTTTATTATGAAATCTTATATAAGCACTTGGATTCAGAAGGTTAAGGTGGAATCCAAGACTTTGAATTACTCCCTATGCCACCAACATGGTCATTTCAAAGCACATTGTCCTAATAATCCTTCCCTTATTCAACACTGAGTTTGGTGTCCTTTGTCTAGAGGTTCTTTGTGTGAAGCATCAAATCAATAGGCTCTTTGTGATAAGGATTTATCCATGATATATTATTCTTCCCTTATCATTATTTATGATACATATTCCTTCTTGAGGTATTCTTGTTCGCATGTCCTTTTCAAGTGAACGAATCCTATAAGTATGTTATGGGAATCAAAATCTATTGCTAAGGAATTAATATGTTTAGAAAATATATTAAACCATTCATTGAAAGAAGGAATTACCTTAGAGTCTCTCAAATATATGAGTGTGAGGATAGTTTAGGATTCTATTGAGTGGCTAGATTATACCTTTGGGATTTCTTCTTCCATGAGGATTAATTGTTGTCAATCCCCAGGTCACTTAAAAGAATTGATTTATGACAATGAAGCCAAGCATGGTCAAAAATAAAATATAAATAAAACTCAAGAATATATTTAAATTGGTTCTCATGAGATTCTTAATTATTTATTTTTTCTAGAGAAGCCAGGGGTGGATATCAATTCTTCCTAATTCTAGTCTCTTTGATGTTTTGGCTTCTCAATGAGTATGGTGCAACATGATTTGGTTTAGCGAGGGATTTTTGTATTTTTTTAGGTATAATATGGGGTGGTATGTCACATATGTTGTTGGATTTATTAGTAACATGGATATTGGTTCACTTAGTTCTTTGTTCATTTGGTGGTATTAACAGTATGTATGGTCGATGCAAGTAGTAAAAGGTAGCTATGGTATAAAATTTGATGGATTTTACTAATAATGCAAATGGATAATATTTTGGTTTTAATTTTTGACTTCTAAGTTTTAGTGAAATTCCTTGATGGAATTTTTCATTAATCTAGGCCAATAATCTTTCTTTCTGATCTATATCGGGTAGGGGTCCCACCAACACTAAAATCTATCAAAAAAATAAAATACAACAACATTCAAATAAATAAAAAATATTTAACATTTCACATGTTTAATAGATTTTGAATATATTGTTCACTTTATGTTAGTATATATCATATCATTTATATACACACACATGTTTCACAATTACTTGAGTGTGATACATGCATACACTTTATCCATGATACATGAGCACGCAGATTTTGGACATTTCCTTTACACATGTGAAGCACTATGTTTTAAACATATTTATTCTATTGATCACGATTGATATAGGTTACATTATTTTATGAACACTTTACATTATCATGTTGAGCTTATATACCAATACTTACACATGCTTAAACTCATACTTCTATCTCACACAATGTACTTGATATGCTATTTTATAGGAATTTTTGCTAATACATGTATGCAAGGACTAGTATGACATGTTTATGTTAGTTTTGTTTATTTCACTTATTTCATCTTATCGTATATCTTACTTGAGTGTATTTTTTATTTTTTCCTCATGTTGATTGTGGAACATTTGAACATGTTCCTTGTTTGTTGGCCCCAATGTTCTAAGTGTTGATTGTTTATTTTATATGTGTATATTTAAAAATGTCCTACCATTGAATGTGTGAAATTTAAACAATCCCCTTGTTTTTGGTATCCTTAGACCCCTATTTATGTGACATGGAGTTCTATTGTGCATGTGATTCATTGTTTGATGAGATTGTTACTTATATATGTTAACATGATCCATATCATGCATTTAGGTATTGTTGTCATTCAATACTCTGAGCTTCATTGATACATCTATTTATGCATGCTACCTATATATGCTTCTTTACTACATGATACATATATAACATGGTTATATTATTCTTTTGAGATAAGGTGACTATCACATTTTACTCCGTTCACCTCAAGTGGCAGGGGGGAATATTAGTGGGGTAATGTTATAAAGGCATGAGTTCACATACATACAGTTGTAAGAATTGGTAGAATTTGATACAACTTACATGATTCTAAATATACACTTGTGACAAAATCATATACATTAGAAACCAATTTGCACAAATTTGGGATAGAGTTTTTCAAATTTTTGATACATATACATACATTATAGATCAAAGGTTACATTTTGATATATAATTCAACTTGAGACACATTACAGGTGCATATTCCATGAAAATACACTAAATTATAAATACATTATTAAAATCATACTAATATTCATGCACCAACCTTATATCATACTAATATTCAAAGGTTACATTTTGATAAATACTTAAACTTGAGACACATTACAGGTGCATATTCCATGCAAATACACCAAATTATAAATACATTATTCAAATCATACTAATATTCATGCACCAACCTTACCAAGAAGCATTGATTGAGATTTTATCTACTGTAGCAGTTTTCTCCCTTGAGTAGTACAATCAATATTTTGTGCCCTTGATGGTATTGGCACTACTTCTATTTTATAGCTTAGTTACATCATTTGACTCAGGTAAGATTGGATAGATTATGTTTGCATTTGGGTTGTGTGATTTAGATTTAGTGATCTCGATGACCTTGGCACAAATCATCCTTATACTAGATTAGGGTCATGATCACCCTTCAATTCCCATCTTCATATCTCCAAGGTTAATTTGTGAGCCTCTCTCTATAATGCTTCAGCTAGGAATCATCATTACCAAATCAAACTACCAAGGGGCAACATGGTTGGATCAATACATATTGTACTCCTTTCTTGCCTTTTATTCTTTCAAGCAATTTATGATATTCATTTTTAGATTATATGGAATAATTAAACCTAGATATGTGCTTGGTTTACACATACAAAAAATTCAAACATGGATCATTTCAAAGGAATGTGTGTGTTGTATACATCACAATACATATTTATTTTCCATTAACCTAGTAATTTCATCCTTATGAATTACCAAAATTAAAGTGGGGTAAATGTAGATGTTAAATATAGATTTTACATGATAAACTAGTCTTGCACACTTGAAAAATATCACTGAAGGATCCATCTTTTGGTTCTTAATTTTACTATTGTCTAAAAGATCATAGTATCCATAGCATTGTGCCTAAATGATTATGTTGTGGTCTAACCTTGATATTTTAATTACCTAGATCACATGTAGTCCATAACATGCTTA
The DNA here is from genome assembly GCA_037957365.1 of Torreya grandis. Taxonomy (NCBI): domain Eukaryota; kingdom Viridiplantae; phylum Streptophyta; class Pinopsida; order Cupressales; family Taxaceae; genus Torreya; species Torreya grandis. Next base: position 2,460,156 of record JARHVA010002541.1, on the reverse strand, counting down.
AAATATAATGTATATCCTTTAATATCAATTACATAACTTCATCATTTCTCTTTTATCTAGGACACTAACGTTCATACCATGAAACTATCATTGATGCTAGTGTCCCAAATCTAATGCTAGTGTATGTACCCTATAATGGCTCAAATTTGAAAATATTTTGATATGTATGGGTTGACCAATTTGTCTTAATTAACCCTTTATGAGATTACTTTCAAAAATTTTGGTATAAATATAAAACAAATCCCACTCACTATTCATCTAGAAACAAAACAAGCACCTATTCAAGCTTATAAAATCATCACACAGCTAAGTTAGACTACATTATTCTTCCCTATTTCAATATCACTCACATGAGCAGTCTTCTTTTAGGTATAAAGCATTCAAATAACAATCCAATGGAAATATTTTTCAAGTTTTAAATTATATCATTACATGAACTTGCATATAGCATATTACACCATTATTCATAGAATAGCCCACATAAGGGGGAGAACTAAATCAGTCAGATGCCCTCTTTAATGTATATGGCTATGTAGGTAGCACTCACTAATAGAGGGGTATTGAGGTCAGTTCAAATTAACTTGAGCCCACTAACCATTGTTTTAGAATTTGGTATACCTTAATTAGAGTACCTAGGGTTTTAAATTATACATTGATATCCAAAACTTATGTGCATGATCTAAATAGACAATTTATAAGGTGAAAAGAACCCTAAAAAGGGTAGGAAAATTTTACATAAAAGGACCTATACTTCAATATGGATAGTTACATCAGTTTTAGGATAGAAGCATTAATGATAATGTCTCTATTTCAATAGTAGTGTCTAGGTTGATAGAGAGTTGATTTCCAAAATCTGACAAATCATAGCTGAGCATCATCCTAAATTTTTCTGTGCCTAAAATTATTAGACCTTATTATGCATCAATGTATAATATAATTATAAATTTTTCTTCATATTACTATTATCAAAACATTAAATGTTATACTTTCTATTTTTAGCATATTCTTAGATTTGGTATATCTTATTAGAATATCGGTAGAATCTAAATTCATATAATTGGCCTAATTTTAGAGTAACGTGCTCCTTACTTGATTAGGATAATCTCTTTAATCCTTATTTCTAAAAAATTTTGAACAAGTTGATGAATTCATGAGTATTTATTGAGTCACTCAATACTGTCACCTTAATTTTTTCAAGAATCCCACTACCTTGAGGGTTTATGGGGTGATAATACTTGAAAGTGCATGGAAAGAGATCATTTATTAGGGATATCCTAACTCCTATATCTCATTAAAAACCTCTAATTCACTTTCTTCATCCTCTTATTATTGATTACAACGTTTAATGTAGAACAAGATATTTTTAGTACATTTATTTCCTTGACTATATTATATTCATTTTGTATCAAATCGAGGTTTATCTTATTTGATGTTATAGGGCACACTTTTCCTATGATTTGAGTGGAATTTTTGTGTATGAGAATGTTTTTTTAAATGGAAAATTAAAATAAGTACAAAAATAGAGATAGAAATATTTAATGGATAACACTTTGAGTTATGGAAGCTCAAGATGGAAGATCTTCTTATAGCCAAAGATTAGTAGCTTGTTGTGTCAAGAAAACAATCCATAAATATGAAGGTATAAGATTGAGAAAAGATGGAAAGGAAGGTGAAGAGTTCAATTAGGTTTTATCTTTCATATGAAATTTAGTTAAATGTATTTAAGAATCCATCATTAAGGAATTAACTATTAACTTCATTTGTGTTCATATACATGTGTATAAAATCAAAATAAAACTAAATATGTTCTCTAAAATTATTTTTATATTTAAACATGCTTAAAATGAAGATACCTAAGCCATTTTTAAATCTTTAAAATTAAGTCTTTTGAATTGTTTTAGTTTTTATATATGTATATATAATATTTAAAAAAAGAGCATAGATAATTATAGTAAGGTGATCGATAGTTTACAACATATATGGAATGTAATCATTTAAATTGAATATATAAATATTTAAATTATTTTTTGATGTATTTATACATGAAATTAATAATTGGTCATTTCATCCATTAGTGTCATTTTTATCTCACAAAAATCATACTAGGGATCATTTTTTTAATTCAAAGGTACAAAACCATATGGAATTAAGTCAAGTGCAATCCCCATTGAATTTATCAGAGTAAATACCCCTTAATACCTTTAATATGGGTAAATATATATAAATTAAATTTGAATCACAATCACTAATAAACATGTAATTAATCTTAATCAAACACAAAAAATTAATGTACCATTTAATTTTTATTCTATTCCACCATAATAATGCGAAAATAGAGGATTTATAGAATTACCTTGATTTTTTCATAATTTAGAATTAGTTGTCACATTGTGACAATATAATCTATTTTTATATAGAAAAGGGATAACCCAAAAGATGTGAAACAACTTGATCACCTTAAAAAAAATTACACTCGATGTTTGTGGTAACTATAACCATAGATAAATTATAGGTACAATTTGATTTGACAAATGTATTCATTAACTCTAGGGCTCTAAAAACTATTGCTTGTCTTTATAAAATTTCATGCCTATTTATAATAAATTTATCCTATTTTTAAACCTTAATAGGTTCATTGAACCTATATAATCCAAGGAAAATATTTATATATGGGTATTTTTTAAGGTCAACAGGTCTTTTAAGCACTGGCTACTTTTTGTGCCTCTTAATGGTATAGAATATTGAAGTAACATGCCGAGTAACATGTGATTCAACCAAAAAATCTAATGTGATGTAGTTTTTGGATAAATTTTTCTATTTGCCTACCATTAGTTTATGCATCTTGTACTTTACCCTAATAATAATACTCACCACACCAACATATCAGATAAGAGAGCTTGCAAGATCATCTAAAATATAGATAGACACAATTAGGGTACAATTGAGTTAGGTGTAGAGATGACTAGCCATTAATTTGGTTTCCTATATATAAGGTATGATATAAAACTTATACTTATTTAGGTATATATTATATACTAATTATAAATTTAATAGCTATACATCATAATAAGCATTATACTTCAATGAGAAAATGAAGAGATTGTAACCAATAAAAAAAAATTGATTTGCATTAATATTTAGAATAGATGATTGATTAATATTTAGTGTATAAATCAATAACTTGACAACAATAATCTCTTTGATAATATCAACTTTATCACATATTATGAGCAATTGAGCAAAAATTCACCAACAATATATTCTATGAAGTAAGGAGGGATTTTATAAGTCCAAACCAACTCCTTATAGCTACAATTAATTAGTGTGCATTACAAAATAATTATTTTATATCTTAAAATTTCTCAATAAACCCCTATATACATGCCATGCCACACTATATTCTCTCAATACCGTTTCTTACAAAAATCTATCTTGACTCTTGCATGCTAAATATTTGTTCTCTTCTAACTTCTCGAATTGATGCTCTTTATTTTTTACTCCATGGTTTATACAACCTATTTTTCATTCATTATGCTCCATATCCTACACCAATCATACTAATACTGTTAATTCATGATGAAACTTGGTTAAAATTTTTAATATGAATACTCATATTTTTTAGTACATCTATACAACCTCATCCTCACATTAAAATCATATTTATACTCTACTAAAATTTGGAAAAACTGAAATTTCATTTATTTTATTTGTGTATTATATTATTGATATCTATATGTTATATTTGAAAAATGTGTACATCATTTATACCCCATGAATGTACCTAAAAATATATGTATTTTATATACTTGATCAAAATTGGGACCAAAACCCCACACTAATTTTATTTTTAACCCTTTAAAAATTATTATATAGATATTTATTCTATAAAAATTTCAAAGTCCATCCCTATGAATCTCTTATTAAAAAAATGCTCCATTGGTGAACATGACTTGTATTACTTATACATTTTTGGACATTCCAGTAGATAAATATTTAAACACTTGTGACTGGGCTTATATTTCATTTGCTTTCAACTTGGTAGCCATTATTGCTAGAGCTAACCCTTCCAACACCAATCAAGTGGTATTATCCTAGTCCATTTATTTGTGTTAGAGAATCTTAAAACATTTTTGTAACTCCCAAAAACCCTTCCAACACCAATCAAATGGTATTCTCCTAGTCCATTTATTTGTGTTAGAGAATCTTAAAACATTTTTCTAACTCCCAAAAACTTAGCTCAATTCTCTCTCCTATTTCATTAATGCCCTTGAGGTTTTTTTTTGGCTTTAGGCTTTGGCTTTACTCTAGAAAACCCATGCTTCAAGTTCCTTTTGTTTCTTTCGGTCATTGAGTAGGAATGCATTGATTATCTTTGTTTGGTGCAAAATATTAAGAAGATCATTCTATTAATTCTAATTTTATTTGAAAGTTAAAAAACAACTTTTCACAATTTCATATTTATTCATCAATTTATTGTTTTAGATTATGGTAAAAGCAGGGTTTGAAGGGACCCCAAAAGCCTTTAATAGAATCAAAAAATATAAAGCATTAACAACCACCAGGACAAGCAGTCCTAAAACCTACTGAAGAGCAACATCAAAATCAGCTTTTACAGGGACAGCATCAATATCCAATTTATGAGTGTTATTCTACCCCCTAATTTTCCAAATAATAATCTTTGTATCTATTTTTTAGGGGCAAAATCCAGAATAGTTGCCTGCCTACCATCATCAATATTATGCATACTTTCTAACTCTCTGGTTTTCTTAGTGGATCTTCTTCCAATTTTGTCCAGGGAACCAACATCCGGTTTCACCTTAGAATGTTGTTCAACTCTTTTTTGCTGATCTATTTTGCTGCTTCTAGTTTCTACCCCCTTAGTATTGATCTTTTTTTTGACCCTTTTTCTTTGGTTTAGTTTGTGCTTTGAATTTTCTCCATTATCTTTCACAACTTCTTGGGAAGGAGGCTCATCCATAGGAATGTCATTATCAGCCTGAGATAACACTTGGATCTCCCTGGACTGAGAAAAAAGATCTCTGTCCTTTGATTTATTTTCGTCTTCAGCCAAGAATTCACCTTCCTCTAGCACAATTTTGTCATCTACATCTCTCCATCGATCTTCTATCCTTTGATAGAAAATGATTTGTTTTGATATATCTATCAGATCATCTATTCTTTGTTTAGATATTATGGTATCTGATTGCAAACCATATCCTTCTTTCTCATAGTTTACTTTCTCAAAAGAACACTCTTTATCTTCCTCAGCATGTGGAGCATTAGAATCTTCAAAAGAAGGCTCTTTATCCACCTCAGCATGTATAGCTTAGAATCTTCATTATTTTTTTGTTCTTGGCAATGATCTTCTTTGGGTTTCCAGACTTTCTTTTGCTGGAGCTTAGTTTTTTTCCCATCCAAAACACTACTAGGATAATTTTTTCTTTTGGAGGGACAATTTTTAACCAGATGCCCCTGTTTCTTACAAGCATAGCAAGAGTTGGACAAATCTTCAAAAAAAAATTCTTGAGTTTTTTTACCAAGCTTGGATATTAGTTCCACCTTTTCTAGGAGATGATTCAGGTCTGCCACTTTAACATAAAGTCTTGCACTTTGAAGTTTGGTTCTAGAAGCTATTTCATTATCCAATGCCACCAGTTCACCAAAAGAATTGGCAATACCTTTAAAAATGTCCTCATGCCAAAATTCTAAAGGGAAACCAGGAAGTCTAACCCAAATGGGAGTAGTTAAGAAAAAAGAATCTGAGAAATCCATGTTAGGCTACCATTTTTTAATAGTGAGAGAGCATTTACCAAAAGACCACGGTCCTCCACAAAGAACCATATTCATATCTTCCTTACAGTTAAAGATGAAAAAGAAGAAACCATTCAACATTGGTGCAATATCTATCTCTCCTCGAATAACCCATTTCCTTTTAACCATTTTTCTAAGAGATTCTAGATCTGGTCTTGCTTCTAAAAATTTTCCCACTAGGGTGAAATCCATAGAGGACACAGAAAAATCAACTAAAGGATTTGGAATAAAAACTTGAAACTCACCTTTCTCCCAGCAAGACTTAGCAGTGACCGGTGGGAACAGAGATTTTCCAGTAGGTTTCTTGCCAAACAGAGATGACCAAGTCCTTCATTCTGAGGACCCTCCCTTCAGCTCTTTTGAGGACTTTTCTTTGTTAAAATCAACATTATCTTTCTCCTTTTCAAGATCCTGCCCCAACACATGAAAATTGGAAGGGGAATCCAATGGGGGGACACAAAAAGGATCAGATGCATTCACAAACTTTCCATTATCCACATCGGCCAACAAATCTGACCCATCTTTCTTCTCAACACCCCTTGTAGTTCTTCTAGGGTTAATTTATTGTTAATATCTCTCTTTTTATTACTTCTTAATATTTTGAGTTTTTACCTTAATAATAATATATTGATCAATAAAACCAATTTTTTTTAATTATAAAAATATTATTAATATTTACATTTTATTTAGATATATTATTGTTTGTTGTAATAATATAAATTAATATATTTATATAACAACATATTAATATAAATTATAAGTTGATTTGAATGATCTTAAGGTTTTAGATTATAATATTAAAAATCTCTTTATTTTTAAGAAATGTCAAACTTATAAATATATAATTTTTTTAAAATAAATAAAAACAAATTATTTTTATTATAACTCTTTTCAATTTTTAAGATTGAATATTGCAACTAAAACTTATTTGTAAAAATTAAGTTTTTTTTTTAATTTTATGACCCTTTCCAACATTTGTGCGTACTAAAAAATGACTTGATTAATTTGAGGATGTGATAAGTTGATAAGCAAGTAACTAGAATAATATTCTTTTGATATCTATTGAAATATTGCCTCAGTGTATAGCCTACATTCAATATACCACATGGATTTCCACTGTGAATATTTTAAAGATCCTGAAGATATTTGATATATAATATAATGTTTTTATTCCAAGCATAAACTCATTATGTCTTCAAATTATTATCTCATGTCTTTAGTGTTTAATGTTTTAGTTCTTACATACTTTATTAATTTGTGTTGATCAAAGTATGAATGCCAACGTGTCTTTAGTATAATGTCAACATGTCTCTAGTTTAAATAGATTTGATTTATTCTATAGTCAAATTTTGATAAGACAATACATTTATTAAATTAAATTTTTAATTAGGTTTTGAAATTAGTTGTTCAGAGTCTTTACATGTTGATATCATCAATATCAAAGTGACAATTTTTTTAAATTTGTGTGTTGTTTAAGTAAATACTAGTTTTTAATTATCTAATTTCTTATATTGTTTGTATGGAGGCATTTTCGATAGAAATTGATTTCTTAACTTTTTATTTGAAACATCTTTAAAGATAGACATTTCATTATAAAAATTCACTAGATTTACTTTTCATACTTGAAAAGTTAAAATCTATATGCAACTAATGAACAAGAGTCTGTGGAGAATAGTAAATGGTAAAGAGAAATCACCAATATATCATAATAAGTTATTTTCATAGAAAAGTACAAATGATAAATACAAAGCCATAATTGACCTTGTACTTTCAAATTCTTAATTGTAGTATATAGATTTGGAGAAACCATCCACTAAAATATGGGACAATTTGAACAAAATATTTATTGTTAAAGCACTTAATGCAAAATTTTATCTGAAATTGTAACTATTCAAGTTCAAAATGGGTGATGGAGTCATAATATATAGTCTAAAAATGATATGAGATCCCTCATCAAACTAGCATAATTCAAGCCTTCAGTTGAGGAAGAAGATGCTAAAAAAATACTATTAAATAGTTTGTCTTCTAAATATAGTAATGTTGTTTTTACTCTTGGTCGAATGCCATCACAATCTATAGAAGATATGATCTCATATATTCTAGTTGAAAAAAAATGATAACATCAAAAGATACATAAGAAGTTTAAATAACAAAGTACATATGATAAATCCAAAACAATCATTGGCCTTTCACTTTCAAATTCTGAATTGCACTATGTAGATTTGGAGAAACCATCCACTAAAATCTAGGATAATCTGAACAAAATATTTGATGCTAAAGCACTTAATATAAAATTTTATCTAAAATTACAACTTTTCAAGTTCAAAATGGGTGATGGAGTTACAATATATAGTTATAAAAATGATCTTAGATATCTCATAAAACAACTAGCATAATTCAAGGCTCTAGTTGAGGAAGAATATGCCAAAGCAATGCTATTAAATTTTTTGTCTCCCAAATATAGCAATGTTATTTTTACTCTTGGTTGAATGCCATCAAAATCTATAGAAGATATGATCTCATAACTTCTAGCTGAAGAAAAAATGGTAATATTGGAAGATACAAAAGATGAATATGTGTTCTATTTAAGAAATAATCATAAAAATTAGATAAAAATAAGGAAATTGAATGCTTTTACTGCAATAAAAAGGGACACAAAATCTAGAGTTGCAAAACTTGAGCTAATGATATTCTCAATGGAAATCTGAAAGAAAAAACCAAGTGAAGCTAATATGGTCATTAAGAAAGAACCAATAATTGAGTAATATTCAAAGACTACTGAAAATAGTGATAAATAATATTTATACTAACTAAACAATAGTGAAGATTGGAGGATGGAGGAAATGGAGTTTGGAGTACTTTAGTGTCCTCTCGTCAACCACTAGCAATGAGGCCGCATTATGAAGTAGTGGCATATTTGTTTACTTTTTTTGCTTGTTTTGTGTAATTTTTTGAATAACTCACTATTGTAACATTTTTTAATCATATTGTAAAATAAGCTTTTTTTTTTATAAAAAAGTGGGATTTTGAGGTAAAATCTAGATGGATTATTGTCTAGTCAGTTTCAAGAGTTTATAATCTTAGTAATTCATAATTCAATAAGTTTAGGGAAACAAGTTCGGGAAATGTCTCAAGAATTTGAATCAGGAATTGCACCTATTCAAAGGTTAAGATACAACTTGATGGATTTGTACCTCGACTAAGAATTGTTTTATAGCAAAAATCTTCTACATTATGTAATTCTTTCCCATGTTCACACTTAGGGGAGAATGGTATAAAAATACTATTAGTGCTCACATTTTGTTTAGATATATAATTGTTTGTTATAATGTTATATTAGTGCATTGTTGTAACAATACACTAATATAGTGTATGTGTTGATTTGAGTTATCTTAGGATTATAGATTGTGATAATAAAAATCTCTTTATATTTAGGAGATGTCAAACCTATAAATTTGTAACTTTATCAATTGAATAAGAACAAATGATTTCTATTGTAATTATATCTAATTTTTAATATTTTTAATGTCTTTAAAAACTCTAGGTTGATATCTTATATAAGGTTCGAGCCCTCCTTAAGGATTTATATACAGGGTTTTAAAACCTTCATCTCCATTACTTCTATATTTTGCTCTACCTCTACATGATTTTTTTGCATGTTGTTTCTCTTATTCCTCATTGTTAAGTTGTTCATAATATTTTTCCTTGACACATTTGTAGTGAACCACAATAGTGCACACCCTAATTAAAGTTATGTCATATTTTTAAGCTCTATGTGTGAAATTTTTATTTTTTCATCAATCTAAATGTCTCCTCCTTATTCACATACTTTGTGAGAACTTCAAATATAGGCTTATCTAAATCTATATCAAGCATAAATGAGTCCTATTTTTACATTATCTCAAAGGTACTTTCCTCATGCAATAGATTCCACAAAAATAAGTATTAGATTACAAGCACATTTTTATAGACTCTTTCTCTTATTATAGTCTATTTTTCTTTCCCAAAACTCTCCTTGTCATTTAGTATATACTTATTTGAATATGATGTTAAAGGTGCATGCCCTAAATCTCATGGCTTGTTGGATTTATATACACCATCATCAAGGTCATCATTATTTTATGTTTTGACATCAGGAATTTTTTTAGTGGTGAATCTTCGTTAATCTACAAATATTTTATTTTTTGAAGTTAGCATTTGGCAATTTTCATGGAGTGGCCGACAAGACAGCATCACCTAAATTTTCAATGTTAAATTTAATTTTGAGGATAGGTTCATGTACATTTGACTATAAATTTCCTCATATAAATGTAATTTGTTGGTAACTCAAAAGCCAATTTGGAGGATTTTGCCACATACTGTCAGGCGACTTTAAGAATTTTTTGGGTGGGTTATATTTTAATTCCCAAGAGGGCTTCAAGAATTAATAGTTCATAGCAAGGTGGGAAAAAAATTTACAATATAATTTTTTAGTATTTGTAAACTATTTATTCCATTTATTTTTCTTTAAGTACCATCATGGCAATTAAAAATGAGGTCAATTTATGAATGTCTGACTACATCCTAAAATTATAGGTGTCTGATTGCATCTTGTAAGTATAGGTGCCCGATGATAGGCTATGGGTGATTGACTATAGTTTACCATAATTCACGGATCCACCTATATCCTATCATCATTTGAATATAGCTTGCAGGCTATGGATAGATGCCAACAGACTATTGGTAGTCACTCACATATTACAGGCAGGCATCGATAGTCTATAGGTAACCACTTGAAGGTTATTTTAATCCATCTATAGACTACTGATGTTCACTAGTAGTCTATGGGTGATCATTGACATTCTTTTAGCATCCATCTACATCTTATTGATGGGTGCCAGTAGGTTTTAGGTGGTCACCAGCAACCTGTGGGTAGACCATGCCAAACTATGTGCAAATTAAGTCATTATGTGGATGGCCACCATCATGTTTAATTATTGTCATGGTTCCTTGTTCATCGATCAAGTGTATTTATTTGTTATTAATCATCTTCATTTTGTTGTTAATCATCTTTCGTCTATGGCTCTACAGGCTAGATAATATGGCATCTGCTAAAAATATTAAGGACTCTAGGAAATTTAAAAAACAAAATAACTTATTATCTTAGTTTGGCTAGACACCAGATACATGTACTACATTTTCATTTAACTAGTAGTTTTTATTAATTAGCTTGTGTTAAAGTTAAATAATAATTAAAATGTCGTAAAACATTTTGCATGCAGAACCCACTAATTACTCTTTTGAAGAATTGTCTCCATAGGAAGACATACTTGGACATAAATTTAAAATGTCAAACAAAAGTATGAACTAGTTAATTAATCAAATATTCTTTTCAAGATTCAATAATAATGACAAGGCCTATAATAATATTGCATGAAGAACCCATTGATAAACATATCGAACATATCTTTAAATTGGAAGATAAACTTGGGAATGAAATGCCAAACATAAGTACTATATTATAAATATTATTTGATTTAATACTTTTTATTTATTTATACTTTAGTATTGGCGTTTATTAAAAAGTAATGTCACACAAATATTTTTCATGTAGAATTTAATGATAAAAGTATTGAAGACTTGTATAACAATTTGGAATATATACCTCCTTAGAAAGAAGACACTTAGAAAGAAATACCCATTGTCCCACTAAATTCAAGCAAACAGAGATATCACATCATAACTAGTGGTGTTGATCATGAGTTTACAACACCAAATGAGAGATCTTCCCACCCAACACAATCTTCAGATGAGACTGCTATGCAGCCAAAATAATCTTCAGTTGAAAAAGACACGAAAAAGCCACCTAAAAATAAATACCCACTGTCCTATTGAATACAAGGAAATGGAGATATCACATCACAATTAATGGTGATGATGATGAGTTCCCAACACCAAATGAGAGATCTACTCACCCAACACAATCTTTATATGAAACTACTACACATCAAAAATAGATTTTAGTTGAAAAAGGCACAACAAAAAATATGCAAAAGAACAAAAATACATGGACAATTGGAAGGTCATTTTAGTATGAGTGGGAATCTAAATACCCATTTATTGAACTTGTACAGTCAAAAAATAGTACTGACACTCCAATTGAATTTAAATATACAATATGTAGTTAAAAACTTGGTAAGGACCACAAAATGCAACTAAAGCTGGACACAATTGAAAAACATTATGGCAAAATATATGAGTTAGTAAAAGACAAAGATGGAAATATCAAAAAAAATTAGTGAGATGGAAAAATTAAAAAGAGTTCATGCATCAATGTTATGCAACAAAATATCATAATCATCAAAAACATCAATGACACCTCATTTAAAAAGGAGGAACAATTAAATCTCAATTAAGAAAGGTTGCTCAATCTAATTTGCTTGCCAAGAATATACAATTTTCAACTTTATATCACATTCTAAAAAGAGGAAGACCAATCTCTAAGTTTTTACCTTATAATATTTTATTTTAGTAGATTATAATGCACAATGTTACACATTCACATTGGTCTAATACCAGTGCTTAGGAGATGCAAAAATGCCTCGCAATGATTGAAAAAGAGGATTTGAAAGAAAAAGTAAAATCAGCACGGTTCATATCACTATCCATTGATGAGGTAACAGCGGTTGACAACACACCATGGGTATGTATGCATGTATATACATTTCAACATCATTCAAGGCAATCTCACCTTTTATCTATATATAAAATGACTAAAAATTGTAATGCTAAAAACCTTTGTAAATTGGTTATTTCTAATTTGATGGATATTATTGGGATGAGTTATCATGATATAGGTACTAAGTTTGTGTGTGTTGGTGTGGATGGTGTGTCATTAATGCATGGGAATAATATAGGTTTGTGTGTTCACCTAAAAACATCAGTTACCTCATTTATGACTAAAATCTATTGCATGGCACATAGAATGAATCTTACTTAAAAAATTGTAAGCACGTTCAAAAATGTTGTGAAAGTGGAGGAGCTAATCCATGATTTTCACACATAAATGTCATGCAATCCAAAAAAGTTTTTAGAGTTTCAAAAAATTTCAATTAGAGTGACTAATGAAAAAAACTATTAAATATATAGATACTAGATGGATTTCAATGTATGAGCCTGCATGCAGAATATTTGAAGAATATCAATCATTGGTTGGTTTTATGTTTAAGTCTAGGATGGAGGTTGACAAGGAATAATATTTATTCAATAGCTTGATATATTTCAAAACTTTGCTAACAATATGTGGTATTCTACCCATGTTGAAGGAAATGCATTGTTTGATGAAACATGCACAAGAGAGATCAATATATATTGTGGACTTCATAAATTTGAGGAAACATGTTTGCTTATCACTTGATATATTATACTATTTGATTGAAAGTTTTAAGGGACCAATATTTGAGAGTTGGGAAACTTTAACAAATCTAAAGGACCCTCAAAACTATTTGAAACTCAATATTCATGATCATCTTTGTATTTATGTTAATAGAAAGAAGACACTCTCCAAAGATGAACTAATGTATTTGGATCAAAGTTTTAAGTACCTGTAACAAGGGTTTTATATGATAATGTCATATGTGACATGTGAATGAAATTGAGAGACATTTCAAAAAGCTTATATGCTGAAATTTGAGATCATTTTCAAATAAATGACTTTCTTGAAGCCATGAGCGTGGTAAATCATACATTTTAGAATGGTGTAGATGGTCAAGAACAAACAAGTAATTTATTTATCAAATACATGAGTACTCTCATCGAACATTTCAGTAAGTCTATGGAAATCAATAGAGAGGAAGTTAAGGGTATTTTGAAAAAGAATTTATTGAAGAACCAATCAGTGTTTTGTGGACTTACAATGGTTTAACAATATCGATTGTTAACTGAACCAATAGAAGTAGGTTTTATTATCAAACTATGGAAGAAACTGTATTAGAGTACTGTTCTTTAAGAAGAAATTAGCAAATATTTTAATTTATATGAATTGTGTTAAATAATGATTTTGGGGTCCATAGAAGATGAAAGGGTATTCAGTGCAGTATCTTTTCTTAAATCAAGGCTTAGAAATAGATTGGATAGAAATCTTGAGACATGTTTAAGGTTTTATGTTTCAGAGTAATAAATTGATATGTTTCCATATGATAAATCAATTTGAATTTGGAGCACTCTAACTGAAAGAAGAGGTGCCATGAAATACAACTACCAAATAAGATAGTGAAACTGTAAATGCTAGTGAGATAGGCCATACAAATGTTAGCGATGAAGTACGGGTTACCAGAGGGTTGTTTGAAATACCTGAGTGTTAATTTGTAAAATTGTAATATGTATATGAAAACTATTGAAAAATATTTGTGAAATGCTTGATTGATTCAATTTGATTTAAGTTGTTTATGAAATTCTTGATTGATATGATCCTATCTTTAGTATTCTGCAATAGTATTTTTTAGCATTTTTTTACATTGTGAGTTGCAAAAAATTGTACATATTCAGCATTCTATTTTTTCTAATTTTTTGACATTTTTTTGAATAAAATATACATTGTTTAATCAAATTAAATGGTAAACCAAATTTTAATAGCTTTGAAACCAAATTTATTGTAAATTAAAGTAGTTAAAAATTGCAATAAATTATTAAACATTGTAGGTTGTAGCATAATATGAGTAAGGAATCCATAATTACAAAATATATTCTAATATTATAAAACATAAGTTTCTAATAATTACAAAACATAAGCATAAAACAACTCAAGGCTTTTATCTCAAACCTCAGTTTCTATTAATTAAATAATAGTATGGAAGAAATTACAAAATAACATCAAACTTATAGTCTCATAGTCATTGTGGATCAATTTTTCCTTGAACTACTTGTTCACTGGTACCGCTAGTGGTTGTGTTGTTTGTGAGGATCAAGATCCCAGAATCTTGGAGATCTTTCACTACAAAATTTGTATTGGTAAGATTTTCTCATTCTTCTGCAGCAGCATCTCTCACTAAAAGTAATGATGAGTCCTCTTCAACTTTCTTTTAAAACAAAACATCAAGATCCAAGCCATTTTCTCAATGTATTATTTTTCTTATTCAATAAAACAAGTTTTTCCTTGAAATAAATTGCTATAGAAATACTTTTGTGCACATTATTTACATGCATGTCAAGGAAAACAACTTGGTTCTTCAGATTGATATATTTTGACTGCAAATAATCAAAAAACATTTAATTAGTTAAATGTTTTAAAATAAATTTTAATTAAAAAAATCGTCAATAAACTTACCCCAATTTTTTCTTTTTTCACATTCGCAAGATCCACCAGGATTTTGTTTTGTGCCCATTTGTTATAATATGCTTGGGCTTCTGCATTCAAGTTCTCAAGTTTGTTTAACATGATATCAATAACATCATCATTAAAGCTATTATTCATGACAACACTTCCTAATAATTGCTTGTTTGAATTAAACATCAATTTTTGTTAGTTGATACTCCACCATTGCATACAATTGATTTCATTGATTGTGGTTGCAAAAAAGCACATTTATTTCCTAAATTAATACTTTTTCTCAACGCTCCCAAGTTCTCAATTCATCAAGGTTTGGAAGAATAAAATCATTAACATAAGCTTTAGTATTTTTTGCCAATAAATTAGAAATAAGAAAAAAGTATGTTGATCATCTGTTTGGGGAATCTCCTGCACAAGAATACATTTGGTACCACTAGGTGGAGAATTAGGCATACAAGGTCATTGTAAGGCTCTGTGGGTTGAGATCCATGTATGATATAATGGGGGTTTATAAAATCCATGGGCATGCCATTATCAATGCCCAAATACTCATCATCTAGATCAATATTACAAGGAACTGAGGTCCCCATCACACTGGGAAGATGACCAACCAAAAAGTTTAGAAAATTAGACATTGGGACCTAAACTATGCCACCGCTCTGAGCTGGGATAAATAGACTTTTCCCAATACCAGTAGTTAAAGGGTCATGATGGGGTGGTCGTGGTGGCAGGAATTTTTTCCTTTGAAAAGAATGAGCTACAAACGGGAATTAAAATCACTTAAATGATCAATTAAAAAATATAATATAATATTAGAATTTAATAAAAAATAGATCTATTTATTGCACCTTGTTGTTTTTATCACTATAAATGTGGATGTTGTTGTTGTTATTGTTATTGTTGTTGTTGTTGTTGTTGTTGTTGTTGTTGTTGTTGATGATGTTGTTTTTGGGGAACTCTTAAAGCTCTACCAGACCCAACTTGTGTTTGCAATACAGATTGTGTAAGCTCCACTATAATGATAAAAGAGTATTCAATCAAAGCAAAGCTAGTTTATGAAGGTATACCAGTAACATGAGAGGATGGATGTGTAAGAGGTGTAATCGAACTTCACATTCACTTTTTTCTTATCAATTATTGCTTGGGTATCTATGGAGTCAATTTTTCATCCTCCTCCATCTTCATTATATTGAGGCCTTAGGAGGTTGATGTCCCTTTCTTGTTGCATCTCTTTTTGCAATCATTTCATATAGTTTGTTTTACAAGAAAAATATATTTTATTTAAAATGAACTAGATTGATATTTATGTAATTATTTGAAATACATATAGAACAAATCTCAAATAGTCTCAAACAACTACTCAAAATAACCTCTTGTGCTTCAAGGGAGAGTGTGTTGACAAACATTGTGGAATTGAGAGTAGAAGGAACAAAGGATGCTTACAAATCCAAAATCACTTCAAATTATAATGCAATGATATAATTACAACAATAAAACTAAGTATGTTCATTGCATAGAGCATAGTTCAAATCATATTTGATTTTTTTGGAAATAAAACTGCACCAGTCCAATGGTTGAGCGCTTAGAGTACAAAGAATATAAACCAGAGCCCATAATGGAATATCAGATGGTCTACCCTAAAAAACAATTCTTACTTGTAAAATTTCAATCATTCCCATTAAGAATGGGTTTTTAACACATTCAATTTTTAGTCCCCTTTTACTGTGGCATTAAGGATTTGTAAAAAAAAATTAACAAATTAGAACAAAAAAATTAAAACTATTCAAAAATTAGTAATTATAAATTTTACAATACATACCATCCACTTGTAATGAGTAATGAGACTCTAAATAATTTTTGTCATCATCATTCATAAAGGCTTTTGTGGTGACCATGTCCCCATCCTTGTAAGGTAGACCTGTCAGTCTCTGAATATCCTCTGGACAGAATCTAAATGAAACATTCTAGGAGCCCAAGTTTTTGTGAAACATAGAGGAAGAAGTATCTAAGCTTTGCAAGAGAACATTAAAAAAAGGAATATATTTGTCATACTAGGGCATATAGATAATGCCATTAAACATGTAAGGCTCCACCTAATCGTTATATGTGTCTTGTTGCTGCAGAAGCCTTTAGATGATGGTGCACGTCAAATTATGGAAAATGAGTATGGGATTTTTGGTTACCTTTATGCCAAAATTAGAAGAGGTCTAAGAAATGGAAGCCATGGAGTAAAAAAGGGTTTTCAAATTCAAGTAAAAGAGTGCAAAATTTTTAAACATGGGAGAAGAGGATAAAATGGTAGAATGTCCAAAATGAGGTGTGTTTCACATATTTATAGGTGTTCAGCTTAAAAAGGGCAGCCACCCATATGATGCAAGAATTTTATAGAGACACCTATGTAATAGCTAAGAGTGCCACATCAGTATCAATCAAAATCATTCCTTTGCATAGGTGTCTATCTGCATAGGTGTCCACTCGTAATGTATAGGCATTAATCTAGTTTGCATAGGCATTAGTCTATAAGTATTTGGTCTGTGTCTAGTTTATACAATCATTCATTTGGTTTACACATGCATTCATCTGGTCTGCACAAGTGTTCATCTATTCATTTTTTATGCTCTCTCACAACATGTCCACACATAATGTATAGGCATACATCAACATCGACCAAAGGCATCCATCTGCATAGGTGTCTGCCTATAATGCATAGGCATTCATTTGGTTTACATAAGTGTTCATCTACAAGTATTTTGTGTACATCTAGATTATACAGGTGTTCATCTAATTTACATAAGCATTCATCTGGTTTGCATATGCATTCATCTTCTATTCTATGATTCCCACCCATAGCATATTATCAATCATCTATATGGAATTATGTGCACTTGTGCTATGCTAGTGTTCATTGATATTGCTTAGGAGCCCATTTGTTTGTGTGCCTTTGTCACTCACCTACAACTTATTGGCATTCATTTGTATCTCATTGATACCATCCTTTGACTATGTTTCTTGGAATTCATTCATGATTGTAGGCTTTATGTGATTCATCACCTGGCATCGTACGATTCACCTCTACAATAATACATCTTCCAACCTGATTTACCACCATTACAAATTAGATTCACCTCAAGACCTCCATGGATTTTTCTATAAGGCCCACTAAAATGAACCATGTTTGACATCATTGAATTTGTATGTACTTTCCCCTTAAATATTACATCTTACACCATTTATTATAGTATCTCATCTTTTCTCCCTTTATCGTCATCCTTATTTTATTTTTCTTCTTCTCATTATTCTTCTAAGTCCTAATTTCCTAAATTCCATCTAATCCTAACTCTTTTTATAATGTAGCCATTAATTTAGTGTGAAGTGCCTCTTCATCCTTTTGCACACTCCCATTCCCACTCATAGTGTCATCATCTAATATAATTTGTTCCACACTGGGCCTTTGGGAATTTTATTCCTTCATGTAGTCAAAAAAATATGGCATTTGATGGATTTTCCCTTATATCCCATGCCTTCGGTGTTGTTATGCTTTATGTTTCTACATTGGGGAAAGATATAATGTTGTCTTTTGTTGGTGATTGATTCTTATGAGATCCATATACTGCATCTATTCTCCATGGTTGGGTAGGATGCTTTGGTGGTGAAGGGGCAAGATTTCTAGGCAGAGATGTTATGGAGATTTTGGGTAGTAATTGCATGGGTTTCTTTGATGGTTTTGGTGTAAGATTATTAGGCTGTGAATATTTTTAAGGTGCATATGTTAGTCTCAAAGTGATGATTACATAATTCTCATCATTCTCATCAAGTTTGGTTTGGTCTGAAAACATACACTCAAAATCCTTTAATTTCGGTTGTGCCTCCACCTAAGTTATTTCACATTTATTGCTTTGTGTTATATTTTCCACCCCATTGGATGATGTTATGCCTTGTATCCAATAAGGGTGTGTAATATATTATCTCTTTGTAATGAGTGGCACCCCTCATTTGCCTCTTTGTTTATAAATGTGCTCAACCTTGAGGTTCTTCTATATAGCCTCATCATATTCTTGTTCTACCAGGGTTGGCACCTCCCTTTATACTTTTTAGACTTCAGATCATATGAAATGTGAAAAAGGTAAATTCATACTATATCAACAAGAATGGGGTTAATCATAGTTGAGTCTTCATCTAAATCACCTTTGTCACTCAACATCACCCTACTAAGATATTTGGATATTTACTTAAAGAGTATGAAATATTAATCATTTTTTTCTATGTTTACATTTTTTCATCTCGTGTTAGGCACCCTATTTATTTTGATTTCAAAATATTATGCTAAAGAATTATACAAAAAGTTAATCCAATTCAAAAAAAAATTCTCTAGTGATATCTTTACCACAAATTGAAATTGGTGCCTCATAATTAAAAAATTATAATACTATCATAGTCCTCTATAAATCCTCATTTAATGTTTTATTCATCTCCAAAGGCCACAATCATGTAATCATGCCACCTTTCCATTTTGATCCTGTATGACTTATTGTAGGTCTCAAGGCACTTTTGGATGGTATAACTTTTTTCTAGCGATAACTCCCAAAATGGGTGTGACCACACATATCACCATACCCATCTAGGATGCCAATTTCATCAAGTAACAATAAAATATTAATAGTGCCCCATCTAAAAGAATCACTAGTTTATTGGATTTGTTTACAATTTTAATGAGATTATAAAAAATTAATGTGTGATGTTGTATTGTACATTTTTAAATTCCATCTTATGTGTTAGGTAGATATATTGTTTATTTATGTTGTTCCATATTCATATTATTCATAATTTTGTTCTTACTAGGTGTGCAAATAACTAAGTGGATCGGTCCTCTAAGTGTTGAACTAGGAATGTGAATTTATCCATAGTACACTTTAATAATTTCACCATTATGTCCACCTATTTTTTTTGTTTTAAAAAGAAAGGGGTAAAAACTTTATTAAAACTCAAAACAACAGATTACAAAAGTGCCAAAATCACCCAAAGACCCAAAAAACAAAAACACCAGCCTCATACCTCAACTCCAGCAACATCTCCAGCAAGAATGGTTTCAAGTTCCTGACATAAATCACTAGGCAGCTGCTCCCATTCATCCACCTTACAGCGCTCACCCTCTTCCGATGCCCATTTAGCCAAACAATCAGCTGCCTTATTCCACTCATGTGGAATGTGGGCAAAGGAAATAGACTCCATGAAAGAACTCACCTATAAAATTTGCTACACTACCATGGCCAACTGCCAGCTCACATTTGAAATATTCTTCTCCAAGATTAAGTTAATCAAGACCTGAGAATCAGCTTCACATATCACCCTCCACCACCCTAAAGCATAAGCTCTCCTCAAGGCATATAGAATAGCCAATCCTTCCATCTTATTAACCATCTGCTCACCCTGATAAGCTGAAAAAATAAAAACCACAGCTCCCAAAAAATCCCTAGCAATCCCACCAATCCCAGCCGCCCCTAAATTACCCCTGGATGAACCGTTTGTATTAAGTTTCAAAAGCCCAACAGGTGGAGGTGTCCACATTCCTAACTGTTAAAATTTCTACTGCCCCTGAATACCTCTCTTGACATAGGCCGAGATCAGAGATAAATCCCTTATGCCAAATCGGCCCAGCACTTCAGCATCCCCTTTCTTCAGAGGTAGCATAACCTCACTCTTCACTTCAATAGACTCATGTATCATACCTTTAATTCTGCTCCAGACCTACTAGGATGCCAAATTCTCTCCCTTAAAAATTCTTTGATTCCTTTCCAACCAAACTTGCCAGAGAAGGAAAATAGGACCAGCATACCACACATCCTGCAAAAAAGAAGTTGAGGAAGGGGGACGGCCCATTCTCAACCAAAAATCAGCCAAAAACATAGTGTGGATGCACTGGCACCTCCACGCATCCCACCAGAAGTGCCATAACTAAAGCGTGAAGGGACATCAGAAGAAAATGTGAGAGGAGTCTTCCTCCTCTCCATGGCAAAGAACACACTTTGAGGGGCCAGCAAATCTACTCTTCCAAATATTGTCCCAAGTCAAACATCAATTCCACACCATAGTCCATGTAAAATAGTTACACTTCTGCCATGAGAAACCATTCCAAACTTTTTTCCACCATTGAACTTCCCCTCTATCTTCATACTATTGGGAGATCAACTCTTGATAGCCATAGGACACAGTGGGGTTCAGGGACTAAGCTAACACATCATTGTCCATGAGAGTGCAACAGCTATGCCTAGACAAGATATTTTGTAGGTCTGCACACTCTACCTCCAGACCAAGGACTGGCCACTCTTTTGGGGACTTCCATCTGGAAACCACTACCTGCCCCTAAAAGGACAGGGATTTAAAGTCACACACCCTTATCCATCTAGCTTCACAACACCTCTGGGCCAAAGTACTCATTCGAGGATATTGTTTAATAATAGGTGGGAAACTATCCCAAGAGCCATGCCAAAATTGGGCCTCCACCCCACTCTTGCATATCCAGAAAAGACCCCTCTTAATCAATGTAGCTCCTTTCTTGAGATTAGCCCAAATCGCTGAGCCTTTACGCACCAAGTCATACCATGGAATATCCCTCTAGGGAATCCCAAAAAAGTACTTATGGGATAGCACTCTCACCCACAGCCTATCTTGCTCCACACACCAATGCCAGTATAGTTTGGCAGCCAAAGCAGTACCTGATAGCATAGACTATCATAATCCTAGCCCACCAAACCTCTTTGGGCTACAAACCACCTCCCACTTAATCAGGCTCCACTTGGTTGAAGATAAATTCCCAGTCCATAAAAACTGTCTTGTTAAGGAGTCCATGTCCTTAACAAAGCTCACCAGTGCCACTTGGACCATACACCTATAGATTAGAAGAACCTGCACCATTGATTGAATTAGCTGAACCCATCCTACAAAAGATAACCAACGGTGAGTCTAATGATTCACCTTGTCCCAGAATTTGTCCAAGATCACTCGCCATAACTCCTTAGCCAGTCGGCCAGCTGAAATAGGAATCTTGAGATAAAGCACTGGGAGGCTCCCAATTTAGAACATGAGGATAAGAGCCACTCTACGTTGTATGGATGGAGGAGTGTTAAAAAAAATAATAGATTACTTACCCTCATTAATAACTTGTCTAGATGTAGCAAGGCAAACATCTAGGCTTTTGTGTATGCTAGATGCCTCCCTAATGGTGGCCCTACCCATCAAAGCCACATCATCCACAAACTAGAGGTGAGATTGGACAAGGATTTCCCCTCCCCACTGCCAACCCTGAATAATGCCATCTTCCACATTTCTTTTAATCAATCAGCCCAAACCTTCAGCCAATAGAAGAAACAAATAGGGGAAAGAGGGTCACCCTACCCCAGTACACGAGAAGCACCGAAGAGATTAGAGTGCTCACCATTGATCAGAACAGAAAAAGAGGTTGAGTCCACACAACTCAAAACCCACCTTATCCATTCCTCAGCAAAACCAAAGGTGCCCAAGACCTTCTGGAGGAAGGACCACCAAACTCTATCATAAGCCATTGACATGTCTAGCTTGATGAACATCACCTTCTCCCTAGACTGGGTCATGGAATGTATAGTCTCATTAGCCACCACCACCCCATCTAAAATCTGTCGGCCCTCAACAAATCTACCTTGCTCCTCAAAGATAAGTGTTGATAGCCACTTTTTTAGCCTCTCAGCAATCAGCTTGGAAATAATTTTATAGGTGACATTACAGAGAGAAATAGGCCAAAAAAGACTCAACCTATCAGCT
Organism: Torreya grandis; assembly: GCA_037957365.1. NCBI lineage: Eukaryota > Viridiplantae > Streptophyta > Pinopsida > Cupressales > Taxaceae > Torreya > Torreya grandis. The sequence continues at coordinate 2,437,244 of JARHVA010002541.1, read as the reverse complement.
CCTTCTCCCTTAGGAATAAGAGCTAGGAAGGTGGAATTCAAATCCCAAAGCATCTACTTGTTCCTCTGGGATTCTTGAACAATAGCCAGAAGATCTAATTTAATAATTTCCCAAAATTGTTGGTAGAACTCAATCAGGAAGCCATCAAGACTAGGCACCTTTCCTTTCTGCATTATAAAGACAATCCTCCTTAACTCCTCCATGGATATATCCTTCATTAGATGCTCATTCATATCCACATTCACCAAAGAGGGAATACAAGATAGGATCTGAGCCTCTTCATCTGAGTCCCTCTACGCCTCCTCTTTGAATAATGAAGCAAAATACTGCACTACCTCATTCATGATACCCTGCGTAGAAGAAACAATCTCCCCGCTATCCATCACCAAAGAATTAATCCCCATGTCATGATGCCTATCACGAATCAAGTTGCAGAAGAACGTTGTGTTCTTATCCCCCTCCCATAACCACTCAATCTGGGCCTTTTGTTTCTAAAAGATTTCTTACCTTAGTTCCCATTCCTACAAAGCTTTTAAGGCCCTAGCTTCCTCCGCCAGCCGAACTTCAGTCACTCCCTCATCCCAAATGATTCTAGTAATGTCATTCAACTCCATTTGCACCTCATTTTTCTTTTGGAAAATGTTCCCAAAACTTTGTCTATTCCACCTTTTAAGCTGGTACTTGACAAATTGGAGAAGCTTAACAAAAGTGTACATTGTTGTACATATAACAAGCATGCCCATCTTCCACCAATTTGCCACACGTCCAAATAGGTCTGAGTCTCTGATCCACATAAGCTAAAACTTGAAAGGTGCTTTTTGAGGCACACAGGCTGATGAAATTACCAATTTTATGGGCCAGTGGTCCAAGCCCCTCCAATCAAGAATCTCTAGGTAGGAAGTCCACAAACCCCTCACCCAATAATAGGAAGTCATGAATCTATCAATACATTTTGCAATGCACTTGTCCCCCACCCTTCTATTGTTCTAGGTAAAGCATCCATTAACAGGCTTGACATCCACTAAATTAAGTGCTACAATATTATCTCTGAGCAGAAGAGAAGAAGGTTCCAGCCTTGCAATACCCCCTCTTTTCTCTGTTAAATCAAGAATAGCATTAAAGTCACCCGTAACAATCCAAGGCAAGTAGGGAAATAACTGAAGAAGAAAGTGAATATTTTTCCAAACAAGAAGTTTACCTTGGAAATTTGTAGGAGCATAGACATTAGAAAAAAGGACTAATTCACCCGAATTTGTACATAAAGCCACCATGGATAAAGAGGATTTAAAAGAAATCTAGGAAACAGGTTGAATCTTAAGCAGGTTCCAAAAACAAGCCATGCCTCCCGAACATCCATGACCCCCAATGCACTGCCATAGACCGTACCTCCATATTTTAGGTGCAATATTCCTCATATCATCCATAAAAACTTGTGTTTCTTGAAGAAAGAGAATATCAGGTACTTGACTTCTAACTAATTCCTTAATAGCCTTTTGTTTAGGACCATTATTTAGTCCCCTTACATTCCATGAGATAATGATCATTTCAGAGGAGATAAAAAGTGCAAGTCTAAGGTCTTAACCGCACCTAACTCTACCAAGGTCTCCCCAATCATCTTAATTATGTTCGTGTCCTTCTTGTGGCCCAATTTCAAACTTTTTTCTGACAACCCCTTCTTTCCCTCCTTTTGAAAAATACCTAGGTGAGGAGAAGATTTCCCTTTCTTATCTACTTCAGTCCCCATAGTCCTTGCCAGTAGGTATGTTTCCTCTCCAATCTGATCCAGACCCCCATTTATCGCCTCCACCCCTAAAGCCTCTGTCTGCCCCTCTATAGCCATGGGTAAGGCTGACTCTTCTTGAAGAACCAAAGGAAGATTGGCAGAATCAATCTCTAATCCTGAACCTCCCATGAGCTGTTCCATGCTAATTAACCCCAGATTCACTTCTTGTTGGCCTAATGCATCCAAGATTTCAAACCTGTTGAAGGAGTCTTCATCATGTCGCTCCCTAAGAGTTCTCTTTTGGACTCTACTTGGCTTCAAGCCTTCACCTGCATAAAGCCTTTAGCATCCCTACCTTCCTTAACCCCTGACTTCTTCCCTTTATCAGTGCTAGGAATGTGGCTAGGAGGTAGTTGGGAATGCTGCTCCACTAGCTTAGCCTTCGAACATCTATGCACCAGGTGTCCATACTTGTGGCATAAGTGACACCTAAAGGGAAGGGTCTCATAGTCCAATTGTTGCACCCAGAAGTATGTACCCGTGCACTCATCTCCACCGCATCAGGCAATGGCTTGCTCAAATCAATTTCCACACAAATTCTAGCAAAAGTCATGACTTTCTTACCTAGAGTCTATGTTGAAGATCCCACCGGCCTTCCAAGCGTCGAGGCTAACATCAGAAGAACGTCCTCCCAACAACATTCAATAGGGAGTTTGGGGAGCCTAACCCAAACTAGGACCCAAGTTGGTAATTCCTCAGAAGGATCAAACCCAACATGCCAAGGTTTAACAAAAAGACCATAGGGCCCTCCTTCAAAAACCCTGTTACAGTTTGCCAAGCATACAAATGTCACCATGAAGTAGTTATTTGCCAATGGCATGACCTCCATTTCCCCCTCTGATTCCCACACTCTCCTGGCCTAACTCTCCAAAAATTGAAGAGAAACTCTCAAACCCAAAAATTTGCAATATAATGAGTGCTTAGAGTAATATTCCACATCTTCAAAAATCATATCAAAAGGAATTACCAATTTAGGTCATTCCTTGCATTTCTCCAAGTAGCCGTTAATCTTCATGATCCTAAAACCCCCAGGCATACTCCAATCCATATCTCTGGTATTCTGAGAGGAAAATTCCATGCCTAATGTCTTACCTTGTTGTTCCTGCCTATTCATGCCCATAGCTGCACTAAAACTCTTGCCAGGCATGGTCTTTAAAGACTCCTATTGAGCCATGAACACACCCCCTTGGTCTTGCATAATCCTGTGATGCCTCTACTCTTCCCCTCTCCACCCACTCACCCTCTCAGCTGTGCCTGTGCACTCCTCCCCACCACTAAAATGAGCCAAGGCACGGCTGCCCTAGCTCGACCTCGACCTACACATGCTTCTCTCCATCCCCTTCCTCCAATTCCTATCCCGATTGCCATTATGTCCACCTATTTAATATTGGATACAAAAATATTTAAATTCTTGACCATATAAGGTATCATTATATATCTTATTATAGAACTTGGAGATAGCTTCATTTGGTGGCCCATAAAGTAGAACTGATCCTCGTGCATTTATGAAAAGAGGAACCTCACCAACTATGGTTTCTAAAAGTAAAGAAAATATAAATTTAATATCCCTATCCTTTTCAAATAAATATTTAATCATGCATTTGAAAGCATAAAACCATCTACAACTATATTTTTACTTTTGACCACATAATCCCTTTTTATCTCAAATTCATTCTTTGACATGTGATGGTTATAATATTATATCCAAAACTAATCTATCTTTGATACCCATTATTTATAGCGCAAACATGAATTAGGAAATTTCATTTATAATAGTTTTTCAACCTCTCCATTGTTTCCTTAATGTTTATCTTCTATGAATTATTTTATAAACATATTCAAATCTAAAAAACATGCATGCTTCTTACTTGTCAACGTCATAGTGACTGACTTCTATTTTAGTGGAATTATTGGTCTAAATCCTATATTTCACACTCATGGGATATTAATTACTATAAGCCCCATAACTTTGACTTAGGATTTGGCCTTGAGTCATTTTAATGGTGGAAATTATTACCTTCAAACCCTACTTCATTCATACTCATCCTTTCTTGACTCTTCTTACCAATTTTTTCTCATAATTCATTCCACACTTCTTTGTTAGATAAATTTACAACATCAAATCCCTTAATATCTATAAAATATTTTCATTTTTTCTTGTCATAAGGATTTCAATGTACTCTATGATTTTATCTCTTTCAAATATTTGAAAATATGGCATTGATGAAAATGAATATCAATGTGTCAATTTTTACCACCAGTCGATACTAAATTTATATAATAACACATGTAGTTCCATTTAATTCACATGTAGTTCCATTATCATACCTCTATCTTAACTCCTGGTGATTTCATCCCTATGAAACTCCCTTTAGGCATGACCAATGCCTTTATCTTCTTCCTAATTTCTTAGGTGCCATGGATGACCCTCTTGCTCATGCCCCCTTGCCTTGCATATCTCCCATATATATATGATCAGTTAAAGTTTAATGTGAATGTCCCATTTTTTATATGAATACTTATTTCTTCTATCATAGTGCATGTGTAATATCAACCTTTACAAATTTATGACCTTCATTGATAGACATAGATGGTGGATGATGTACATAGCTAGAATATATTTTACCTACATAATAAAAATCAATCTAATACTATACTTGAAAAACATGGAGATCTTATTAGAATCAAAGAGAGACAAAGAATTTAAAATCATAAATGACATAATAAAACCCCCTTTGAATTAATTCAATGTTGTAGATGATATTTTGTGATTATGTAGTACCTTAGTCTTATAACTTGGCAAACTCAAACCATGGTTATTCCTCTTAGTTATACACATGCCATGCTTTTGTAAGCCTCACATCTAATCTATATTGTGTTCCTTGGCCTATCTCTTAGCTCAACCAATCTTATATTTATGACACCTACATCCAATATTGCTCAAAATGCTTAGAATATACTTATCTTACACCTTTGCAAGTTTTGAGCTTGTGTCTACTCTCTTGGTCCCTTGAAAATTACATCTAGGATAGATAGTAGCTCAAACATTATTATCTTGGCCTGACATATGTGTCCAGAGCCCTAAATTCATCTAATTTTTAGATGAAACATCATGTGTATTAAAATTGTTAGCCTAAATGATTTAATTCAATTTATCTCCCAATAGGATTGGTATAAATACAATATCAACCCTCATTCATACCTCATTTACCAATCAGACCAAAGAGCACTTAAAAGTTACCAAAAATTTTCATATTCTACCATATTCTAATATTAGTCAAAGGAACAACTCAGCTACAATTTTGAAGTACTAAAGGAGTAGTTATAAGGTCATATTTTCCAAGTTACAATCTAGGTCACTATTCTACTTACTTTACACACAATAGATTATTCACACATAAGCCAACACATAGGGGAGAACTACATGAGTATAAGGCCCTTTTATAAAGTATTGGATATGTAGGAAGCACCCTTTGATAATGGTTTCATTGTAAGTTAGCTCAACACTATGTCCCCACTAAACCATTTTTCCCCAAGGTCACATTGAAGATGGAAAGCTAGGGTTTTTCCATTTCACCAAGAGTGACAATCCATGACCTAAATCTAAATGCACCAAATGAAGGCAAATATAGACCCAAAATCATCTAGGTGGTCACATCATGTTTAAGTGAATATTCCATATAGGATACTAGCATCGAGTTCAAATACTAGTGTTACTGCAACCATCTTAGGCTAAAATAACTATCCAAAGAGTTAGAGGCACTAGATCGAGAATCTGACGATTGATCTAGAATTGTCTTCCTACCTACTTATTAGTTGTACTAAATATAACACCATATTATCATTAAAAATAATGAAGTACCTTTGTTTATGTCATTTATATATAGCATAGTTATACTTTTCATTAATAGCCTAAATTAGTTTAATAAATTCAGCATATGGTACATCTGAGTTTAGCACATTGATTGGCCTACTGTAGATTTGATATTTACCCTTGTGCCCTATCATTTCTATATCCTTAACCATTTTACCCAAGTAGGATAGCCTCTTATCCTTGAAATAGGGTTAAACATATGTCCATCATAAAGATCTTGAAGAAACCCCTCAATCAATTCTTCTGATTTGAATTATAGGATTTTTCACTTTATTGGTAACTCTAATGGTGCAAAAAAAAATTTGCACTTATTTATATAAATAAAAAATCTACTATTACAAAATAAACCTATAAGTATAAAATTTATACATCATGTCTTATGCCTTATTTTTAATAGGTACATCTTGAAGGGATTGATCCTATAGCCATTGAAATGACTAATGAGAATTTCACCATATAATTTTCATAATTTACTACAATCATCTATAAAACATAATGTATGATTTATGATCCTATCTACCAAATATGAAGCTTCCTTGGATTCTTTGAATATTTATATTTGTATGCCAATACATGCATGACCTTCTATAGATTATTCCATTGATGTGTTTGTCATGCCATGCCTTCCTTTAATCTTTCTTGATCTCATAGCTCAACATTACAAGGAAATGCTTATCATGAGCTGCATGAGATCTTTTAATTGCACATTTAGGGACTCTTTATCATCCATCCTAATTATGTGTCTTATGCATATTTAAGGCACCAAAAATATAATATAATCACTAATTTATTGAAAAACATCAGCTATAATGGAGTGGATCTATTTAATCTATTATATGTAGTTTGATATGCATAATTCATTTCTAAAACTTGGTTATTCTAATCTTTGTTACCTAAATTGTAAATATTTTACAAGGTTATGCCTAGGATTTTCTTAAAGGCTTCCACCATTCCATTTTACTTTGGGTGGTATAGATTGGTTTTGTGTTATGCCACCATGAATTTAGATCAAATAATAAGAACCATTTCAATCAAAAACTGTGTACCATGATTGCATGTTAGGCTCAAATGGAAATTGTACTTACTAATGATGTTTTCCCATATGAATAAATTCATTGTAGCAAAAGTGTAATTCTTATTCTAGGATAATACTTTACTCTAGTGAGATAATCTATGTTCATAATGATGTATTTCATGCTAATCCTTCACATAGTAGATAAGATTGGTTCTATTGCTAATTCATTCTTACAAAAATTTCTAATAATTTGATACTAAATAACACATATACATATTATATGATGCATTAGGATCCTTTGGTCCCATTGATATAGGTGCTGCCACTACTGGAAATAATGATGCCCATCTATGTTGGCCCACCAATGTATATATTGATTTTTGCACCCTACATTATTCACATCAAGAACCTCTATCACAACATACCTCTCATTTGTAGGTAGTGGATCTAGCTCATATAATTTTGGCTAAGCTCACTCCCCCTCTCACATAAGAGCCCTAACAAACCATGGTCATATAATTGGTGTTGGGGTCACTACATGGATTATACCAAACTATTGAGTCAAACATTCCATCTTAAATATCTCATATACACCTATAAAATGTCCATGTAACCTATAAATAACTTGTACTCATTGTAACTTTATTGTGTCCTCTCTTTAACTATCAAAGCCATGGTAGTGATCCATATAACATTTCCCATTAATAATTGATCCAACATACATTGAAAATCCATGGTACTAGTGTGGGGCACATGCCTCATATTATTCCATCTCCATGCATACATATGTGTATGGCCCATTCAGCTATTGGCATCCAAATTACTCAAATAATTGTTATATGCTTATAATCTCAACATTGAATTAATGTCCTATAATACCAAGTCCACTGATATATCCCTCTCATATGAATATGTATAAATATTCATGCAAATGGGCCAATGCAGTCCAACCCCATGAGTACCTAGTGTGGTGTTCCTTAATGCTACAAATAATTTCCACCATCCTATAAGAAATATAAACTCACCCACCATCCACAGTGATGGATGTGGCCAATAATACACACAAAAATTTATGCAACCATGAAACACTAACAATAATAATCTCCAATAGAAAAATCATGATATCTCCAATAAAATACCCTCTCCCTCTATCATGCCATGTCAAATATTTACTGGTGTTAAAAACACTAACTGCAGTCTCTACCACTACTTGGGTACCCACTATCAATATTTATATTATGTGCCACATGTACTCCAATGTCATTGTCAACTCCCATGTGGGTAACCAAAATGTACATGTGTCTAAGTCCACCACTCATCCAAATTTATCATCATGTGCATCATGTGGCATAAATTCTAATTGACCTACATATCTTAACACTGTAACATCAACCACAACCACCATATTGACCTTCAAAGGTATCATGTGCACAGTCTGAATACTATGCCTATGGTGAAACTCACATACTCTATGATCTCCTTGAAACCATAAAGAAAAACATATTAAAATTTGAAATATTGTACTCAATTATCATTAAATATTATACTATGTCACTCAAAAAATTATTTAGACAACACCATGCTTTTTTTTTACAACAATGTAAACAAGGTCGCATTGATCTAGATGGGAACATAGAAATATTATGAAACCTTAGATAGGGTTGTGGTAGGTATAAACAATATTGCTTCCAAAAATACAAGACCAAAGATACCCAAAAAAAACATAACAAAAATTGAAACTTTGCATGAATTCAAATTTATTCGTACTAAGGTATTTGTCACTCACCATATTTTTCTCCTCAATGACCTCCATAACGTCCCAAACTCACTTTAATCATGTTGGTATAAGTGGTCTCTTTTGAGGTATTTTCACACTTTATTTACAAATTCTAAATTTGTATTTTTTAATAAAAATGTAAATGAATTGTTAAAGCTCTTTTAACCATAATATTTATATTATTTACCTTTTCCTAAGGTCAAAACTATACTCACATTTCATTCATTCCAGTTACTATCTACAAAACATAAATGGAAATATCTTGAATAATATTTATCTAAATCTATTCTCATCAGATTTTTTATAATCTTAATGATATCATATCCCATATGATATAAATTATGGTTATTATCACAATATTCTAAAAAAATATCAATATTTTATAATGCACTTATCAAACACACATTATATCACCTCTTTTATTTTGATGTAAATGATTAATTGCCTTCACCCTTCACCTCGAAAGGAGGCAAACATAAATGTATATATGCTTGAATAATTCCAATATTCACATAATAGGTGTTACATGTTAAATAATTCATACACTCCTTAACAAATGATTCAAATCTAAAAATAAAATACAAAAAATCTATTACAAAGCATGGAGTCATATAATGTTTTCATGTGCTCACCCTAAAAGATATAAAATGTCTCAATATGATATCAAGCTATATACAAAATGTAGGGGAAATATTGGCTCATGTTTACCATTTATTATATTGTTTCTTTCAAAATTATTCCACCTCAATATTCAATAAGCAATTTTAAGTTTCAAAATAAATTACAAGTTCAATTGACATACAGATGCAAATTTCACTTTTTTCTCAGTTCAAAAGTTTTGAAGGTACAAAGCTTAAAATCAAATCTAGATCCATCTATAATGGTGCAATTCGTGAAGTTACAAGTGGGTCACATTAGATTCTAGTCACACTCAAAGTCTATGGTTGCACTTATACAAACCCGATGTGTGGTTCCATCCTTATTTTTCTTTTATTTTCCTATTAGATTCTAATGACACTTGATGATTAGGATTTTACTACTCTTTAGAGTGCTCTTCACAAGTGATAGCATACCCATGTCTAATTGAAAAGATTCACTCATTAAGACTTGATCACTCTCAATTTTGCCACAATTATGAGGTGATATGGTTATGGTATAGTGACACCTAATGGCCTACCACTTATCCCACTACTGATTTCAAAAGTGTTTGCTCTCCATGGTAAGGAAGAAAATAATGTTGAAATCACCCTATCTCCACTTGCAAGTTGTATGTAAAATAGGATTGTATACTCCTTCAAGTGCATTCTTTCCTTGCTCTATTTTTTAAATTTCAAATTTTCAAATATCAAATTTTCAATTTTCAAATATGAACAATAAGTACTTATAGTGGCATTGTTGCAAGTTTTGCATTAAGGCATCTTGAATAATCAATTTTCACATTAAAAATACAAAGTTTTCTTTCACACTCAGTTATCTTTTTCTCCTTTTAATCTAGTAATTTATCTTCACTACATTACTATAATAAAGGTGGGGCAAATGTAAACACCCAAATTTGACACAAGATCCTTCAAAACATGCATTTTTCACCACCTTATTTATTAAAACTATTAATGATGAAAATAATGGCTTGTTGACATACTCTAATTTAAATATTATGTTATTTTCTCTTGTTTGTAACTCTAATGTCTTTTATATTTTTGTCTCACCTTTCCAAATCTACCTTGGGGATCCCTAGTCCCATTCTACGTCCTTATCTTTCTATTTTATGGATTTTGGACAAGGCCATACTAGAACCTTGTTATGGAATGTAGACTTGTCCCAACATAAATTTTGTAAGTTTTTCAAGTTTATATGTCCATAACGGTATCTTTTATTACCATTGGTCTTTTCAATCCAACTTCCTTATGCATCAATAATCCCCCAAATTTGAATTCAAAAGTTTTATATAAGAAAAGGTCATGTTGGAGGCTAATGATCAATTTATATCTATCATTAAAGCATATACCAAAGTTTATATTTGCTTATATCTACTGAATTAATAATTTATTTATAGGCTATAAGGTTAACTACATTGTTTTCATGTTTGTGTCAAGGGTATTCATAGGTGAAAGATCACCTAGTCTTACATCCACTATTGCACACACATAGTTAAGTAGGATAACTACATCGATTTGAGGCCCATTAGGGATATGTAGGTAGCACTCAGATTATATGAGGTTTTCTTAGGGTAGCTCAACTATTCTCTTTACCTGATTCTTCCATTTTTATATTTGATCTCTATTTGGTTTATTATACAATAATTAGGGTTTTGATTTTATAGGTCTTTTGTATCATAAATCAGGGCATACAATCAATCAACAATTCATGATAGATAGCTTCATGTGCTCATGTAGAAAAATCAATCTCATAGTCAACTAGGACATGACTGTAGTTAACCAAAAAAGGCCATAATACGACCTTATCCTCCAAGTGCAGTGTTGTATTTATATAGTTTGAAATTTTATTTTCAACTATGACATAATTTAGAGGTTACCAAATCAGTTTTCATAAAAAACCAACATAAATTTAATTTAAGTTTTTGTCAATTTACTATCTATAACTCATTTTAAGTTATGTAAAATACTATATTATACATTTAAATTTTGTATATTCTATAATATAAATCAAATTTCAATATTTTAATTTTTTATAATATTTAATTGTTAAATTAAAAATAAATAGATCAAACAAATAGAAAATTATAAATCCAAACCAAACAAAAAAAAAAATCCTAAAAAATACTTACCATAAAATTGTTAAGTCGTGCCTCTAAAATCACTTTACTAACGTAAATCATTTACTATACAAGGGACAAGGCTCTCATTCTTTCACTAGATAAATATTATTGTTTATTAAAATCAAACTAAAAATAGTAATACATTATATTTGATATATAGTTTTTTAAAAATATAATGAGTTTCTCAAGTGTTTACAATTTCTTTACTCTGACAAATAGTTATATTAAACATTGTCAACAATTTTTACTAGTTGTCATCACATTCTAATAAATGGATAAATTTTATATGCACCAAAATAAATAAAACAAAATTAATAATTACAAACAATATAATTTTATCCCTAGCACAACAATTCCAAATCAAAATCAATGATTATAACTGTTTATTTATTTTGGCATAAATTAATTGTTTTGATCTTTTTATAAACTTATAATTATGAGCATTAGATTATTAATATATATAATTGTCATTAAGTGGCAAAAGATTCTATCTTATGTGTAAAAAAGATGAATTTTAATTTCTCTCTAACATGATTTTCAAATAGTCAATCTTTGTTATAAATGTTGTACTTAGCATAATCATATTAAGGCTAACAGAGAATGTTCATACTTATATTACAAATGTAATTTGTTTTGTATATAAAATATTTAAAATATTTTAATTTAACTATTAGTTTTTAATTTATATTTCAATAAAATTGTTCAAATAATTCTTCAACCAAAATTTGAAACTATTACACAATCTTCTCTTCATTTAATGATTCGAGACACTATTTCTTCAGTGTGGTACATGTATTTCCAAGATCAACCTCTCATGCTCCATGTTATCTTTGATCAAATATTTTTCTTAGTTTACAAGTTGTAAATCACTACAATGTCATTTACCATAGGTTATATTATGAAAACTATTCCATTAAAAAAATTACAGCGCCGTTTCTTTAAAAATATATATTATTTCAAGTTGTCTTATATCATTTTAATTCTATTTTATATTCCCTCAAAGAAACTATAATATGGTTTTTTATTCTCTTCTTAAGTTTTATAATGCTTTAGTCCATATTTACATTGGATATATTTTTTTCCTTAGTAATATGTCTTCACATATCTAAAGTTTAAAATACATGTGCCATAAATTTGAATACATCTATCATTTAACTTTAATCATAGACAATGTGTTAACTAAAATTAAACAATAATTTCATTTCAAACTAGAATTCCATAGAATTTTATTAATCTTATCAAATGCTATGGCATGATCAAAAACAAGTTTTCAATGATTGAATGGTGTAATTTTGTGTGGATGTAGCAACAACGACTCTTAACTATTTAATGTTGAGGACCAATAGTGTTTGGTACTTATATTTTGGACATATATCCTATCAGTGTTTTCCATCACCTTGTCATCAATGGTTTTGATGTAGATCACCTTTTCTTAAAATATAATATATTATTCAAAAAAAATTACAAAAGATTATTATTTATTTGTTTTAATACATTATTTGTTTTTTTGATTATTTCATAATATTTATTTATTTTAATATAATTATTTCAACAAAGCATCATGAAAAATTTGACAATTCCTCTCCAGCCAAATATGCCAAATGATGAAAGAGGGTCCAAGAAGCCAGGCCATCTGAAGAAAAGAAGTACTAAAAGGAGGTTTATCCTTGTAGGCCCAAAACTCAGCTAAGGAAGAGACATGCCAGCAAGCTTGATTCCACACACCCAACCAAAAGTGCCAAATCTTCCTAGAAAAAGAGCAAAAAAAGAAAAGATGAAAAACACACTCCTCACTACTACAACATAGAACACACATAGATGGACCCATAAAGCCCTGCTCACACAAATCATCCCAAGTAAGGCATTGATTTTGAACCACAAGCCACATAAATAAATTGCACTTGGGCTAGGAATATTTGGTCGACACTTGTTTCCACCAAAGCACCTCAACTCCCCGAAAAAATTGTCTGTCAATCTCTAAGTACCCCGCTGACATTGTATACTTACCTGACGAATCACTACCCCAAGCCAAAATATCCTGCCCTTGAAAGGAATTACATTCACGATGGAAAATTCTTCATTCTCTTCGGGAGACTATCATGGATAATTGTGAATTTGCTGGAGGAGTGGATCCTCGGGAGGTTATTTTTTGCAATCGTCTCAACCTTCCTCTTCAGGATGTTGCTCCTTCTTTTGGGGTAAGTAGTTTTAGGCAAACTATGAAAAGTATTTACAGACATCCTATGCATAAGATAAATCGAGAGGGCCGATGGATCTCTCTTTCTCATGGAGTTTTAAAGATTAACATTGATGGTTCTTCCTGGGGGAATTCGGGTTATGTTAGCACTAGTGATATTGGTCATTGTAGCTCAGGAGATGTTCAGTTTATTTTATAGTTTATAAGGGCTTTCATACCAATAATTATATGGAGGCTCTTGCCATTTTTTATGTTGTGGAGCATTGTTGTGCACTTGGTTGGCAAAGGATTATTTGTGAATCTGACTCTCAGGTGGTGGTGACCTTGTTGAATGTGCAATGGTTTGAGGATGTTAGTTGGTCTTTATCTATGGTCATTAGATGGATTCTTCATTTGTGTGGCTCTTTGGAATCTTTTACCTTCACTCACATTCCTCGAGAGTGGAATGGAGTGGCAGATTGCTTGGCCAAATGGGTCTTTGATCATATGCATGGTTGGAATATTATGGATAAAGATCAATTAACTCTGGATTTGACTCACATTTTGGATGACTTAGTGAATCATGAAAGGGTTTTGTAGTGCTCTTTTCTTTGCTAGGTGTTTGTCCCTTCTTGCTTTGTTCTCTCTTGGTATTCAATAAAAAATTTACCCCTCTTTTATTTTAAGAGTAATATAACTTTTAAATAGTTTGCAGAATGTTTCCCAGTTTATAGTCCCGTATATTGTTGGTTGGACATGCTTCATGCTAGGTTCTTAGCAGAGCCTCCCCTGAGGCTATTATTTGTGATATTCAGGTTGCCCCTACATCTTGAAATCTCATTTGACTTAGATTTGTAAATTTTTATTCTGAGATGAGTTAGGTTTGTGTCTAGTTGTTGTCAGTTAGTTACTTCATAAGTTGTTTTATTGATGACTCTCTGATCAGGCTTGTGTGTCATGTTTTTTTGTGCTTGAGCAATGTTGAATATCATTAGGTGAATTGTAACACTATTATGGGACCTATCAAAACCCTTATATCCAATTCATAGTTTTGGTAAAAATTGTTTACCATCGACAAACTATAATAATGTTTATGTAAATAAAAATTAAATTTGTCTCCATATGCTCTTGTATATAAGACAGATTGTAAAAAAATATCATATCTTCATAGAAATATGATCTTGTATGTAGGACAATTATTACAAGGAATTTTCATCATATTTTTCATTAAATGCAAGATGGTATATTTAAATAGGTTATGATAGTGTATATTCAATTTTTTTTAAATGTTTATCAAGTATATCAAATTATAAAATTATTTCACAAATTACACTAGTAGAGACCAAATTCATTGGGGCATCTAAGGAAAAATATTGTTTCATCCCATTTTGCATGATGAGGTTATATTATACTCTAGTTACAATAATTAAAACTTAAGTTTTTACTCATATCACATTTTTTTTAAATAGTAATTGCATTGCAACTCACTAAAATAAAATTATAATTTTTTATCTACCGCGTAAAATATAAAAATTATATTTTGCAGTTTCACATAATTTTCATTTATAATCATTGCATTTAGAAAACTATCTGTAACATTTTATACTATCACAAACTATTACAATGATTATATCAATTTTTATATTTTGAATAAAATATATATATTGTAAATACTTATGTGTTTTCTGAACATAAATTTATAATACCAAAAACAAATTTAAAAATACATGTCATAATGCAATATGCTTATCTACCTTTTACATTGTAAAAAACTAAAATTTTAAGTCAATCCCTATTAATTTCAATACTATGTTGATAACCACTTAAATATAATTCAATAAAATATATGTGCACATATGCATAACATATGACCATGATAAGTAGTGCAATTAGTTTCGTGAAAGTGTATAACATATTTCAACCTCCTCATGTAAATATAAATATGGTAACTAGTAAAACACTAGATAAATAATTGAAATTTTATATAAACAAATATAATATGTTTGGAAAATATTTTTGTTCAATATAATTAAATATTTGTTAAAACATATATATGATCCATGCATATTACAATCAAATTGATTCTTTCAAATCATAAATAGAATAATTCTTAATGTTTTTTCTTTGGAATAAGTTAATGGTAAGAGATAATAAAAAATATTTTTCTTTTTCAAAATAAAATTTACATAATGTATATTGGAAAGTGTAGTGACTTAAATTTAGTCATAAATATTTTAAATAATGTCAATTTTTACTCACTTTCATTTTAATTGATTTGAGTTCTTAATCTGCACTTATTTTGCCACTTCACTTTGTCTTAAGTACCTATAAGGATTCATCCCTTTCTAATTTGTTATCTTATACCTACATAAATTTTATTAATAACTAAAAACTCCTCTAAATATTTGTATGGACATCTGAAATTCTAAATGTCACACATTTCCTTTTAAGATATGTTTGACCAATATGAATCAATAATGGTAGTTGCTCTTACCCCCTTTGGGTCGATTCCGACCTTTCACTTAGCAACGACTACTTTTCAAATCTAGACCCTCTCTTAAAAGTTGGTTCATATTTATAATTTAAGTATCATGAGGTTTTCCCCTTTTGAATTGTTATGAAGGCACATCTACGTCATATATTCTATCATTTAGCAACCATTTGTAAATTTAAATATTGAGGCACACTTACACTATTACACACTAAGCAAAGTTTTCCTAATCTTTTTGAATCTAATTCTAATAATTTGTAACAGTCCTTGGCCAAGTCAAGAACCTATTTTATCTAAGTCAAAAAAATAATTATCAAACATTCAAGCCATATTTATATGCATTCATGTAGCAAAGGGATCACAATCATACAAAGCACTCTAAATTGGAGAACTACATGGGCTTGATTTCCTTCTTCAAAGTATCAGATATGTAGGCAATGATCAGTCATCATGAGAATGACTGGGATTAGTTAATCTAATAACACCCCTCTTTCTCTTTGCAAGTTTTTCGTTGTTGCAAGCCTTATTAAGTTTTCAACTTTGAAAGAGTCATTTATAGGTTATTCACATGCATCTGAAGGTTAAATTTATCCACATAGATGTATTCGAAGTAGACATATGCAACTATGCTATGTTCTCCTTATTTTCCCACAGAGGACAAAATCAACCAGTGGAGGATAATAGTGTTAGTCGATATGTTCCCAGCATGAACACTCAGAGTTCAACCACCCCTGAAACCAGCTTGATATGCTACATGTTTTTGACTTTTTCATGTAAAATACCATTTACATTAATCTGTAAAAAATATCATTAAATTAGTCTTTTATAGATGCCCAACACAATGAATAGATGCAAAATTGTCCATCAATCATCATCATCATCATCATCGCGTGTGTCAATTTCAGTTTCATAGATTGATGGCATTGAAAGCTGCCAACAAATAAATGAAATGAAGATGGGTAAGCACTATGAAATGTCTTCTTATGTATTGGTAAAACACCATATAAGTTGTGCCCTATTTTAGTGCTTCCTTTTTTTTTAATTGTCCTTTTAACGGTGGTACTAAAAGTGGAAACTGTTATTTATATTATTATTGTGTTGTCATCGTTCTCAGAAGTAAAAATCCATCGTTCACAGGTAGGAAAACTAGAAACTACAGGTTTGTTATACTGGTGGACGAACCTTCCATTTTTAAATGTCAACCTATCAGGGCAATTTGTGGCCTTATTCTTTAAAATTATTTAGTGATTATCTTTTTATATTTATAAAAGTAGATTAAATTATGTACAACTCCATTTCAAATCTTGTTGTGTGACAAGGCAATGCATAAAGTCATTTGATTTGAATATTGATCTGATGGATGTAGTACTGGGGAAATAATTTTTGTAAAGTTTCTATGTTTTTCCTTTTCACTATGCAAAAATTAATATTTTTAGGGCTATAAATGTCTGATCTTCTTTATAATTTTTGTTAAATCATTGAGTTTCATCCAATTAAAAAGATAATAAATTGATTTATTTGTTATTTTTTATTAACATCATATACAAATTAATTTATTACATAGATAAGTGTTCTCTCAATAACATTCGAGGGAATTGGGAGGTATAATAATATAAATATGTCAAATTTTAATTCTATATAAAAAATAAGACATAAATTAAAAACCGACATGAAAAAATTAAAAAACAACCCATACAACATTTAAAATATATAAAAAATAAAATATAAATTAAAAATAGACATTGAATGAAATCAAAACCAAAAAAAAATAAAAAAAAAAACATAATGAATGAAATTAGTCTAGGAGATTTTTTTTTTTAAATATATTTACAACCAAATTTGAAGTTATATTTAAAATATATGCACATCTTCCCTAATAATCTTTACACTACCTTCACAGACAATATGTAGATCCATCTTTTAAAAAAAATTAAAAAAATTAAAAACTATGTTTCTTCTTTTCTATGACTTGTTATTCTAAATCGTTGTTGTCCAACCTGGAACAATTTAATTGAATGCACACAAAATCATCTTATCTAATTACCACAAAATCAAAAAATCTCTCCCACACAAGAAGGAATAAAACTAAAGCAGCTTACATACATATGCCATAATGTATTACATTTAATTAATGCAATGGCATCCCTGGGCCTATTCAGCATTCTATATAACTATTCAACTGTCAGAATACAGTGGCATCCAATTTATATATATTTAATAGACAATGACATCTAAACGATATAGAATATTAATTTCTTGTATTTTATCGAATATTATTCTTGGCATCCCTAATCTGCGAGGGTGTATATTTTAATTTACCATTAATGGGTAAAAGGAACGCCAAGTACAAGAAATGCAATCATAATGCTAAACAACTTAATATTATAGGCTTAATATCTAGCTCCATATAATGCTAAATAACTTAATATTATAGGCTTAATACCTAGCTCTATATAATGCTAAATAACTTAATATTATAGGCTTAATATCGAGCTCCATATTGTCATATAATTTTATTTATTATGATATTGATTTATATAAGATATATGTACTTTTTTATTAGTAATGTGGCATTACGCATTCGTACATATGATTTATGTTTATTTTCTAATTTATTACATTATATTAATGAAATAAATATTTTGAGAATTTATATAAATTCATCTAAAATATTATATTAATTTCTTATTACATTAATATGTATTTTTTTAATGGTATTGGAATTTGGAAAATAATTTTATGTAATAACATGAATATGTTAATATTTAACTATTTTAAAATAGACATTATTAAAAAAACTTATACCCATTTTTAATTTATTTATTTAAGCATATAACTATTTAATGTGAATTATAAGTTTGTTGTAATTTAATTATATATTTATTATATGATAAGTGAATTATATTTATTGTTGTGGTAATTTTATTTACCTCAAAATAATATTATTTTATTTTATTTTATTTTATTCAAAATAAAATAATATAATTATGTATTTACCATATGGGTGAATTATATTATTGTTAAAAATATTTATTTATTTATTTTGATTGTAATTATTTAATAACATAATAGGTGAATTATAATTTTGTTGTGGTAATTTTATTTACTTCAAAATTAAATTAAATTATTTATTTACCAACAACATAAATTTTTAAAAAAATATATATATTATTTTAAAGATGATATAATTAAATATAAAAATAAAATAACAAACATAATTAAAATAAATCCAAAGAAATTTAAAAAAAAAAGGGGGCTGGGGGGGGGAGGTTCGGGGGTAAATTTAATTATCATGCACATAAAATACAAAGTTTTTATATTTAATATTTTAAATATTACTTTTTTTCTCATTATTTTTCTTTTACAACTTTCCTCATAAAAGATACTATAATTCTCATAATAAAAAAATAGAGAATATATAAATTTTACCATATCATAACAATGAATTGCAAAAATAAATTATCTTGTAAAAATTAACTAATTTATAAATAATTAACAATCAAATTTTAAAAATAAAATAAATAAATAGATAATATAAGAATAATTATAACTAATTTATTTCTAATATATAAATTTTATCCTCTTTTAATTATCATAAAAAATATTACTATATCATAAAATAAAATAAAATAGATAATAATCATAAAAAAATATTACCAAATCATAATAAATAAATGAATGATATAAATAATCATAATTAATTTTATCATCCCATAATAATATAATATATAAATTAATCATAATAATGAAATTGTAAAATAAATTATCAAACATTCTCACATCATCAAATATATATATATATATATATAATCATAATTAATTTATAGATAATATATAGATTTTATCATATATATCATAATAAACATTCTCACATCATGATAGATAAATATATATATGTATATAATTAATTTATAGGTAATATATAGTTGGATTAAGGGTGTTTTAGAGGCTCCGGCTGGAAGGGCATTTGAAGGTTTCTCAGATTTGAAGGGACGGCTGAGTTTGTTTTGGCTGAGCTTAGGGTTGCTGGAACAACAGAGTCTCTCACCTTTGTAGATATCCATGTTCCTTTGGCAGAGGAAGAGACTTTGTTTGCACAGGTCCGTCCCATTAAGGGGGCATAGAGCTTCAATCGAAGAATGAGGTTTCGACTCCGGTTACCAGCCCTGGAGTAGTTGTATCGCTGAGACACAGAGGGTTGAGAACCTAAGGGAGCTGACTTTATTTAGCAAGGAAATGGCAATCACTTGCAGCGAAATTAGTGGAGTAGCAGAATTTTGACTTTGTATCAAGATTTGGTGTAAGTTCAGCACAAGCTTAAAGACATTAGAAAAAAAATCACTGAGGTTGCATCCTGTTTGCACCAACGTTGTGTCTACATTACATTAACAATTTTCCCTCAATTCTACGAAATAAAATGATGCAAATTCAACACGAATAAATTATATATTTATTGAATTTGATTATTTAGAAATTATTGTTTTAAATTTTATTAAAAATTTGGACATAGTTAAATTAAAAAATAATATTTTTGATAAATAAAAAATTTATAAATTGTGAATATTTTATATATAAATAATGTATGATATTAGAGAGTGTAAAAATAATATAATCTCTATTCCAAATTTAAATAATACAACTAATTTGTTCTAAATCTTAGTCGTCTTCATCTTTGTTTTTAATATAATCTTCAAAGATGTCAGATCTGTATAATGAAGCATCTTCTAGCTCAATATCTTCATCCTCAATACAACTAAGACAGAATGTTTATTTATTAACAGATTAAATATAAGTTAATTATCATAAAATTGTTTATAGTTACAATTTAGATAGTTAATTATAACTAGAAATTATATTAAGAAGACTTGGTTAATTCTCAACTAATCAAACAATAAGTATATTACTGACACGTGACTCGTAACTTGGGCCAAATTTCAAAAGCTTCTATGTCCCATCCCAAATCTTTCAACTACTTTCTCACATTCTTTATGCTGCTTTAATCATAGCATCACTTTTGTAATAAAATAAAATAATTTATAAAAAAATCAAGCTTGGTATTGAAGCTAAGAATTACAGATTTGAAAAAATATTAGAAACATATAAAATTTTAAAAAATAACAATTAATATGTACTTAGGTGATCTTACCCTCATATGCCTCCTCATCTTATTAAATTGTTGCAGTTTTTCTAATTAATGTGCCTTATCAAATTCATGTTCAGTTCATTTGGTGCTCCATGGAAAACTTTTTCTATAAAAAATTGAAAAAATTACAAAATAAAGTGTTGCAACATAAATTTATTCTTTGTTTAAAAACACCTAAAATAAAAATAAAATAAAATGTCAAATATATTGTAAATAAACTATAAATCTAAAAGATTAAAAAAATTGATAAATTTAAATAACAAAGAATTTAAAATTTAAATAACATAAAATCATATACATACTCACCCAAGTAGCGTGCAATATTTCCATTTCATTATTCACATATAAAATCACTTTTAAAGACTCAGACACTTGGTGTTTGTGTTCATATTGTATTAGACAAGAGGGACAATCATTATCAAAATGTGGTAGGCCTCTCTAACATCCACCCAAATTTTGGTGGGATAATGTTATTAATGTTATATGGGGGTGGCCTCCATGTATTTTGGAGAATGTGGAGCACAACGAGCATGACAAAGATGGGATGACCATGTGATGTCATGCTACCTGATGTGTGTGATCAGGGGACATGAATGATGTGGACCTAAGTAAAATAAAATTTTATAAAAAAATTAGTTGAAATACTTCAATCTAATAAATAAAGTGAAATTTACATCTTTGTGTTGAGTATTTAGTACTTAGGCTTTTAGAAGTAAAGAAGGATGTTGACTCGACTTAACTTTATCCTCTCTCAAGTCTTTATAACTAGTGGACATGTTATTGAATCTCCCAAAAGAAAAAATATAAAATTTAATTTAAAAACTTCAATTTAAAAAATAAAACTGAAAATTAAACCTTTGTGTCAGGTCCCTAGTAGCAAATAAAGGACATCGACTCATCCCAAGGTCATCCTCGTGCAGGTTCATATAACTAATTGACCTATTATTTAAACCAAAAAAAAAAAAATTAGAATAATTATATTTACAAAAAAAATTCAAAATTATACCTCCATTCTGGGCCCTTTCATCCTAACACCCTCCTCCATCTCATCCTCCTCCCTATCATCAGTACTTAATAATTATCTAAATAACTAATAAATAATGAAAATTAGAATGAAAATGAAATAAATTAATTGAAAATTAAATTTTAAAAAAAATTGTACCAACGATACGACTATTGAGGGGTGTTATAATCCTAATCAATATCATGTTATGCAATAATATGAACCTTGGACCAGCCACACTGTGTAACACCCTCTTGATTAAGTTCCCACGTGATGGCCTATGGCTACCACAAGTGCCTAATATTTATTTACAAATAGAAAACTAATATTATTAGTTAAGTGTATTGTGTATCCCTTTTTTAGAGTTAAATTTTCATTTTATTGTCTTCAAAACATTCTGTTGGTTTTATTGTTAAACTTCTATTAGTAAGAATTCATTATCTTTTTTAGAATGCAACATGAATGATGAGCAAAGTTGAATAATGATTAGAGACAATGAGGAAGGCTGAAAATTAGACTAAGATGCAATATTGTCCCTTGCACATGCAAGTTACAATCAACAATACAATGTTTTTCCTAATATTTTTCAAAGAATTACATAAATATAAATTAAATTCACCTATAAAATTTTTAAAAATTACATACCTCTAATTTGTTATTTCATAGGGGTGGTAAATATTCTTGCTCTTCTTTAACTATTAGTGGATCTCTTATTTTTCCCCTCCACTCCTTCTACTTGCCCTTACTTTGCCCAAAAAACTTTATTGGTAGGCACGCTTTTAAAAATCAACCAATAATAATATACAATAAACGATTTTTTACATTGGCTTCAAAAAATTACACGTAAGCATGCCATACAATTAATATGGGTCATTAATAAAAAATAAAGGGACATGTTGGAAGACATACAAATCATTAATATGCAACGGACTACCACGTTGAAAAATACTTGGCATTATTTATTTTGATTAATGTGGTGAGTTAATGATGCCATGTGCACCATTAACAACTTGTTCAACATGGATTTTTGAGTCACTCTCCCCATACAGTCATGGAACCCAGCGACCTCTTCTACACAATGTAGCATTTCAAAGAGCTTATAGCATTCACATATTGGAGGGATGAAATGTTACCCACAGGTGTGTTTTTTAATTTTCATGTGCATGGTTTTTTTACTATGCCTATTATCTTCATAATGTTTGTGTGTGCCTTTACATCTAATTCAACTTTTCCTGGTATTTTCATGTCAGACCTCAAGGTTTTCACTCATACACCCTCAAATGTTATTATTCTTGTATCAAACCATATCATTTTTTGAATTCAGTGGCCATGTTGGAAGACATTTGTGTCATTAATATGCAATGAAGGGCCATGTTGGAAAATGTTTGTGTTCTTATTATGCAACGGTCATTTTTAAGATGCCCCACAAGATTTTTTTCCATTAACATGGCATGTTAATTCTACCATGCATTCCATATTCAACATCTTTGTGCATTTTTTTCAATTCGCTCTCTCCTAAATGTCATGGAACTCAAATGTCTTTTCTACATAATGAAACGTTTCACACGGATTGTAATGTCACCATGTTAAAGGGTTAAAATATTACCCACAATGAAAACCACAACATCAACATGTTTTGATTCACATTGGACTCAAGATTTGATGATATTTAGATGGAATCCTTAAAGAGTTTCATTCACATAACAACAAATTTTATTGTCTTTGTATCAAATCAAATTGTTTTTTAAATTTATGTTGTTGTGTTTTTTACATATGTGACGCATTTCTATTTCCATGAAATAAAGTGTCGTGTTAATCATGTTTAGTGCATGACATGTTAAAATGTCACTTACTCTTAGTAAATGTGAGATGAATGATGATGGAACCCAATGATGTTTTATGCAGAATGTATTTATAACAAAGATTGTATCTTTAGCATGTTAGAGAGATGATACTTTACTTTCCTTAAACAACCTACAAACATTTCACATGTGTTAGTAAGCATTTTTTGGTATGTGGATGGAAGCCCTAAATTTTTTCATTAACCTACCAGTAAATATTATTATATTTATATCAAAATTAATATTTTCATTCACATACCAAGAAATGTTGAGTCAGATGTATCAAATCAAATCCTTTTGTGAATTCATGTTGTCTTATTGATATGTTGTTGTGAATTAATGTTGTTATGTTCTTTATTCACATTTTCAACATTACAAATATTATCTGCCATATATATTTTTGTTATGGGTTTCATTTACATTGTTATGTTATTTATATTTAGAGAGTGCATTCTTATTTTCCTACCTTAAATTTTCATGGCTTATGTACACACTCACTAAATGTTTCCACACAAAAATGTTTGTTTCGATGGAAAGGGATTTAACTTTGGGATGGAATAATAAACATTTATTGGTATACACATAAATGCTTGTTTAGATGGAAATATATTTGAACTTGGGATGGAAGACTTTAAAAATATTGGTATACACAAATGCTTGTTTGGATGGAAAGGATTTGAAATTGGGATGGAAGACTAAACATATTATTGGTATGATTATTTAAGTATGTATATGATTAATTCATACTTGTTTCATTTTATCATTTTCTGAATTCAACGGTCATGTTAGAATTTTCTTGTGTCATTAATATGTAATAGACATTTTCAAAGACTCCTAACAACTTTTATTCCCATTAATTTGGTGTGTTAATGCCACCATGCATGTCATCTTCAACCTATTTAGTGTGCCTTGTTCAAGTGACTCTCTCCTATACATCATAGAACCCAAATGCCTCTTCTACAAAGTGTGATGTTTCGTGTAAATTATAGCATCGCCATGTTGGAGGGGTGAAATGTTACCCACATTGTCAGCATATTTCATTTACATAATAGTAAATATTATTGTTTTTATATTAGTGACACATTTCTATTTTCCTACCTCCAACTTTCCATGGATTTTACAAGCACTCATTAAACATTTCCACACACAAATTTTTGTTTGGATAGAAATGGGTTAGAACTTCGGATGGAAAATTAAACATTTGTTAGTATGTATATGGAAGCCCTGAAGGTTTTCCTTCACATAAAATTAAATCTTATTGTCTTTGTATCAAAATTTAGTTTTTCATTAACCAATAAATGTTATTGTATTTGTCCTCAAAATTAAGGTTTTCATTAAGATACCAATAAATATTATAGTCTTTGTTATGTTCATTCTCATATTGCATTAAAATGTCATGTTAATCATATTCAACATGCCATCTTAAAATTGTATTCACTTGCAGTAAATGTGAGATGAACGATGATGAAATCCAATGGCCTTTTTTATATTATGCATTATTTAATAGAGATTGTATCTTTAACATAATGGAGGGATGACATTTTATCTACCTTGAACACCCTACAATTTTTTTATGTGTTATTGAACATCTACTAGTGTGTGAATGGCAGTCGTGAAGGTTTTCATTCACATATGAGTAAATGTTATTCTTTTTATATCAAACCAAATCATTTTCTGAATTTAAATTATTGTGTTATTTATAAATGTCACACATTTATAATTAAATACCTATAACATTTAGATTATATATTGATTTCAAAATTAAGGAAAAGGTTTCTTACTCTCTCCTTTAGCCAATCTGGTGGGATTACCTAAAAACGCAAACTTAAACCACCTAGTATGTTGTTTTAAGTCATTTTATAGGTATGACGAATCATTCAAACCAATATGTCGATTGATTTTTTAAATTTGACTAATAAAAATAAATAAATAAATACATTATTTTTGCATTGGCTAAACAATTTGTGTAGTGAGGACCTTTGTCTAGTTAACATGGGTCATTAATATGCAATGAAGGGCCATGTTGGAAGACATTTATGTCTATAAGACTAAATTTTTACTAGTATGTAGATGGAAGCCCTAAATATTTTCATTCACATACTAGTAAATGTTATTGTCTTTATATCAAAATTAATATTCTAATTTGAACATAACAGTAAATATTGAGTTAGATGTATCAAACAAAATCATTTTATGAATTCATGTTTTGTGTTATTGATATATTGTTTGACTTCTTCTTCTTATGTTATTTATTCACATTTTCAACATTACAACTATTTTTTGTCATAGTTTTTATTGATATGTCTTCTATTATATTGTCAATTACTTTATTCATGTTTTTTTTTACTTAAGTTTAATTTTTGCAAAGGTTGCATATTTTTTAGGTTTCTTAAAGTTATAGCATTTGTGAAATTTTTACAAACATTGTGTTTCTTAACACTTTTTATGTTTGTGAATAATGTACTAATTTTACTTTTTTAACATTGTGTTTCTTAACATAGTTAATGTTTTTGAATTTTGTAATGCTCTTACATTGTTTACATTATGTTTCTCAATATAATCTATATTTATAAAGTTTGTAATGCTTTTAATTTTTTTTTAAATAATAAATGTTTTGTGATTATAAAATTTGTATTGCTTATATTGTTTATTTGTGTTATTAATGTTTTTTTTATATGATTAATGATGACATATTTAAAATTAAAGAGTAGACAATAACAATGGGGAACTCACTTTCAGGTGAATGATACTTAACTTTCATTAAGCTTATGATTCATTTCTATGTTGAATGGTAGATAACAAGTATATTTCATTACATTACATAATCAAACTCAATACATTAGATAATCATTACATGACTTAATACACTTCATTACATTAGATAATAAAAGTGATACATTTAATTGCATTAGATAACAAGTAAATTTCCTGTAATGAAACATAATAATTAAATAATATATTTCGCTTGTATCATCACCTGTAAAAAACACTAGTCTTGGGCACCCTAATTTCATTTTTCAATAAAAATCCATATTTTACAAATGATTTTTATACGGTAAAACAAAATTTACACCATCCAAGGTGGAAAATTTGAGTTATGCCCTTGATTGCATGTATTTAGATAAAGTGGAATTACAGTTGGTCCTTCAAGGGTTGTCTCCTTATTGGGATTTACTACCATGTTAATAAAATTAGGAGGGATCCAATATGGATAGTTGTAATTAGATGAAGTAATTGGGGATAAAATGTTTATCATTTATTTTAATATGTGATGTTATTCCGATAGAGGGTTGAATTGACTATTTAAATGCCCCATATTGATAGAGGACCCCCTTTCTAAACTATGGGAGCCCTATCCATATCTGGGGGCCATCTTAAATCTAACTCTCCATCATTATTCTGTGTAAGTGAGGTGTTCAGTGAGATCGTACTAACACTTAGTCTATCTCACTCCCAACTCCCAACTAGATATAGATATTTTATGATGTTCTTGAATCCTTATCCTTTCTATCACACTTTATTGTGCTTCTTTTCTTTCCTTTGATGTATATTATCTTGTTTTTTATTTAGCCTTTTGATTTTATTTTGAATCTTCAGTTCTCCTTGTACCACTGTATGATCTCACATTCTTTTGCATTTGATAAAATAATGGGAGATTCCCTCTTATTAGTTGTAAATACTTTTAGCCAATTGGACAAAGTGCTTAGTTTCATGCCCCATTTTATTGTTGTAGCACTTTTTGAGTAACTATTATCCTCCAAATCTTGCATTACACTTTCCATGTCATCTTTTGTCCACTCTTTATATAATGAAACCTACTTAGTGGTAGTAACATTTTTGCTCACTTCCTTCTCTAGATAGTTGTCAGGGTGTTGGTCTTGAACAACTTCATTCTCTACCTACTTGGAAGTGAGTTGATCACTAGGAACTTCTCTCTTATGATGGTTGTTAGTGGGTTGATCTTCATTAACTTCTTCATCAACAACATTAAAAAAATTTACTCCTCTATTCTTCATTGTTGCATGTGGCTTTTGTCTAACAAACTACATCTTCTTGGCATTCCTCATGATGAACAACAATAATCAACAAAATATATAATTAATTAATAATAGAATGGAAAACATATAAACAACTATGGCAAAGAATATTTATAATGTTGAAAATGTGATTGATTAACACAACAACATAAATTCATAGCAACATATCAATAGCACAAAAATATGAATTCATAAAAGGATTTAGTTTGATACATCTGACTCAACATTTACTAGTATGTAAATGAAAATATTAATTCTGATAGAAAGACAATAACATTTATTTGTATGTGAATGAATACCTTGAGGGCTTCCATCCACATACCAATAAATGTTCAATCATATCAACACATGCATCTTCCAACATGGCCTTTTTTTCATATTAATGACCCATATTAACTAGACAATAATCCTCACTAAATAAATTTTTAAGCTAATGAAAAAATAATGTATTCATTTATATTTTATTAATGGCCAAATTTTTTAAAATTGTTCAAGGTATTAGTTTGAATGATTGGGCATACCTATAAAATGACTTAAAATGACATACAAAATAGTTTGAGTTTGCATCCTTAGGTAAGCTCACTAAATTGGTTGAAGAAGGGAGCAACAAACTTTGGCCTTAATTATGCAATCATTATATCATTTAAATGTTTCAAGTAGGTAAATAAAAATACATTGTATATATAAATAACACAACATTAGTTCATAAAATGATTTGGTTCGATACAAAAAGAATAATGTTTACTCATATGTGAATAAATAACTTCATGACTACTATCCAATACCATTAAATGTTCAGTAACACATAAAAAAAATTTAGGGTGTTCAAGGTTAGTAATGTTTCATCCCTCCATCATGTTGAAGATACAATCTTTGTTAAACAATGCATTCTATAGAAAAGTCCATTGGATTCCATCATCGTTCATCTCACATTTAGTGCAAGTGAATGACATTTTAATATGGCATATTGAATATGATTAACATGACACTTTAATGTAATTTAAGATAGATTTAAAAAGATAATAAAATTTAATGCTTAATTTTGATATAAAAACAATAATATTTACTGATATGTTAATGAAAACTTTAATTTTGATACAAAGACAATAACATTTACTTTTATGTGAATGAAAATCTTCAGGGCTTCCATACACATATTAGTAAATGTTCATTATTCCATCCCAATTTCTAACCCATTTCCATCCAAACAAGCAT
Organism: Torreya grandis; assembly: GCA_037957365.1. Taxonomy (NCBI): domain Eukaryota; kingdom Viridiplantae; phylum Streptophyta; class Pinopsida; order Cupressales; family Taxaceae; genus Torreya; species Torreya grandis. The sequence continues at coordinate 2,408,113 of JARHVA010002541.1, read as the reverse complement.
TTATGTGTGGAAATGTTTGTTAAGTGCTTACATAATCCATGGAAAGTTGGAGGTAGAATAAATAATTACATCATTAATATAAAAATAATAAGATTTACTAGTATGTGAATGAAAATTTATAAGACTTTCATCCAAATACAATCACATGTTGAGTCAAATGTAAAGCATGTCAACATTGTGGGTTTAGTTATGGGTAACATTTCATCCCTCCAACATGGTAACGTTATAATCTATGTGAAAATTTGCATTCTACAAAAGAGGCATTTGGGTTCCCTGATGTTTACGGATGAGTGACTCAAATAAGGCATGTTAAATAGGTAAAATTTGGTGCTCATGGTGGTATTAACATGCCACATTAGTGTAAATAAAGGCCGCCAAATGTCTTCAAAAATGGTCATTATGTATTAATTATACAAGTGTCTTCCAACATGGCTATTTAATATATAAAATGATAGAATTAAATAAGTATGAATTAATCAAATGAATAATTAAATAATCATATTAGTAATATGTTCAGTCTTTCATCCTAAGTTCAAATCTCTTTTGATACAAATAAACATTTGTGTGTATACCAATATTTTATAAGTCGTCCATTCCAAGTTCAGATCCCTGTCCATCTAAACAAGTATTTGTGTGTACCAATAAATGTTCAGTCTTTCATCCTAAGTTTAAATTTATTTCTATCATAACAAGAATTTGTGCATGGGAACATTTAATGGGTGGTTGCAAAAGTAATAAAAATTGAGCCATACATAAAAATAGAAATACATTATAAATATAAATAACACAACAACATGAGTAGAAAACATATCAAAAATTATGAAAAAGAATATTTTAATGTTGAAGAAAATACAAATAAATAACACAACAACATTAATTCACATAAACATATCAATAATATAACAACATGAATTCACAAAATGATTTGGTTTGATAAAAAACAACATTTACTGATATATCAGTGTAAAACTTAAGCCTGCTTTGATGGAACAAATCAATCTACAACGCTTTTAAATTTTGAAAATTTGAATCTAACACTCTTTGGAATTCAAACATTGGTGGGTCTAAAAAATTTCATTTATAAATAAATTGTATCTCAACAACCAAATTTGAATTCTAAAATTTAAGCTTTGAATTTTATGGGAATGGTGAGGCTTACAAATTGTATGAAACTTCAATTTTGTAGGTGCACACAATTAATAGAAGAGATTGGATTTTAATGTTTTAGATTGTGGAGCTACATATTTGAAATTTGAATAACAAAGTATGTAATAAAATTTCAATGCATTAGTTATAATAGTAAATAACCTAGTATTTGGAGATTGAGTCTTGTAAAACTTACAATCAAATATACAAATATTGATTTTTTGACACATTTAATCAATATTTTATAATTAATTATACATTAAAAGACAAACAAAAAGATATAATATTTTAATAGAAATATTTAAATTTTCATTTATTTTTAATATGTATATAAATTTTAAATATAAATTCATATTTTTTATATTATTTACTTAAAAAATAATGAAATAAAAAATTATTTTTACTTTAAAAATTTATTTTTATTATAATTTTTTTTTAAATTATTTATATATAATTAAATATATAAATTGATTATAATTGGAAAATTTGTAATAATTAAAATGATAACTATTGAACTTATCCAAACTTTATCATCTTTCTCTAAATAATTAATCACCTTTGTCTGAGTGAATATCTTATTTTCCCTTTCAATCTTTTCTTTTTGTTTTTCTTTTTCCCCAATATATCTTGATCACCTTTCTAAGGAATAAAACCCTAGAAATTATCATAAAAGTTAGAAGTTTGAAGCCATGAAACATTCGATATGTATCAATAATTAGAGTCACGTCTTCGAATAGTTGTGGAATTTTTAGGTTTTCTAAGATGTTTAGATTTTGGAGATTTTTTTTAGCACGTGGAAATATGTATTAAAAATATTAAAATATAATAATTTATTAAATTAAAATTATTGATATATTACTTAATATGTATATCAAAAATTTATTAAATTTTCAACATAAAATATTTTGTTATAAATCTATATTTTTTAAATGATTTTTAGAAAAAAGATTCATATAAATATTAAATTTGTTAAATGACTCTAATATATTTAATATATATTGAATTTTGAAATTATATATTGTACCCAAAAATTCAATGATGAGAATGTAATTTTTAAAAAAATGTTTCTTTCTCTTACTTATTTAAGTAAACACTTCTCAATTCTTTTATTTTAAAATTTTAAAATTTTTATTTATATTTTATTCAAAATTATATAATAAAAATTGATAAAAATAAATAAAAAGAAAATAATTTATTATAATTAAAATATAATAATATATTATATTAAATCTATAAATATTGAAGTGTACATTTTTTAATATGTAATGTTTTCATATATATATATAATTAAGCACATAATTTGTTAGGTAAAATATTTTTATTTTTTTAACTGTAAAATTCTATTAAATTTAGTTATAGTTATAATTATGGTTTTAAAATTTCAACATGCGGTATATCGTATAAGGATTTAAATTTTTTTCAGTCTCTTAATTTAAAGTTATCATATAAAATGATAGGTTTTTACGATATAGTGTTGATAGAATCATAAAAAATATTTTGACAAACAAGTTGATTGTTTTCATCTTTTGAGACAAAGAATTGTTAAGAGGGATGAAATGAAATATTAAAAGCACCTATTACCTATCTTTTAATGTCGGAGACTGCGCATAAATAGAGAGTATTATATTGGATGTGTCATATTATTATTATTATTATTATTATTATTATTATTATTATTATTATTATTATTATTATTATTATTATTATTATTATTATTATTATTATAGAAGTAAAGTGAAAGTTTTGAAAGCAATCTTTTCTTTTTATAATTAAGATATAGAATAGGGGTCCAACCTCTAAAAAAGTCAACATTAATACAAAATAAAAAATTTAACTAAAATAGTAAGATCAAAGAGATAATCCAACTATATAAAGAGAACATATATAAAAGGAGAGGGCATGCAGTGAAGAAACAACACTACTATCCAATATCAAAAGTATAGTGAAAAGATAAAAAAAGGAACAACATATAAATAATATAAAGAGCAAAGGCTGAAACATTCACATAAAAGATCACAAAGGTCCAAACAAAGATGAAAAATTAACTGCAAGCATAAGCAGGTCTTCTCTCTCGACGAGAAAGGAGATCTTGTATCATTGATTGAATACCATCTTTCCCTACTTCCTGAGTTTATGCTCTCAACCTTTCTACATATAATCTTCTTCGTTTCTTTTTAGTCTAAGTTCCCACACCAGCGTTTAGTCTCCCCAAATTTGAACAAGAAGGGGTGGAGACAATCTCAACTGACTGAGAAGGAATCCAAGGCAAAATAAGATCTGACACCTCTAACATAATCTCTTCATGTTGGGGGAATCCCCACAATCCACTAACACAATAGAAGGTTAAGAGAAAGTGGAATAAGATTAAAACTTGTCATGATTATGTCACAAAAAGTATTGATCCAAAATCTTGTTCTTCGTCTTCCAAACAAACTAAGAATAAGACAAAGCCATCCCCTAAAAAAATAAAATGTATCATTTTTTAATATATAATAATAATAAATTATTTATACTAATAATGTTTTAGTTTAATAGTATTATTAACTTGTGGTTTTGAAAAGTCATTATGTCTCTTGAAAATACAAAATAGTTTCAAAATAGTATAAATTATATATTAAAAAAATATTTAATATTGTAAACGTTAAAAAAATTATTTTTATTTTTTTCTTTTATTACACCACATAAATTATAAAAATAATTAAAAATATTATATTTTCACAATTTGCAATAAATACATTGTATATTTTTAAATTAAAAATAATTATTTATCAATATTTCAGATAATATTCCACCTATAACCAAAAAAATTAATGTGATTCTAAATATCATTGATCAATTATAAAATTTACAAGAAATATTAGTTGTAGGGTACCTACTCCGATGGATATCATTTGCCATTTGAGAAACCCATTACGATATCGTTTGTAAAAGGAGCATAATTTGATGGTGATTACAAGCACATGTGTAATCAATAAGGTGGATTGCTTTACAATTGAGTTGAGTTGTCAATCTCTTTTTATTACTACCAAATAAGGTGGATGGCCACTTCAATAATTTCCAATCAAATATGTGCTACCAAACATAAAAGTTGAGTTGTCAATCTCTTTCATGTATGCACCTACAAATACTTGCAAAATCAAGTCATGCATGCACCTATAAAAACTTCCAAAATTAAGTTGAGTTGCCAATCTCTTTTTATTACTTATTGATCTAGATTAATTTATTTTTCATATTTTTATATTAATTTTATTATATTTTCATTTTTTTTCTTTCTTTTTTTCTTACTTTTTCTATTTTCTGTTTTTTAAGGGTTTCTCCCAAAAACATAAATTATATATTTGTAGGGTTGTGGGCCCTTAAAATTTATCAGGGTCCTTTGAGAGTTTGTAATCTTGTTTCATCTATTTTATCACCAATCCTATATCACTTTTCATGTCAATAGGGTCTTACTTTGAATTCAAAATGTCTATTAATTAAGAAAAATCAAAGAATGAGAACAAATAATCAATGCAAGTATATAAACAAGACATCCAAAAATATAAGAAAATACGAAGTACATCTAATATTTATTAATCAATATATTCTAGAATAAATCAAGCATTTATGGTAGCATTGAAGATAATAATAGCGATACACTTGTATTACACTGGACTTATTGGTTGAATTTCATTTTTAATTAACATGCTATGTTTAATATCATAACTTGTTGAGGGCCTTGATAAGTTTTCAGTCCTAAAAAATCATGCCAATGTTGAGCACATGCCCCAAAACAAATACTTTCACTTATCCTTTTACAAGTTCAATGGTCCTCTTAGGGTTTAAAGAAGAACATCCATTTCATAGAGATTGGCACGAAGATTCAAACTGGTGAGCAAGAATTTTGGATCTCCACACTCGATGAATGCATTTGTAAAATCAAATTATGCATGTCTATTGTCTCCCAAAAATGTGAAGTCCATAGTTCTGGGGAGGCAGTCAAGTCATTATAAATTTTCTCAGTTTTTTGCAATCTACCTGTGACGGTTTTTTCTAGATTTCTTGAAAATCAAGATACTTCTCTAAACCCTCTCTTTGTCAATTATTACTCTAGAGTTGAAATTAGTAATTAAGTTTGTTTTTTCTATTTTACATCTTATTGGGCTTAATTACATGTTTATGGGTAGATGTAATACAAATTTTTATCTAAACCCATTTTCTCATATCAATTTTGGTGAACTATTTCCCTATTACACCTATTCTAGGGTTATATTTTATGTATTTTGTGGTAGATGTGATTCTCTTAGGATTAATCCTTCAACATATTTCTCTAGGGTTTCATAAACCCCCAATTTTTTGTGTTCTTTTTCCTAGGGTTATATCTTATGTTGCATAACATTACATTTGAATCCATCCAATTGTTCTAGGCATTATTCTGTCACATGCTCTTAAATCCACTATTCTTAGCTTCCATTTGCTTAATCATAAGCTTTAGATCAATCTCAAATTTCAAAAAAAATGTTTCCAAACTTCAATGTGATTTCTAAAATTGTGCTTGCTTGTGTACATCTATGAAGGGTTTTGCTTAGAGTCATTTTCTTCAACCCCTAGCCATTGATTGTAAGAATAATTATAATTTTTTTGTCTCTCTATGTAATATATATCTTATTATGGATGGGAATATTCTTAGAAGTGACATCATTATGCCTTACTTTTAAATTTTTACATCTACATGGTATATTCCTAGCGTGTGTACATTATTATGAATTATATTATTCTTATTATTAATTTATAAATTATTAGTATTCATGTTCAAATATATGTTTCCATTGGAAAATCATAAAATGTTGTAATATATTCTAAGACATGTTAGGATTTCATGCAAATGTGATAGTTCTTCGTGTTTATATCTTTCTCCCCTTGCCAATGATATAAGATTCTTATAACCTCATATAAACATATTTTATTCTAAAATAAATGCACTTCAATGCATGGTGGTACATTACCAGGTCAACCATACAATGGAAAAAAAATCTAGGGCTTGACATGTGACAAATCCCCCTCAAGTGGTAAACAACCAAATCACTTATTCAAAAATCCCTTAAGCTCCTAAACTTAGATTGAAATCAACTAATGATTATGATATTATTTATCAACTTAAGAACAATCAAGTAAATATATTGATTCTATAGTCACTTACAAGATCATATGCTTACAAGGATATCCTTTAGAATGACTTACAAAACACAACATTGCTAAATTATACTCAACCTTCTCACTTCACTTCTACTAATAAATATTTGAAAAATAGTGAAAATGTAATTACCTTTGAGAATAATGAGATGCATTCAACAAAAATTATTGATTTACATTTTCACTTGAAAATTCAATAATTACAATGAAAAATATAGGGATCAAAAGAGTACTTGTTGAAAATGGTTCAAGATTAAAAATTTGTAGTGAGACATTTTTATTACAATTAGGCATCCAAATACAAGACCTCTCGAATTCAAATATTATCATTGAGGGATTGGATGACAAAGAGAGAAATGATCTTAGAGAAACTACATTGAATATATCATTTAGATAAAAAATTATAGTTACAAAATATCAAGTTACACCTAAATATGTGGGCTACAATATTTTAGTTTTCAGGCCTTGAAACTTTGAGTAGACACCTAAATTTGGTCATAGGTACTTAATAATGCTAACTCTTAACGCATCTTGAACCACTTAACATATGCCCAAATACATGACTCTTATTCACCACTCTTTTAAGCTATTTATCTATATGTGGGCTTGACCCTCTATTCATTATCATTACTACATAAGAATTTATGATTTAATGCTCAAACATCTTTATACCACTCTTAGACTGCTTCCAATTATAGACCCTATTTTTGAATTATATATAACCTCAGTCTTGTACACTTGGGAAATATATATCATGGATTTACCTTTAGCTTCTAGACCTTTCTTTCTACTAAAGGGCTTGCATACACTGCCTCTTTGTGCCTATTACTTATCTCTTAGTCTAACCTATGTCATTCTGATGATCCAAGCCTTCTATCTTACCCAGAATGCTATAAACATGTTTATCTTTCATCTCTACAAGTTTGAGACCTACACCTGTTTTCTAGTTTCCTAGACACTTATGTCCTAGTTAAACACCTATGTCAATGTAAGTGTCATATTCAAATGCAAGTGTCTAGTACCCTAAAGTCATCCAATTCAACCTAAATTTTAACGTAAGTGCTTTAATGTGAGATATTCTCTAAAAGGGATTAGTATAAATACAACATCAATCCTCATTCATTCCTAACCTAGTATAGACCAAATAACTCACAAGGTAACTTACCAAAAGCATTCAATCAAATTTCAAATAAGCAAAGCTTCCCTATTTTCCCCTATTTCTATATCAATGATAAAGATAACACACCCATAGGTTTGAAGTACTGAAGGAGCATCCCATAAGCTGCATTTTCCAAGCTACAAGTTAGGTCACTCTATGTATTTGTTTATCACACATTTCACCCATATGCATACACAAACCAACATGTATGTGATAACTACATAAATATGATGCCCTTTTTAAAGTATTGTCTTTGTAGGTAGTGATTATTGATAAAGGGGTCTTTAGGGAAGGTTGACACTCTGTGCCCACAAACCATTTTTTACCTTAGCCATTATGAATATGAAGAACTAGGTTTTTGCTCTTTGATAAGAAGTGGCAATCCATGAGCTAGATTTGAATGCACCAAAGCAAAGGTGACACAGAACCTAGAAGGATCCAGTTTCAGTAAGTATTCTTTATTGTAAATCTATTTCCAAGTTCGATATTAGTATCAATATAACCATTTCAAGTCGATGCAATTATCTATGACTACAAAGGTATAATTTATAAAATTAGGTGACTAATCCAAAATTTAGATCCAATCTACTTTCTTCATATTCTAGATCTAGATATGTATTAGCATCAAAAACAACTATCTTATTTTTAATTATCATTATAATATCTAGCATAATTGTACCTTATATTCTTAGAATATCTCAACATAATAAATTTAGTTTATGTTTATATAAGTTTCAAAAATAATTAACCTGCTTTAGAGATATTCTACTATCCTTATTCCCTAGGCTATCTCTACCCCTTTAACCCTAGATTCCCCATATATATATTTTGAGTTTAAAAATTTGGTGAACCTGATTCATGTGAATGTAAAAAAAATTATGATCTAGGGTTTCCAACCTCCTAAGGTTTCATCTTGTTGTGATGGATTTTCATATTTGAAACTTTACCCTAAGGTTTTACCCTCCTCTGGTCATAAGGGCTTCATGTGCATATGCTTGTAAGTGTATGCTTCTTTGGATTGGCATATTAAGAATCCAAACAGATCCATTTTAAAATTTCTCAGAGGTATTTCCTGTTGGGTGAATATTTTGTCGAACAGCTAACTAGTGAGCAAAATAGTTCCTATCACCACAACATAGGGAGATTGGTCGTCCAGGTGTGCAATTTTACTACATCAATAGGGGACAAATCTCTCCTCTCATCAAGGGGAGGTTCCCTATTAAATATACGGAGGCTATATATATATATATATATATATATATATATATATATATAAGCAGAAATTAGGACACAGGGGTGGGATAAACCATCCATCTCTCTTTTTTTAGAGATGATGCTAATAAATAGAGGAGAAATCTTGGGTGATTGGTGAAGGTACTTCTCTTCTAGAAGTAACATTTAGCCAAGATCCAGATCTCTTCTTGGATAGTAGAAATCTTGGTGAAGTGACAGAAGGTACTTCTCTTCTTTCAAAAGTGCTTGTTCTTGCAAACAACAAGAATCTTTCTGGTAGGATAAGTAACATGGTGCCAAGGGCGTAGTAACCAACAATCTAAGATGTAGCACAAAGTCTCCACCTTGATTGCCCAAGAGTGAGATACGAAGGAAAATGAGGTCACAAAGTCATCCCAAGGTCTTTTACACAAAAACAAAAAATAAAAACACAATAAAGACAACTATGGCAGCACAAAGTCTTCCCATAATTGGCTTTAGGACACCTTCCTTGTTACTTTCACTAATTCTACTTGCCAAATTAAATAGACAAGAACACATTCAGAAGATAAACATAAGAATAATCTTCTAAAATGATACAAGCTAAAACAGCACAAAGTCTGCAAACAACTTGTTTTCTCATTCAGATAAAATGAAATGAAATACAATCTGAGCTCAAAGTCTCAGTATTCGCCTTTCAATTAGGCAGAGTTTCACTTCTGTATTAGAAATATATCCTTAAAACAATAAAATAAATTACAATACATAGCAGCCAAGAAAGACTTGGTGCTTTGTTCCATAAAATGGCCCATGCTGCAGTCAACGCCTTCAATGCACCTTCAGTTCTATTTAGAGGGACCATGCCTGAAACAGTGTGTTGCCTTAACTATGGCATGTCTATTCATCTAATATGTCTTTTCTTAGGTCTAGATCATTTGGTCTATCCCCTCTGATGTCTGTGTAACTGTCCATTTTGTCTTTACTCCAAAGGAGACTAATAGGTTGTGCCTTCAATGTTTGCAAGCTCAAAAATCTATTTTGTAGACTGTTTCAGCTACTGAAATAACTTCTGCATAGATATTTCTAGTCTTCTCCTCTTTCTACTTTTGTCCTTTCCAGCTTTGTCTCTTCCTAAAATTTAAGCTCCTGGGTTATCTTTTTTCCTTTCCAATTTTGTCTTTTCCTAGAATCTGAGCCCTCGGGGCCATATTCCTAGCTTTGCCAAATCTTTCGGCTCCTTCAGCTGGTTGCTGAGTTTGTTTTTAGGTTTCGTGCCACATTTGAAACTTAGCAAATATTTCATTACCTTAAATTTGACGTCTATAGGGACGTCATTGGTTGATTGTTTCAATGGTTCAGGTGGCCTTCTCAACTCCTTGGTTTAATTACTTTCTTGCTTTGATCGCTTTGTTGGTTCAATCTCTTTATTGGTTCAATCGCTTCTTTCCTTTGATCTTTGAACCAATGTTCCCTGCCTTCTGCAAGGGCACTTGGTCTTTTCTCTTTGGGGCACTCCCTTGAACCTACCGATTGAACTGATCGATTGAACCAGCTTTGGTTCAATGGTTCAATGCTTCAATCGGTTCAATCCCTTTATTTGGCTAAGTCCTTTGTCCGCTTGAACCAATCGTGTGTTAAACCTTTGAACCAAAATGTTTCAATGGTTCAACAGTTCAATGGTTCAAGCCTTCTTCTATTTGATAAGTGTTTTGAAGCTATTGAACCTTGAAGTGGTTGAACTTTGAACCTTGACAAATGTGCTTAACTCTTGTTGATGATGTTGAACCTTTGAACCCATTGAACCCTTGAACCTTTTTGGTTCAAGGTTCAATGGTTCAATGGTTCAATGGTTCAATCTTTTCTTAGAAGCTTGTCGTTGAACCAACTTTGAAATCACCTAAGTGTTGAGAGCTTACTTCTTTCCTACAGAGTCCATAGAAATCAACTTGGGAAGCCCATAGGACTTGGCCTGTAGAGTCTGTAGTGTTAGGATCCTACTCCACCAATAAGAGTATATATGATTACCTTGTATTAGCAACTAAACACGGAATTATACCAAAATAAACAAGTAACTAGAATTCACAAATAGCACAGAGTATGAGAGACAATACACAATCTTGTATTAATACTCATCCAGAAAGAAAATACCATAAAGAAGATGCCACTTCTTCTCCACACCTCTCAGAAGCTTCCCACACCTCAAGTGTACACAGTAATTTTCTTCAAGAGTTCACTCTCCTACCAAAAACAGTCCCAACACACAATCACACACAGAATTGGTGTTCACCTCTTCAACCAGTCAGTAATAACCCTACTAGTACACAAGTACTCAAAGTACTTCAAGTAGATCTCAAAGTGATCTTACTTACCATGTAGATCTTCTCCCATGAGCTTGCAACAACCTGCAACTCAAATGATCTTACACTTGGAAGGATCTTTCTTGCCTTCCTCTATTTGCACTTAATTACAATACATGCCAATGGGTCTATAAATAGATCCCATACTAAACAATAACTTAGACTCTTAATTTAGACACACAGCTCAAGACTCAAAATAGCCTTTACATGCAAACACTCGATTTAATGAACTAACTATCCGTGCAACGAACAGTTCTGGAACTGCCATAGGCAATTGATGTCGGTCCCTATTTGCCTAGAGGTGACCAACGTCAGTCAACCTCCTGCTGATGTCGGTTTCCCTTCTGTTCATCCCTGACCGATGTTGGTCATACTACTGACGCCGGTATCCCTGAAACTTAGCAACCTCCATGTCTGCAATAGTTGAAACTTTTAGCTCCACAACCTAACAATCTCCCACTTGGAGATAAATAGCTGCAACTGTACCTATACCTGTACATCATCTAGTTTGTTCCCTTGGCTTTGTATCCCTCTTCAAGATCACTTTTGAAGACCAACCACCACAAATCCTGTGGTGCACCTCCTGTCATCCAAATCACCTACCACATATGCATCTACAAACCATGTAGAAAAGAACTTGACCCTGCATAACATGTCAACCTGTTGCTAGTCCCTCTCAGATACCTGAGACTCCACTGAACTACCCTTCAATGCTTCTTTCCTGAATTGGCTCCAAACTTTCTAACAGCTCCCACTACTTGGGAAAACTCAGGTCTAGTACATACCATGCACTTAACCTCATTATGTGAATCAAGACACTGTTCATAAAATTGTCCAACCATTAGCGTGCTAATCGGTATCACACAATCATCTGGAAACAAAGTCAACCTGTGACCTTCCATGTCCCTAGAACACACTCATGCCAAAAAATCTTGCTTCTCCCAAATTCCTCATGACATACTTCTGAACTAGCTTTACCTTTAGTTTAGTAACTCCCTGTAAGTGTAACCCTAAAACAAGCACACAATATAGTAATAGGATAATGTAGCTAATAATATCCAACCTGGTAAAGAGAAACACAATGGTCAAACCTCCATTGTCCTGCAGCTTACTCAAGACCATATACCCTGGCCTTCCGTCTCACATGTCCATTTTCGCTCTTCTTTATCCTAAACATCCATTCGTCTCTCAGTGCTTCCTTCCAGTTGCCAACTCCACCAAAAAAACTCTCGTTTGGTTCTTCTCCAAGGAATCACATCCTTCATCCATGCCAAGCTCCCACTGTTTCCTAGATCTACCTGCTCTGCTTCTTTAATAACTTCCTGGTTCTTGACCATCAGTGAGCAACAAGTAGTGTAAAGAAGGGAAATAACAAATTTGAGGCTTACTAACCCTTTAAGTCCTCCATATGGGCGCTTGAGACTCCTTAACAGCTTGCTGTCTGCCTAAAATCTGTCTCAGTGATCGATGCCAGTCACATCTCAGTCTGCACTCGACCGACGTCAGTTCCATGTGACTGCCTCATCACCGACATCAATTCCCCCTGACCGACGCTGGTGTTTATCTATCCTGAGTCACCTACATTGGGCTAAACATAGCCGATGTCTGTCCTTATTTAGATGTTGATGCCAGTTTTCTAACTGATGTCGGTCTCTGTGTTTTACTTGTGAGTGATGACTTCTACCCGCGAGCTCTTTTTAGATCAAACCCTTGTCCATATCAACCTTGCTCTACTCAAAATTCTTTAGCCCCTTACGCTGATCTCTGTCCGTCACCTTCTCTTTGAAAACCAAGACTTTCTTTTTCTTGTCACGAACATCGAATTCCTCAAGAAATGTCACTTTCTTCTTCTGCATACAAAAATCTTGATACATGCTTTTCAAATCTGAAAGCATACCCTTTGACTCAAGAACATGCATCTCCTTCTTATTCATGTGACCAAGCCTATTAAGCCACATCTTAGAATCTACAGCTGAAGTAGATAACCCAGAAAGAGAATCAGTAATACAAGTAGATAGATAAAGTGTACCTACTTTCTTACCTCTTGCTACAACAAGTGCACCCTTGGTAAACTTCCAAGAGTCTACTGTGAGAGTTATTGTGCAACCCTCATCACCCAAACTTCTTACAAAAATTAAATTCCGCTCTAGAACTGGGACATGCATGACCTCCTTCAACACCCATGTGTTGCTTGTCTGCAATTTCAGCTTCACTTTCCCTTTGCCAACCATCTGACAAGGCTTACCATCCCCTAAATAAATTTCTCCAAAATCTCCCTGGACATATTCATGAAAAAATTCCCTATTTGGGGATGTATGAAAAGAGGCACCAAAATCTAAAACCCAAGATTCTACTTTATCTAAGGAACATACTAGAGCATCCTGTGCAACAATACCTGCATCACCTGCTTCTTCATGTCCTTCATGTTGATCTTCATTCAGCCAACAATCTCTCTTTAAGTGCCCATGCTTTCCACACTTCAAACAGGTTATTCTGCCATACCTGGATTTGGATCTCCTACCTATCTTTGACCTTGATCTCCCATGCTCGATCTTCTCTCTTTGCCTTCCCCTGCTTTCCACACTCAAAGCATTTCCTGATGATTCACCTGTGTTTTTTCTGTGAATTTCTTCAGTCAAGATTACACTCACAACATCATCCACTTTTAAGATTTTTAAAGCAGACCCAGTATTGCTAACTGCCATTTCCAAATTCTCCCAACTTTCAGGTAATGAGCATAAGATTAAGAGAGCCTTAATTTCATCATCAAAAACAATATTGACTAAATTTAACTGGTTTACCAAACCATGGAAATCACTAAGATGACTATGTACAGATCCACCTTCCAACATTTGCAAATTAAATAATTGCTTCATAAGAAATACCTTATTCAAAGCTTAGGGTTTTTCATATAAATTTTCCAAAGATTCCATCAACTCTACCATTGTCTTAACCTATGATAAGTTAGAAATCACAGACGATGCAAGACTCAACCTTATAGATCCCAGAGCCTTCTGATCAAGAACCTCACATTCTTCATCCTTCATATCCCGAGGCTTGCAATCAACCCCACCCAATGATAAGTACAAATCTTTCTGATATAGATAATCTTCAATCTGCATCCTCCATAATTGATAGTTCTTGCCATTAAACTTCTCCATTCGTAGCTTACTTTCTTCTGCCATTGCTATACTCCCACTCAAACAAAAACCCCTGTGAGTAACCTGTAATCAACACACACTAACCAGATCTGATACAACCTATTAGTAACCCAACCAAAAGCTTTGATACCTGCTGTTAGGATCCTACTCTACCAATAAGAGTATATATGATTACCTTGTATTAGCAACTAAACACAGAATTATACCAAAATGAACAAGTAACTAGAATTCACAAATAGCACAAAATATGAGAGACAATACACAATCTTGTATTAATACTCATCCAGAAAGAAAATATAATAAAGAAGATGCCACTTCTTCTCCACACCTCTGTACATAGTAATTTTCTTCAAGAGTTCACTTTCCTACCAAAAACGGTCCCAACACACAACTCACACACAGAATTTGTGTTCACCTCTTCAACCAGTCAGTAATAACCCTGCCAGTACACAAGTACTCAAAGTACTTCAAGTAGATCTCAAAGTGATCTTACTTACCATGTAGATCTTCTCCCATGAGCTTGTAACAACCTGCAACTCAAATGATCTTACACTTGGAAGGATCTTCCTTGCCTTCCTCTATTTGCACTTAATTACAATACATGCCAATGGGTCTATAAATAGATCCCATACTAAACAATAACTTAGACTCTTAATTTAGACACGCAGCTCAAGACTCAAAATAGCCTTTACATGCAAACACTCAGTTCAACGAACTAACTGTCGGTGCAATGAACAGTTCTGGAACTGCCACAGGTGATCGACGTTGGTCCATGTCTGCCTGGAGGTGATCAACGTTGGCCGACCTCCTGCTGATGTCGGTTTCCCTTCTGTTCACCCCTGATCGACGTCGGTCATACTATCGACGCTGGTATCCCTGGAACTCAGCAACCTCCACGTCTGCAATAGTTGAAGCTTTTAGCTCCACAACCTAACATGTAGATTTTCTTCCTACAGAGTCCATAGATTCAAGCCTACAGAGTCCATAGAAATGAGCCTATGGAGTCCATAGTTTTAAGCCTGTGGAGTCCATAGTTTTAAGCCTGCAGATCCGTAGATTTCTAAAAAGCTTGAAGAATAGAGAATTAGAATGCACAAAATAATTTTTGAAAAGGGAAGATACAATTTTGGTCTTGTAGGACCAAAATAGTTCATATGTTATCCCAAAAATGAGTGATATTTTTGGGGACAATAGCTGGCTCTATTGGGGAACTTCCTTCAGTTGAAAACTTGGAACAACTGAGGGGAGTAGAAACTAGAATCTCCAGTGCCTTGAAGTATGCCATTGGGCTATGGAGTCATGCTACCCAAAAAGAAAGGCTCCAAAAAATGAAAACAAACAACACAAAGTAGAAACAAAGACTATACAAATATACATATGTGCAAATGAACTTATCTAACACTTCAAGAATTGAAGTGCTTCAGATGCTGCCCATTGTGAGATAATGAAAATGCCATTTCATCCTGATAAACTAGCAGGAAACTATTTTGTCCCCAGAATCGGTGATGAGCAAATGGAACTCTCCACTAGGAATCACATTTTCTGCATCTTCCTCTTTTTGGCTCTCTCTTCTTGCTCCATGTCAGGATGTGGTCTTCAATTTGAAAACCATAACTCCTTGCTCTCTTGGTGAAGGGTTCCTTTTGCTGACTTTGGAGTACAACAGTATGGTCCACCATCATAGCTTGATGTTCTGTTGGTCCAGTCTAGCACATGTTTTGTTTGTCAACATCAAACTCTTGACAAACCATCAGTTCAACATCTCCTTTAGTGTGAAGGAGTTTGATCTCTTCATCCTAAGCACTCTTTAATCTGAGCAATAGAGATTCACATCTAGCTATGTTGGTGTTGCTGAACTGCAACTTGCATGGAGGAAGAATATCTCCTTGAGGAGATATCAACACAATCCCAGCTCTAGCATTAGTGGAAGAATTTCTACCATCAAATTCCAAGATCCAAGCATCATCAGAAGCTGATCTTCTATCAAATTTCTCTTCATTGGAGATGGAAGATCCTTCTTCATTTGTACTGTGCCCTACCAATTCTTTTGATGTCTTGTTTGGATCAAATCTTGGATTGCCAGCTACGGGACTTTCATCAGCTGAGACATGAGCATCCTCTGTGGTCAAGAAGTAATTACCCCTACTTGAAGGCTCAAATAGAATTTGAGCTGCAGGGGCTGACGTTTGGGTGACCACAATTTTTGCCTCAGACAGGTCCACACCTAGTTCTCCACCAATGTTTAACTGCTCAGGGTTGGCTTGTAGGAATTCAAATTCAGTCATTTGAATTTTGGATCTCTTGACATGATCAATTATGTCAAATGAATAAAATGGACTTAAAAGAGAGGATGGGAGTTCATCCTTTTGGTTGTTGGGAGGGGGAGGACTGGTCTGCGAATTTGAAGTAGAAGGTGCAGAAATGTTTGATGTACTTACCTTTTTGGCAATCACTGGGTCCTTTGACTAGAAAGGAAGAGGGGTTCTCTGCTCAGCAATTGAAATTGTTGGTTGGGGTCACTCTTCTATCTTTTCTTTGTTGTCCTGTTGGGTTGACTGATTCTCAAACTAGGTGAATATGGCGTATGACCCTTCGACTGCTTACCTTCACTTCTGGGTTCATCCTGGTAATTCAGGAAACCAATGTGGGAGTCACCAGTTGATTATTCTTGAACCTCTATGAAGAGATCATCATCATTTTCTTTCTCAAACTTAGGTTGAAAAGAGAAAGCATGTTTTGTTTCTAGATATCCAACTGTTGAGTGGGTTAGAGGTGCTTCAAGGGCAAGGTTCCTCTGTGGGGGAGGAAGATGATTTAACTGTCCTTGATTCCTGGTAGCATGGCCTTGGTAGGATTGCTAGGGAATGTCCTACATCTCTATATAAAGGAGTAGATGACATCCCTTGCACCATTTGCCTTTTCAAGGCTAGTAATTCATTTGCCAGCTTTTGTACCATTTGATCAGTGGTGGCTGAAGGTGGATACTCAGAAGATGAAGAGGATTTACTTATGTTAGGATCTTTCCTTATCTTTTCTGCCAAGATAAGGTCATCTTTTAGCTCAGTAGCCAAGTCCTGAGCAGTAACAAGGTTTATGTGTCTAGCCTGTCTTAGCAAGAAACTCACTTCAGGCAGCTGTGAGTTGATGAAGAAACACTTGAGATTCTGAGGTGTCAACTAGGCAATCATAGGAATCCTAAGCCTTAGCTTGTCGAACCTGGCAATGAAGTCCCTCATAGGTTCATGGGGCTCCTTCTTCATCTGTGTGAGTTAGGCTAGCAAGGCATGTGCATATTCTTCAGGCTTGAACCTTGCTTCAAACTTGGCTTTAAGTGTGTCCCAGTCAATCACTGATCTAGCTTGTAGATGGTAGAACCAGTCTGCAGCAGCACCTTGTAGGGTCTCCACAAAATTCTTGACTGCCACGTCTTCAAATTCCAACCCTATCACACCATAGGCTATGCTAAAAGCTGTAATGTGTTCATCAGGATGAACTCTCTCATCTCCAAAGAATTTGGGGAAGTTCTTTCTTGAGCTACGTGGAAGTTCATGCAGAGGTGGAGTCAAGTTGAGTGGGCCAAAAGAGTTACCCCAGGGGCCTCGAACTACCATGATTTAATTATGAAAAATAGGGATAACAAATCTAGGTGGAGTGGCTAGATTGTAGAACAAAAATGGAAAAGAACTGGCCTTGCTTCAGCTTGAGGCTTGAGGCTTCAGACTGCGCACTCTTTTCTAGCAGCTTTGGTTTTGCAGACCAGATAAAATAATGGAGATGGAGGAAAATGGTAAGGCTATAATGATAATGGGTAAGACACATAAGGGAGTTGCCAGAGTCTATCTAATGTATAAGGGAAGGAACTACTTCAATCTAAAACTTGAGGCTTCAGACTACATGTCCATCCCCAATGGAGTCACAAAAAACTGTTGGGTGAATATTTTGTCGACCAGCTAACTGGTGAGAAAAATAGTTCTTATCACCATAGCATAGGGAGATTGGTCATCTAGGTGTGTAGTTTTACTACATCAACAGGGGACAAATCTCTCCTCTTATCAAGGGGAGGTTCCCTATTAAATATACAGAGGCTATATACTATATATATATAAGCAGAAAGTAAGACACAGGGTTGGGATAAACCATCCATCTCTCTTTTTTTTAGAGATAATGCTAACAAATAGAGGAGAAATCCTAGGTGATTGGTGAAGGTACTTCTCTTCTTTAGAAGTAACATTCAGCCAAGAGCCAAATCCCTTCTTGGATAGTAGAAATCCTAGTGAAGCGATAGAAGGCACTTCTCTTCTTTCAAAAGTGCTTGTTCTTGCAAACAATAAGAATCTTTCTGGTAGGATAAGTAACTGGTGCCAAGGGTGTAGTAACTAGAAATATAAGATGTAGCACAAAGTCTCTGAGCCTTGACTGCCCACGAGTGAGATATGAAGGACAATGAGGGCACAAAGTCGTCCCAAGGTCCTTTACACAGAAATAGAAAATAAACACATACTAAAGACAACTATGGCAGCACAAAGTCTTCCCATAGTTGTCTTCAGGACACCTTCCTTGTTACTTTCACTAATTCTGCTTGCCAAATTAAATAAAAAGGAACACATTCAGAAGACAGACATAAGAATAATCTTCTAAAAGGATACAAGCCAAAATAGCAGAAAGTCTGCAAACAACTTGCTTTCTCATTCAAATAAAATGAAATGAAATGAAATACAATCTGAGCTCAAAGTCTCAGTATTCACCTTTCAATTGGGTAGATTTTCACTTCTGTATTGGGAAGATCTCCTTAAAACAATAAAATAGATTACAATATATAGCAGCCAGGAAAGACTTGGTGCTTTGTTCCATAGAATGGCCCATGCTGTAGTCAACGCCTTCAATGCACCTTCAATTCTATCTAGAGGGACCATGCCTGGAATAGTGCATTGCCTTAACTATGGCATGTATATTCATCTAATATGTCTTTTCTTGGGTCTAGATCATCTGGTCTATCCCCTCTAATGTCTGCACAGCTATCCATTTTGTCTTTACTCCAAAGGAGACTAACAAGCCGCGCCTTCAATGTTTGCAAGCTCAAAAATCTATTCTGCAGACTGTTTCAACTATCGAAATAACTTTTGCATAGATATTTTTGGTCTTCTCCTCTTTCTACTTTTGTCCTTTCCAGCTTTGTCTCTTCCTAGAATTTAAGCTCTCGAGCTATCTTTTCCCCTTTCTGGTTTTGTCTTTTCCTAGAATATGAGCCCTCGGGGCTATATTCCTACCTTTGTCAGCTCTTTCAACTCCTTCTTCAGTTGGTCGATGAGTTTGTTTTTAGGTTTCATGCCACATTTAAAACTTAGCAAATATTTCATTACCTTAAATTTGACATCCACGGGGACGTCATTGGTTGACTGTTTCAACAGTTCAGGTAGGCTTCTCAGCTCCTTGGTTCAATTGCTTTCTTGCTTCGATTGCTTTATTGGTTCAATCACTTTATTGGTTCAATCACTTCTTTCCTTTGATCTTTGAACCAATGTTCCTTGCCTTTCACAAGGGCGCTTGTTCTTTTTGCTTTGGGGCACTCCCTTGAACCAGTCGATTGAACCGACTGATTGAACCAACTTTGGTTCAATGGTTTAATGGTTCAATCAGTTCAATCACTTTATTTGGCTAGGTCCTTTGTCCACTTGAACCAACCGCATGTTGAACCTTTAAACCATTGAACCCGTTGAACCTTTGAACCAAAATGGTTCAATGGTTCAACGGTTCAATGGTTCAAGCCTTCTTCTCTTTGATAAGTGTTTTGAAGTTATTGAACCTTGAAGTGGTTGAACTTTGAACCTTGACAAATGCGCTTAACTCTTGTTGATGACGTTGAACCTTTGAACCCATTGAACCCTTGAAGCTTTTTGGTTCAAGGCTCAATGGTTCAATCTTTGCTTAGAAGCTTGCCGTTGAACCAACTTTGAAATCGCCTAAGTGTTGAGAGCTTGCTTTTTTCCTGCAAAGTCCGTAGAAATCAACTTGGGAAGCCAGTAAGACTTCACCTATAGAGTCCGTAGATTTTATTCTTTCAGAGTCCATAAATTCAATCCTACAGAGTCTGTAGAAATGAGCCTATGGAGTCTGTAGTTTTAAGCATGCAGAGTCTGTAGTTTTAAGCCTGTAGAGTCCGTAGATTTTTGAAAAGCTTGAAGAATGGAGAATTAGAATGCACAGAACAATTTTTAAAAAGGGACGAGACAATTTTGGTCTTGCAGGACTAAAATAGTTCATATGTTGTCCCAAAAATGAGTGATATTTTTGGGGACAACATTTCCTACTCAGGTTTGTATACTAAAAAAACATCTCATTTTTGCCAAAATTCAATACGATTTTTTAATTTTTTACAAAATTTACTATTTTTAGTAAATATTGGCATAAAAGGTGAATGGTGTACTTATTTTATAATTAATTTATGGGTTTCATCAAATATAATATTCTATTCAAAAACCTCTCTCAGATCTCTGAAATAAATTATTATTTTATCAAAATTATTGATTATTTATTAGGAATATTCTATTTTTTTGTCTGTGAAGTATTCCACATTGTTTGGCATATTTATGATCCATAATAGATAACATTTCAAATTGATCATATTATTTTCATAATTATGTTGGTATAGATAAAAATATCTTTGTATTTTCAAAAATATCATGTAGATTTTACGAATTTAGCATTTCACTTTTTTAGTAAATTTAGACATATAAGTTGTACATTGTACTTTTGTTTCCCTATTTTTTTGAGTTTGTCTCATTTCTTATTTTCCTAAAAAACTATTTAAAATATTAAAATTTCTTAGCCAATTGCTTTATATTGATTTCTTTGAACTTAGCACATTGTGGTGACCCCTGACCTTTGGTCTCAAAACCCTACTTGATCTAGGGTTTCTTGATTTACTGATTTCCAAACCCTAATTTCAAAGTGTTTAAACTTTAAAAATTATAATTTACCATTTTATACAAACATTTTTAATATGAATATATCTCTTAGATACTTAAATTTATAGTACATTTGATAAAATCCATTAAAAGGAGTAACCAACTTGATCTATGTAATGAAAGTGCTTCAAAACAAAATCAAAATTTAAGGCCTACTTACAACTCTTATTGAAATAGTATTGCACCTTTGCCTCATAACCCTAAGGAGGGTGATATCTATTATCCCTCTAACCAAGTCCATGTTATCACTCCTTTAAGAGGTAAGGTAGATTGTGTATGTATGCATGTTCAATCTAAGGTACCTAGGGTTTGTGCATATGAAGCCTTAAAAGATCAAATCATCCTTATGAATAAGTTAATAAAAGAGTGGAAAAATAATTTTAGTTCAAAGATAATATTGTTATAAAATCAGATGACTTACCTACAGAATCTAACACATGGTAGTGTTAATCATGTGTTTGCATCCTTATCTACCATTGTTGTGCTAAACAAGATTTCTTATCCAAATTCAAAGATACAGCAAAACACATCTAAAATAAGTGATCCAAATATTCTAACAAAGGTTACTCAGAGATCAAATTAAATCCTAAGAAAAATTATTTGAGACAAAGTGATCAAATTACATCCTTCGCATCCTATCAGAAGATCCAAGTATTATTGTGCATATCATAGAATGTGTAAGCATCATACATATTATTGTTTTGCATGAAAGAATAAAATACAAAGTCACAAAGATAGTGGTGATCATATCAATGATACATCAATAAATAAAAATACTAACAATATGAGTACCTCTCCCAAACTACAAGTATTAAAACAATAAATGTGGGTACCAAAGAAAAATTCAGAGCAAAAATAGTTGCTAATATCAAATATAGAGCATGAAACAGTTCAAAAATAAGAATCATATCAAGAAAAGGATCCAAATCTACCTCTCTATAATGATAATTAGATTTTTAAATCATATGGTTTTGGGAAACAATATCTAAAACACTTTGGTTATCATGGTCAAGGATTAGGAAAACATTCCCAAGGCATAACTTATCATATCTTTGTATTTGATAATAATTAACGTCAAGGATTGGGATATATTGGCAATACTAATGTAAATCATTCAATGATGGATATCCATTTTTTTTAATATAAAAGAACAAGATCCTGAAAATGAAATAAAATCAAAGAAAAATGAATAAATAGAACTATATATATTGCCTAAACACTAAGAAGAGAAAAACATGTTACAAAAGTAACAAGTACAGAATGAGTAAAAGTGCCTAAAAAGGGTAATGTTAGATGTGTACCTTGTTATGAAGTAATTGCCACTCTTTTCTCAAATAGTTAAATCATTGAACCTTGCATTTATGGTCAACAATAAAAAATATTATAGTTGACCCAACTTGTGAATTCAATATATGTACCTGGGAATTCTTTACATCTCTAGGATATGGTATGGAACATGTAAATAAAGCTATGACATCGAATTTTTGTGTTGTATTTAGTGTAATAAAAATCATACTCTACTATGTTACATATTAGTCATTTTTTCCCCAAATATAATGCAAAACTTGGAAAATCATGGTTACACTCAATAGGAGCAATGGTTGATAGAAACAATAATTACATATCATTTGATCATCAAGGCAAGCTTACATCCTTTTAAAAATCAATAAATATATCTTTAGCTATGACACAAACAAATAAAATTAATGGCATATTAGTAAATTCAAGGGACATATAACATATTGAAAATTAAAAACTAGAAGTTCCATTACCACTTGATCATTATCATCGAGCTTTCTTATCTATCCAAGTTTCATTGCATACGGTGATTACTTCATTACCACTAAATTTAAAGTTTTGTTAAATTGAAATATTATATACTACACACCCTACTCATATATCCAGGGCACCTAAACATGTTCCTATTATTATTGTTCCAAAGAAACTACAACCATTAAGTGATGGGTTCCATAAACCCCTACTCCTACTAGTATTCTTTCATCACTCCAAAGTCCTATTATTCATAAGTAAAGCCTAACAGATCCTATAATGCCAAATATTAAACCTATGTACACTCCTTAGTTGTATCACCCATTAATTACACCAAGTTCACAATGTTGGTGTGATTAAGTTCACACTGGCTAGTGATTTGAGTTATTTCCAGACTAGTTTTATCTTTAGCCATGTTTACACCCACTCATGAAGTTAAGGTATTTAGAGTTTTTTTATAGTTATTGGATTGCTTTTATGTGTGTATGAATAATATTTTCTTATGTACCTATTTAGACAATTCCTTATATTTAGGTTGATCACAACAACCAAGTAGTTGTTGTGAAACCAAATCATTTATTTATTTATTAGGCATTCCTTATGCTTCTCCTAGATGGTAGGAAAAGAAAGCTACAAATTGTATTTTTTTCATGAAGAAATAATTAAGAGACTTTATTTTGCATAATTCTTTGTCTAATTATTATGCGAAAATGATGTCTACTCTGTAATAATGGTGTGTGCAAGAGTGATCTTGCATTTGAATGAATGCATATATCACTCTATCATGGTATTAGAGTTGTTCTAAGAATCCATTATTTAGAGCCTTAGCCCAAGTTTCAACATTTTAACTAGATTTGAAAAAATACAACATTTGAATTTGTTGTGTATGGCTTATTAAGTTGTATGGTGTTTTACTCCTTCATGAGCAGTTCTCCTATGCTAAAGACCTTGAGCCCATTCTAATAAATCACATTGGGGTTGTTGGATTCGCATTCATTCAGCATTATGGAATTAGTTCATTATTTTCTGAAAACTGTGTAGCTACTCGCCAACACACTCTTTGTTATTTTTCACCAATGCATTGGATTTGTTCATTATTCATTAGTAATGTGTATTATTTGTACCAACTCACTAGCACAACCTTTACTTTCAGTCACCATCGAACCTCTTTATTAGTTGGCTAACTCCAATGGCCCATGATAAACTCTAAGAATGACCTACTATGTATCTCTCTCTTCTGCAAGCACATTGTTTTTTTGACATCCACTATGTTTGATTAGCTCAACATTAGTAGTTTTTGAGATTTGTGGATTGAAAATACCCCTTTGAATCATGTCAATAGTCCATAATTACCTCTCCTATGAATCCTCCCATAAAGATCCACACCTTGCATGCCATTTATAGTCCCTCACCATTCTCTACTAGGATGCTTGTTCCACAGCTTGGAGTGTACATACTATGCTTTATTTTTGCCAAAATTGAAATGCTTGATAAGATCAAGGAGGGAATTGACATGGTGGGCATGGCCAAATTTATTTTTAAACTTTTTTGAGTGGATTTGAATAAGTTGTTTGGTGTTATTTGAATTATTTTAAGGGCATAAAGTTTTTGGTTTCTTGTCATAGCTTGTTTCTTTATCGATCTCGCTCTATCTTTTTTTTTTCAAGACCCCATGTCGTTTGCATGCCATCTATATGAATATTTGCATGTTGATTTTTTATCCACCATTAGGATTGTACACCTCATGATATGTAGATAAGTTCACCACCACTTCAGTGCCACCAAATGTGCAGCATTCAATTAAAAAAAGGAAAAGTTAAAAAAAAATTCAAAAGCCACTTTAAATCAAAAGTCAAATAGAAGTTTTTTGAATGAAAACATTTGAAGGGATTCATAGCCCAAGTGGATAACTTATCTTTTTTAAAAACCTTATAAAGTGGTTAGGGGGTTCAACCCCATACACTAAAGTGTTAAATATTTTAAGTGGGGGAATTTTAATAAAAGAGTTGTAACTTTTCCCATCAACTTTATAAACTAGAGTTTTTAATGAGGGGCTTTGTTAAAAAGGTGGTTATTTTAAAAGGGTGAATTATTTTAAGTACGAGGGTTAATATTAAAGCAGTAAATTTATTATTTTGGTACACTCTTATCTTGATATTCAAAGACAAAGGGTGATTTATTGTCTAGAAGGCAGTCATACTTTATCAGAAACACATTTTATTTGTTTTTTTACGATTTGTACAAGGACACATTTTTGACAGAGTCCAACATCCCATTTTTAATGTGTTTTATCCTTTTTTATACCACTTATTATACTCTTAGACGTATTGTTTGTTGTAAAAAAATTCAATTATGGGGGCATATTTTTGTTTACTTTTGACTATTTTTGCTATTATTGGTTTTTCATGTCTTTGAGTATAAAGTCTTGTATGATTGAATCCCTCATCTCCTCCAACCACACCACATGGAAAACCAAAATGTAGATGCACTTTTAGATAAAAGGATTATGAATATTTGGACTTGGTGACCTTTTAAACTTTATAGATGAGGACAATATCATGTGGTTTTCATCCCTGAAAAAGGAAGCATTTTGTTTCATTCACTTCCATGTTTCAAATACTTTGAAGTCTCACATTATACATACCACGTCACCTAAGAAAACTTATGATGTCATTTTAATATTATTTGGAGAGGTCACTTCATCTCCACTTTTCCTCTTCTTTCTTCTTCGTCTTGTAGTGAAAAATTTCTTGGTTACATTGTGGATGTTTCTCTACCATCTTCTCCCATTTATAAGGGTGTAATTCTTGATGATGATATGTATGAGGAATCTTTGGCACCAAATCGTCCTTATGTTGGTTCTTGTACTCCTTAATTTATTAGTCAGGACTCATTTATTGAGGATAAGGCACTTGTATGGTACCTCTTCCTACTATTGATTCTATAGTTTTGATTATTGTTGGTCACTTGGATGAGGTGTCTACTCTTCCTCCACATAATGATGCACATTCTATTTTTGTGACTGTTGCTCCTATTCTTGATTCTAGATTGACTATTGATAGTAACCTACCAAACCCTAATCAACTTATCGATCTTATGTTCTCTTCCCTATCACTTTAGGAAGCACACAAGAAACTATTAAAATAACTTTTTTTATGCTCCCTAATTCATGGAAAAGATGCCATCATATGCTCTTTGCAGAAGAAACTAATTGGTAAACAACTTCAAACTAATATGTTAGATATTCATGCCCATGTTCCTATTCTATCATGTAATGTTTGTTGTGTATTATGTGTGCAATGTCTCAAGCATTATGGTAATGGTGAGCAAGAGAGATCATAAATAGATGAGAAGCATTATCAATTGAAACATGGTATCAGAGTGATTTAACTATTTTGGGAATTAATGTAAAACCTAAGTAAATAAAGAGATGAGTATATAAATCAAGGAAGAAAATACTAAAATTTCAACAACCATTGATTTGTACAATAATTGATTTTTTTATTAACTTATAAATAGTAATGAATTAAAAAGGGTGTACTTAGCTAGAAAACAAGACTGAAATAGATAAGTGATAGGCTGGAAACTCATGCAAGCTGAGCAAAGTTTCATCATCCAGAAATAAGTGCTAGAACCCTCCTTGGATAGTAACATGACCCTCTTTGCCAATAATACCCTACACTAATGACCCTATACATTTTTTTATTAGCCTTGTGTAGATAAAATAATGAAACATGGGGTAGACCTTCACTCTGTTCTAAGAAGCCTATGCCTGCATGATTGAGGCCTGGATCATCATATATGCTTCATTTTGACTAGTTTCACTGTGGATCCCTAAGCCTCCATGCTTACTAGGGTTTTTGATGAACATAAGTATAATAATAATGGCATTAGTATGGTAGGCTAGATGTGACCTCAATACCCCATGTGTTGAGCATTGCCTACATATCAATACCTTGAAAGGGGATCAAACCTGATGTAGTTCTCCTAGTCTAAGTGTTAGTGCAACTAAGAGTGATGCTAGGATGCCTGAGTAATAATACCAATTTGGATGCTTTGAGTGTGACTTAAAACTAGAAATCTAAGAAAAATTGAGCTCTAGACTACTGTATATGGGTGTATGTAGAAATAGGGGTGAATAGGGATCAATGACCTTAATTTGTACATTTTTTTCTATACTTATTCATGAGAATTATAATCTGAGGGATGAATGAATGAGAATGGTCTTTATATAGTGTTTTGATGCTATTTTAGAGATGAAATGAGTCTAATCCAATCTCAATATGCTTCATGGAATGGAAAAATATTATTTTGGGGAAGAAAGAGCTAAGGGACAATAGTGTTACCCCCTTTACCAATAGTGTAATGTGCTATAGACTAAAGGGATTGCACTAATGTCTAGGTGGATGGTACATATGAACAAGGGTCTTGGATGCCTTGGATATGGCTTAATGTGGATTTTGGTATATCTAGGAATGGGCTAAATGCACATATAAGCTGGAGAAGGATCAAAAGAGGCCCTAAGATAGGTTTAGGGCTAAGCTAAGGATAGGGTTGTCTCAAGTGACGCTCAACACATTAAATTAAATTTTAGATGACTACATTTAACCCCCTTTATTTTATAAATGTAGCAAAGTGAAATGACTAGGACAAAGAAAAGATAGATGTACCTAGACTTACTTGAGAGGTGAAGCTTGTGAATGTGGATATGAGTCTATGAATTGTGCTATATTATGTGTCTTAAAAATGAATCATGTATGGATTATTCCTTAATAAATAACAAAAGCAAAGACAAAAACTAAGAAGAGAGATGAGAGAGAGGGGAAATCAATGATTACACCCCACTTGGTATGTGAACCAATGCAAAAACCTGGTGGCATCTTATGTGTGTAGATGGTGATCAAAGTGGTGAATTTATTAGACTGGGATAATGGCTTACCCAATACCAATGTGTGTGTGGCTCAAGAACTCAATATGGCCTTGACTCCATCATTGCCCACCCATGTTTGGTAAATCATAATATATGAATAACTTGGATTGGACTAATGAGTCATCCAACCCTCTTATGTAGGTGGCTCAAGAACTAAAGTAGTTCATGACTCCATCATTACCTACCCATGCGTAGTAAATACATTTGAAGCTTAAATTATGTGATGTAATTATAACTTTGTAAGATGGATCTAGGCCACATGAGAACTTTAAAATGTAAAAATAACTCTAAGCCAATCAGGAATGCCAACCATGGTAAATGGAATGAGACATCAATATGGTGTGATCTTGGTCTAAAACCAATACATATGGTGTATAGATTATATAACATGGAGAATTACATGGAATTTTTATTCCATCTAAGATAACTGGTGCCGAACTAAACATATGGGAACAATGTGTCATTCACATGCCCCCAATTATGATATCTGAGTATATGGATTCTAAAATGAGTCATAGTAATATATGTATGTGTACATTTTAAATAGAAATGGGAGTGATCATGCCATACATGATGCCCCCAATTTGAGCAAACCTATGTAATTTTTTTTTAAACCTAATCATATACTAAACATATCTTATAATCTATGATTGAAACTTTGTAAACCCAAACTATAACTATTATACCTTTCTAATAATTCCATAATCTTCTATATATAAAGCTACCAAAAAATAGCATGGTCCCATTTGTCAATATCACATTACATTATAGAGCACTCTATTGTGCTACTGACTAAATTTATTATTTTTGAGGAAAATTGAGACTAATCTGGGTGTGACTATGTTTCACTATATTTTATTGAGTTTGAGATCTATAATCTATGTTTTCATGTTGAAGACTATGTTATTAGTGTATTGAGATGGCATGATCTCTATGAAAAACCCCTATCAATGCCCCCTCTTTTGATGGGAGTTATTGAACCTATACAATAATTATCCTCAAAATAAAAGTTATGCATCATGTGTGAGGACTAAAAACATATAATATTTGTATAATAAACCAATATAATGTGTATATATGACATCAAAATGTAAAATAGTATGAGCATAAGTTGTCAATGTACAATGCATGTTCGATCTAGCATTCACAAAGTTGTTAAGATAGATATAACAATGTACACATGTATATGAACAATAAATTTAAATATAATCTGAGTAAACTATCTAGGGGATGGGGCATGATGTCCATCAAGGCACCAAAAAAGGAAGGTGATATGCATGAGGTCCCTCATGGAATCACAAACTAGATGTGAATGTAACAAGTAAGAGACAAGTGTCATTGCCATGATGCATACATGAAAGCATACATACAAACATGAGGAACACAAAGTAGGCCAAGGGACCATAATACAAGGGACATGGGCACATGTCATGTTTGAGAAATCACACAAATATAAGGGCATGCTCAAATGTCCACATACATAAATATCAAGCAAGGTTAGCTTAGAGCCACAACTAAGGACATGTTCAAATGTCTGCATACATAATAAAGAAGCACATACAAAGATATGGGAACATGTCCAAAACATACATAGAATGAAAGGAATTGGATTAGAGACATTGAACAATGTCATATTCAAATGCCTTTGAGTAAAATCAAAGAGATACAATCAAATCTAGACTAGTAAAGTGAGAATTGAAAGTATACATAAGCATGTGGTATAAATATGTATAAGAGAAAATATGTACATAATTTGAGTCTATAGTAGTAGTAGTAGTAAACAAAAAATAAATGTAGTATAGGATGATTATTATCAAGATATAATCAATGCTAAATCTGTGATATGGAGTATAGAAAGATATAACTTGGCAAATCAAAAGTTGTGTGTATGATGCCCCCAATGGATTGATATGTCAATGTTGAATCTGTGTATATGTGTATGTGCCACCAATAGGTAGATAGTATCAAATCTAAATATGTGTAGAGGACCTAAGTCATATGATAATTTGAAACCACTTGAAAGG
This sequence comes from Torreya grandis, assembly GCA_037957365.1. NCBI lineage: Eukaryota > Viridiplantae > Streptophyta > Pinopsida > Cupressales > Taxaceae > Torreya > Torreya grandis. The sequence goes on along the minus strand of JARHVA010002541.1, from coordinate 2,378,220 downwards.
TACAAGTGAACCATGTATGTATGATAAAACTGACTATACTAGCATAGATAAAATATGTAGTACCTGGAAAATAGAAAGAATGTAAACATGGAAATGCATATAATCTAAAATTTGAATTTTCTAAGTAAATATTTGAATGTTTTTATATTTTTAAACATATTATATTATTTTTGTGTTTTCTGAGTATAAGCTATGTACAAATGACATGAAAATGAAACTATATATAAAGATAAAGATAAGAAAAACTATGTACAAGTAAACTATGAATTTTTTAGATATATAATCTCCGTATATGCATGATGTTCATTGGATTCTTCATTGCCTTACCGTCAAGTGAAGCTAGATGGTATACCTTGGGGCTAAGATTTTCTAAAATTAAGTATAGAACAAGCCAATTTGGTTTGAACTTTCCTTTTGTCTCTTCTTCAAAATTGAGATTTATGAGGTTCTCTTTCAAAATGAGATCATTGACTTTGAATTATCTATTATGAACATGGCTATTGTATTCCCATTGGATTTTTTTTGGTATGCTCTAAGATGCTCTACAACTTGGATGCATGTGTGATCCAACTATTTTATGTCATGAAGATGTTTTTCTCTATATTGGTCATCTTTGATAAGCCATTTGAGGGATACCCATAAGGATGGGATTTCTAATTATAGCGGGATAAATATTTAGTTCTATAAATTGTGAATAAGGATTGGCTCTTATTAGTGTGTGAATACTAGTGTGGTAAGCCCATAGTACATAGACGATATGATTATGCTAATCATCATTGAATTTGGTAACCATTTTACTCAGGATACTATTAATTATCTTGTTTGTAGCTTCTTCTTGACCACTACCATGTGGGTAGTATAGAGTAGAGAGTATGTGTCGAATCTTATATTTAACACAAAATTTCTTCATTATTTTATTCTTAAAAGAGGTTACGTTATCTATAATTATGGTCGTTGGTAGGTTGAAATGGGAAATGATGTTCATCATGAGAAAGTGACATATATCTTTGCCATATGTTGATTTTAATGGGATGACTTAAACCCATTTAGTAAAGTATTATATAGTTGTAATGATAAATTCATGTCCCCTACTAATTATGGGCTGATTTTACCAATTAGATCAAAGCCCCATAGCATGAGTGGACATGGGGAGACAATAGGTTGTAATTATTATGAAGTAGCATGGTGTAGATTACTATGTAACTGTCATTTATCGCATAGTTTAGCAAATTCTTGACATTTTGGTTCCATGGTAGGCCAATAATATCTTTGTCAAAGTAATTTATGTGACATTATTTTCCCTAGTTGAAATGGCCACCACATTCATTATCATGTACAATACTGATGACCAACTTAGCTTTGTCAGATGTTAAACATCCGAATAAGTGTCCATCAAATGATCGTTTAAATAAGTCCCCATCAATGAAGATGTAATAGAGGGTATTTATCTATAATTTATTATTATCATTCTTAGTGAAAGTATCTGGCATGATAGATTTGTGCAAAAAATTGTATATATCATAAAATCATTCTAAGGCTTTTGTACTATATGTGGTGGCTTCAGGTTTGAAGAGTTCAAGCTAGTCATCATATAAAACTTCAAGCATGAAAAATGCAGACCTATAAGTCTACATACCTGTAGGTCTATATTTTTTTATAAATGTATTAAAATGTGTATTAAGATTGGATTTTGAAATCCTAAATAATGAAGGCAATGTATTTTTTATACATTTAGAGAGGTTAATGACCAATGGATAAGTGTGTCTTAAAAACCCAATGCTCAAGACACCTCCATAACACCTATAGGAAAAATGGAAAGATTTGAATAGTTTGAGGCCCTAAGTTGGCATGTAAAACATCTAAAAGTGCATATATGATATGTATATATTGAAATTATTAGTGACTTATAGATGAGGAGGTATGGTTTGGCAATGAATCAAAGCACATTAGTTTCTTGATCACCTACAACCATGTCTTGAATAGTTATAAGAGAGAATATGTGTGATTGTGAGGATGTAACGTCTTGAAAATTTGCAGAGGTTCAAAAGAAGAAAAATAAGTTCTAGAAATTGTGACAAAGATCATTGAAATTCTTATTTACTTGTAGAAGAGGTTTTAAACTCCAAAATGCTCAAAACACCCTAATGACTACCTACAAGTCTGCTTGAGTAACTCAAGTTGGTTTCAAAACTTGAGAAGAAGATGCAATGCATAAAATGGAGTTGGATTTTAGGTGAATAAATCCTAGGAATAAAGTCACTAAAAATTAAAAAATAACCCTAAATATATGATTATAGAAAGTGATCAAAACAAATGCACTTCAACCCCTGCAGTCACACAATCAAGATGCCTCAATGGACTGTAGACATAATGCATTAGAAAAGGACAAAGTGCATTAAGTATATTGAGTGAGAATTGGGTTAGATTGTGTTATTAATGGATGAAGACCTTGTTTGATGATGGCTCAAGGTATATCAACCTCCTTGATATGTCTAAGACATTAAAAATCAAAGAATGCAATTAGGCAGTCCAAATTTGCATACACAGGCATGTGTTTAAATGCATGAGAAAAGTTTCATTAAGAGGGAAAATTGGAAGAGTAAACACTTTAAAAAGTTTCCAATGGTTAAATGAGGACTGCAAAAATGTATTCAAGGTCTTCATTCTACTCACTCTGTCCACTGAAGGCAAATAAACCAGATATACACCTATAGTTGTGTCTTTGTATCACAATTATTGATTGTGCATAGTGTGGTACAGAGGTAAAATGGATTTATAAAAGATAATTAAAGTGATAAATGGGTCTTATGGAGTGATTTACATATTCATAAAGGTGACAGAGTCCTGATAAAGTCTCTATTGGATGCAAAATGTAGGAAACTCAACAACTAGGTCTTTAGGCCTAATGCCATCCTCAAACCCTGCCTTTGGATAGCCTAACCTAGATAAAAAAATGATATGAATTAAATATTGGAACCAAATTGATGAGTTTTTCATGGGATGGAAGGATGTGATTGAGTGTTGGTTTGCAGAAGAAAGCCCCAAATTGGCCATTTTGGCCTAAAACCATCCCTAAGGTGCACAAAATGCCTAGTAAGAACCTAAGAGGCACTAACTTTTTATCAGATATCCCAAGAGAAGATGCATGGTGGTAGGATATATTAGGAGAGATATAGGGTTATATGAAATATAAAATTAGGGCATTAATTTTTCCATCTAGGGCCTATGCTTTATGAATCATCGTTAAGATGATAAGGCACTTCAAACCTTCCAAAACCCCTCCTTAGGGATTGATAACTAAGCAAGTCCTTCTTATGACTTATAATTCTCATTAATGCCCCTATAAAAAATTTATGACCTCTTTAGGTCCTTTAAACACTTGGTGTGTTGATTGTCTTGGCACATGTGGAAAGTACATTGTATGGAATTGATCAAAATGCATGGTTGGAGGCTTATTTGAGAGTGTGCAGGGTAAGAATTTGTCTCCAAACCATGTGCAAAGGCCTAAAAAGCCTGGTAAGAGGTTAACTAGTCCTCTAAACACTTTTTTAGGTCTCCTAAGAATATATTTGATCTCTTCAAGTCATTAAGTGGGGTCAAATGGTGATAAATGCACCTTTTTGCTAGCTAAAAAGCCCATCTACAAACTTGAAAGTATAAATGGATAGCCTCTCCTCAGTAATTTGAGTTTTTTTATGATGTTTCAGGACTCAACAAATCATTTCTAGGCTTCAAAACCTATAAAATTCTTGTTAAATTACTTCAATCACCTCTCATCCATGTACAATCACCTAGGTTAGGGTTTTAGCCATTTCATGGTTCACACATCCGTATAGGGTCTTAGACCAAATTTGGCATGGATCATGATCATGGGGTATTTAAATTGAATCAAACACTTATTCTGATGTTAACATGTGTGGGAGAAGATTAGATCCAAAACTTAGTTTATAGGCCTAAAAGCCTAATTGGAAAGAGAGATTAGGTGAATAAGTACAATTCCACTTAGAGTTGAGTCATGAAATTTGGCACTGAGCAATGAGTGTATACTGGGTACTCAAAAATATTCTTATTTTCCAAATATAATCTATGAATTTTCCTACACAAGGAGCTTTGTGTGTTTTTAGGTTTACAAAGAATTGAAGGTAAGTGAGAGCGTAAGGTGCAAGTTGAAGCATTGAAGAGTGTTTGATGAATCCAAAGGATTTGTTTCAAGTCTATTGTGATTTAGAGAAGACTCCCATGGATAGATAATTCTTTCATGAAGATGAAATCAAGATCTTATGATTTTGAGCAAGGTGGGGCATAGTGGAGTCAAATGGGCTTCAAGACATCTAAGAAGGTGTAATCATAATTGTAACATCAGTATAGGAGATTCTAAATTTGATAAAAGGTGTTAAGAATAAGGGTTAAATATCATTTTAATATTACTTGATGATCAAGTATGCCACTTGTCACTTTCTAAGCCAAAAAGAGGGTAGTTTTGAAGAGGAAGACAAAGTTGTTAATCAAGAGAAAAACTCCCACACCATTGGAAGATGATGCATCTTCAAGGAAGCAACACATGTCTTTAGAGATTTTATCTAACTATTATTCAAACTCTTCTTTATTTTAAATCTTGAGAGGAACTTGTCAACCTTTCTCTTCTACACCTCTCTCTATCTCTTCTACTCTCATTTCTGTATAAATTTGGCCTTGTTTGGCATTATATTCATTATCTACCTAGGTATGGCAAAGATATGCTTATTTTTATGACTTTGATAAATGAGAAACTACTAATTTTACCTCCTCCTTTGACTATATTTAGTGTGTGTGCATGACTAGTTGATCTTGTCAATTGTTTTGTGTAGTCTTTTGTGGCATGTCCTTTTATAACACTCATTAGTCCTCCTAGCCCAAACATCTAAAACAACCTACATATTGAAGTGCTTATGTAAGAGAGGCAGATTAGGAGTAGTGCATGTTCAAGTTAGTCGCATGGTTAATGTGTACATGCAATTGGTTAGTATTGGTCAATTAGTTTTGGTGCATCACCTCCATTAGAGTATTTTTCTCTTCCTTTTCCTAACAACTTGATAGATTAGTGAATGAGCCTAAGTGATATATCAAGGGGAGCTAGCCTTGTAACCTAGAGATAATTTTCACCTATTCGACCACCCACAACCTAGGATTGTCTCCATGTTACCCCAAATTTTAAAGGCTTGAACAATCTTTTAAGGGTGTAAATTTGGGTGACAATAGTTTATTCAATGAATTTGAGGCCATCAATAGTTACTTGTTCAACCCCAGTCTCAGTAACTTTCCTGTAACTCTAATATTTATTGATTCTATAATTAAATTCTTTGTCAACCTCTCCACTATAATTTTATGGTGTGATTATTGCTATATGGGTTACATTAAGGGGAATTTCTCTCACATTAGTGATAGACTTGATATAGGTGGTGAGAGTGCAAACTTTATCCTCAAATTGTTCATGTGTTTCTTTCCCCTCTTAAACTCTTTGAACCAACTTGGAAGTAGATACTTGGAAGTTGTTGATGTATCCTTCATGAGTTGATTCACCTAAATATACCTAAGTTACATTTTAATATGTTGTTATCATGTCTTCTTCATTTTGGTCTACAATAGGCTTTGTAATTTCCACATATTATGTACCCAGAGAAGAATTTATCTTAAATCTTGAGGTGATATTATCCTTTTAAACTATTATGTTAGTGAAGTTAGTAGTTTTGGTGATGTTGGGAATCAACATCATTCCAAGAATAAGATCCATCAGCCACATCAACATTCTATGCCTCTTTATTTTTATGTTAGATCCAATGAGGCTATCAAATTTCCTTTACGAAGACTTAACGATCTTTTAAATTTATTTATTTATTTTTTATTAGAAAAATCCATGATTTGGTGGGTGTTAAGAATCAATGGTGCCCTAGGAATAACCTCAGTTAGACAAATCAATGAAATTAGGCTCATCGAGAACTAATGTCTCAGCTAGAATAAGGCACCCGTTAGAAAAATTAGCACAGTTGGGAACTCAAATTTTGGGCTCAAGACGAACTCGTAAGACTGTGTTTTTAGTGAAAATTCATCACTTAAAATAAACCTACGTAATGGATAAATAATAAAGAAAAATTTTGGAATTTAATTTTATAATGACAACAAGGCCAACAATTGTGGCCTATTTATGAATGATGGCATGACCTGCATGCATAAGGTGTTTCAAAGGCTCTAAATAAAATGGAATATGAAGGTTTCTTATATCTAAAGGGGTGGTTGAGTTCTTTGGCTAAATTTAGGGTTGTTGGATAAATAGGGTCTCTCACCTTTGGAGATATCCTTGTTCATTTAGTTAAGGAGGTAGTGGGTTTATGTTTATTAGAGGAAGAGGAGGCTCTGTTTGCATAGGTAATGAGATATATCTCCTTGGTAGGAAGGTTTTTGGAAAGATATCTATAGCTAAAAAGATTCTCCAATGGATGGGTAGCATCTAGAAATAATTTTTTGTGCCCTTTAGTGACTCTATTTGTAAATGGCTTCTTTCTCATCAAATTACACTCTTTAGAGGACCATGATTTTGTATGGAGAAAGGGCACTTAGTTTCATGGTAAGGTATTTTTTTGTTTATGCCCATGGAAACCTTTTTTGATCCAATCTTGGAAGACATTGACAAAATCATAATCTATATTTATTTCTACAATCTTCCCTTAGGTTTTATAATCATATAAATGATCAAGCAACTGGAAAATAAGGTTGGTTTGTTTGTGAAGATTGATCCAAAAGTAAATAGGTCTCAATCTTATTTTTATAGGGTTTGTATTCTTGTGAATGTCTCAAAACAAAAGTCTCTGGTTATCAAGATCTATTCAAATCATGTGCTCTAGTTTTAGCATGTGGATTTTGAAGGTAATTATTTTAGATGTTTTTGGTGCAATAAATTTGGCCATAAAATTTTCACATGCCAGTCTCATAAGAAGGTAAGGTCTCTAACTAAATAGTCTCAAAAATGGATTCTTACTGCATCAGATATTGGTTGGGGTTCTTATTCTCAATTCTTATCTTGTTCCAGTAAATTTTTTTTTTTGGGGGGGAAGATTTTGTCAATGAAGTAGGTTTTGGATTTGAATGACTACCTAAGCTCAGTTTACCCTAGACTAGAGGTGGAGCAAAGACATAAAAGGCTAAGAACTTAAGGGATCTAGCTTTAACAAGTAAAGGGGAATCAATTGTAGTGAAAATAGTAGAGTAGCATACTTTTTACTTTTATCAAGATTTGGAGGAATCCTATCCTAGGAAGGAGGAAGGGGATCACTTGGCCACACGATAATATTTAACTATCTCTCAAAAAAATCTTTATTATCCAAATAAAATTGTGGAACTTGAAAGTGTAGAGGAAGAAAGACAAAAGTAGAATTATTGTACCTAGATGCTTTAAATTCCATCGATGAGGGCATACAATGGACCATGGAGGCCCTCCTTTCTCATCATATAATAAGTATACTTGCTACTCATTTTTTAGGTTTACTCTGATTTAGAAGTTTTTACTTTAATTTTTTGAATGTATTTGATAAATAAAACATTTTTGTTCTATTAGTTTATTAGGTGTAATGGTTCTCTTGAGTTTCTTTGTCTTTCTTGGCTTAGGTATTGTATTTAACATATTTTTTTATTTTTTTATTTTTTAATAAAGGGTGAGGGACCCCACAACCCTAAATCATCTATCAGAAAATAATGATATTTTTTTAATTATGTTAATTATTGTTATTATAATGTAAATTTTACCATTCTATAGAATATATTTCAATGTCACACTATTCATACCATAAATTAAATTGTAACTATAATAATATATTTTATATTAAAAACTTTCATGAATTAAATTCTTTCCATAGTGAAGTTTTTATTAGAAACTCTCACTATTATATTTAGTGCAATTTGCACCACAATTCAGGTTGAAATTGTGTCAAAATTTGGTAATTCTAAGGTTTTTTGCCTCATAAGTTTGAGAATTTTAAGTTGATATTTGTGTTGCAAGTTCAGCAAAAATTTGAAGCCATTAGTCATTTTTTTATGCAAAGGTTACACCATGTTTACACCAAGTTTGAAGTACCATTGCACTGACAAATTTCTCCTAATTATATAAAATGAAATGATGTAAATTTGACTCAGATAAATAATTACTATATTTATAGTGTTATTATTGAATTTGAAAATTATAAGTATTATTGTTTCAAATTTTATCAAAGACTTTGATGCAATTATATCAAAAAATGTCTTTTTTAATAAACAATAAATTTATAAAATGCAAAAATTATAAATATACAATAATGTCAATGTTGGAGGGAGCAAAATTAATATAATCTCCCTTTGAAATTTAAAAATATAGCTAATATGTCCTAAATCATAGTCATCATCTTTCTTGTCTTATTTATAATCATCAGGAATGTCATATATAAAATGAGGTGCTCCCTATCTCAATATCATCATTTTCAATGTAATCAAGATCCTTGTTATTATCGTCATCAATATCAAGACCATCAAATAGGATAGAATGTCTATCCACCTATAAATTAGACATAGTTTAAATGTCATATAAGTGTTTATGGTTACAATTTACATAGTTAATTATAACTACAAATTATTTTATGAAGACCTAGCTAGTTCTTGAATAATTAAGCAATAAATTTATTACCAACACATAACCCCTAACTTGGGCCACATGTTGAAGGCTTATGTGTCCCATCCCAAATCTTTCAATTGTTTTCTCACTTCCTTTATGGTCTTGAAATCATAGCATTTCGTGTGACATAAAATGAAGTGTAATATTTTTATAAATAACTTACAAACTTATGTATAGCCTTATATTTTCTCATTTACCCCAAGTAATGAGTCACCAAATCCCCTAAGTAACTCTTGATTCTTGGGTTCTATACTGGGTCTTGATCCTTGCATTAATTATAATAAATATAGAACATACAATTATCAAAATATACAAATTGAATAAATTTTTACATCTCATTAATTTTTGTAACTAAACTATAGCCTTATTATCTTGTGCTAGAGCCAAGATTCATAACATAACTTTAACTTACCAAAAAAAATTATGCTGAGAGGTTGAAGTGATCTCCTCTTTGCATATATATTTCCCTAGTGTTAAAACTAAAAATTATAGATTTGAAAAAATATTAGAAGGCTATAAAATTAAAAAAATTAAAAATAATATGCATTTAGGTGTTCTTAGCCTCATATACCTCCTCATCTAAATAAGTGTAATTGTTACAACTTATCCATTTATTTATGTGTTATAATAGACCTTGTCAAATTTATGTACAATTCTTTTAGTGAGCTAAATTCTACGTTCCATTGAAAACTTATCATATGGAAGATTGAAAATTTGACAAAATAATTTTTTCAACATATATATATTCTTTGTTTAAAATACCTAAAAGAAAAAAAGAAAATTGTTAAATATATTGTAAATAAATTTAAAAACTAAAAAATCAAAAATTGATAGACTTAAATATCATAATTTTAAAAACTTACATGATATAAAATCATACACATACTCACCCCAAGCATCATCCAATATTTTTGTATCATTATTCACATATAAGTTATCTTTTAAAGATTCATACACTTGGTGTTTATGCTCATCTTCTATCAGACAAGAGGGACAATCATCGTCAGAGTATGGCAAGGCCTCTTTATGATCCACCCAAAAATTAGGTGGGATAACTTCATCAATAATAGATGTGGTGGCCTCCACACATTTTGGAGGATTGAGAGCATGATGAGTATGACAAAGATGAGAGGGCCTTGTGCCTCTCATGCTACTTGATGTGTGTGATCTTGAGACACAGATGATGTGGATCTAAAATAAAATTGAATGTTATTTAAAAAAGTAATTGGAATACTTCAATTTAATAAATAAAATTAAAAATTATATCTTTGGGCTAGGTCCTTACTAGCAAAGGAAGAGCATCAACTTCACATTTCTCATCCTCTTGCAAGTCCAAATAACTAGTGGACCTATTATCTAAACTCCTAAAAGAAAATAATATAAGAATTAATTAAAATATTTCAATTTAAAAAGAAAATCTTAAAATTATACCTTTATGTTGGGTCCGTAGTAGTAATCAAGGATTTTACTTGGCCCAACCTCATCCCCCCTTAGGTCCATATTACTAGTAGACTTGTTATCGAATCCTAAAAAAAAAACAAAAAAAACATAAGAATTAATTTCAAAAATAACACTGGAAATTATACATCTATGTCATGTCTCTAGTATCAAAGAAAGTACATTAACTCGTCTTAATGTTATCTTCCAACATGTCCATATAGCTAGTGGCTCTATTATAAAAAGCCAAAAAAATAAAGCAATATTAAAGTTAATATGGATACTTATATTTAAAAATAAAATTGAAAATTATACCTCCATCGCAGGGCCCTAGTAGCATAAGAAGGGCGTTAACTCATTCTAGCACTTTCTTCCCTCTCATTCTCCTCCCTATCATCAATATCTAATAATTATGTTAATAACTAATAAATAATAAAATAAAAAATAAAAAAGATATACAAAAGTAATTAAAAAATAAAATTTGAAAATATTTGTGCCAATGGTAAGACCGTTGATGTATCCTTTAAGGTTGTAGTAATCTCATCAATATCACATTATGCGATAGTACAAACCCTCAAATAGTAATAACTCACACTGTGCAACACCCTCCTAATTAAGTTTCCATATGATGGCCTATTAAATGTTACAAGTTTTTAAGATTTATAACATTCATTTCGCTTTAAAAAAATAATAATAATCTTACTTATCAAGTGTATCATGTATTCTATTTGTAAATTAAAATTTTATTTTATTATCTTCAAAAAAAATGTTTAATTGTTAAATTTATTAGCAAGAATTCACACTTTTTCTTGAAGTGCAATATGAATGATGGACAAAGTTGAATAATGAATAGAGATGATGAAGAAGGTTAAAAATCATACTAAGATGTAGTATTTTTCTTTATACATATAAATTACAATTAACAATATAATATTTTTCTTTGAATTTTTAAAAAAAAAAATCTAATTATACTTTTATACTAATATATTTTTAGGTCCCTTTCAATCTTTTTTTTCTTTTCTTTTCCTTGATATACCTTTCTTTCTCATTCTTGTGCCTTTCTCTTTTCTTCTTGTTCTTTTCTCCTTTCTCTCTTAAAATATGTTACTCTTTACAAAGGTCCTTGATGTCTCATTCTTCTTTGATGTTGTCGTCTTTTTGTCTTTGTCATTATAGAAAATAAAATTAAATGGGAGGGCCACTTTTTTCTAATTTTTTTTCAATACAAACATCACTATGTAGCATGAGGTTTGTATCGCAAATGTATGTCATGACAATTTACAAATATATAAACGATACAATTCTAACTCAATTAAAAAATAATATAATATTGTCTGTAATTAATTTCATCAATTTCAAAGCACATAAAAGAAATGAAACAACTAAAAACAATACGACTCAACGCTTCAATAAAGAGACAATAATAACTAGCATGGTTTATAAAGACCCTTCTCACGTTTGTCTCCAAATGGTTTGTGGAATTTTTAGATTTTCATTCAAAAGTTGTAGTTTTGTATTAGATCTTGGAGATTTTTTAGCACGTGGAAATATGTATGGGATTCTTGGAAGAATAAGCTTTTTAAGTAATGTGACAAATCCCAGAGCATATATTAATAGTTGTGATACTTTGCAATTATAAAATATTATAATACCAAGAAAGTAATTAATTGTTGTTGTTAGGTATACTAATGTTATTATATGTTTTTTTTTACAATAATTTAATTATTAGATATTTAATAATATTTAAAATATGTTACTCTTTACAAAGGTCCTTGATGTCTCATTCCTCTTTGATGTTGTTGTCTTTTTGTCTTTGTCATTATAAAAATAAAATTAAATGGGAGGGCCACTTTTTTCCAATTTTTTTTCCAATACAAACATCACTATGTAACATTAGGTTTGTATCGCAAATGTATGTCATGACAATTTACAAATATATAAACGATACAATTCTAACTCAATTAAAAACATTATACACCAAATATATAATATTGTCTGTAATTAATTTCATCAATTTCAAAGCACTTAAAAGAAATGAAACAACTAAAAACAATACGACTCAACGCTTCAATAAAGAGACAATAATAACTAGCATGGTTTATAAAGACCCTTCTCACGTTTGTCTCCAAATGGTTTGTGGAATTTTTAGATTTTCATTCAAAAGTTGTAGTTTTCTAGAGTTTTAGATTGTATTAGATCTTGGAGATTTTTTAGCACGTGGAAATATGTATGGGATTCTTGGAAGAATTAGCTTTTTAAGTAATGTGACAAATCCCAGGGCATATATTAATACTTGTGATACTTTACAATTATAAAATATTATAGTACTAAGGAGGTAATTAATTGTTATTGTTAGGTATACTAATTTTATTATATGTTTTTTTTTTTTTTTTACAATAATTTAATTATTAAAATTTAATAATATTTTTAATGTAATTTTTTATTTTAAATTAATTTGAAATTTATTTTTTGTAATTTGAAATATATAAAATTAAAAATATGTATTAAAATATGATGTCTTTTTTAATCAAAATTGTTGATATATTAAAAAAAAATTATATGGTAAGTATTTTTGAAATTGGAGTTATGAATAGGAAAATGGAGCTTTTACAGAGGTCAGAGCTCTAAATTGGTACTAGGACATAATAAGGGTTCAATCTCTAATATAAAAATATATAAGTACGAGATTTACCAAAAGGTCAACTAAGAGATATACAAAGAAAAAACACAGAATTAGAAAGATACAAGATAACTTGTCAGCGAAAAATTTAAAACCAATCAATAAGTAGACATCGAAAGTGTTGCAAAACTAAAGAACGCCATCCACACAACAAAGGACAACACAGACCACCAAAAAGAGGTAGAGAAATCATGAATCAGAGAAGGGAATCACCCCTAGGTGGGGTTCATCCTTATCCTGGAAGGGAAGTCTTCCAACCTCTTTTGAAACCCATCTCTAATCTACTCTTTAGCTTCCTATCTTAACATTTATGCCTAAGATCTTCACCCTCTCCATTTCATCGACAAGCCAAAGTTAACCTTAGGAATCCCACTTGAGGTTCTAACAGAGAAAAGGGGTCATGGAGAAGCCAAAATATCTTTTTGAAAACTGTCAACCAGAGTCCCTCCAATAAGACCACCAGAGTCTGAAGGAGGAAGGGCCTCCTCCCCTGTATAGCCAAAATTCTCTTCCACCAACAACTTCTCGTGAGAAGCTCCTAGAGGTTTAGAAGACAAGGGAGGGGGAAAATCAACATATTGAGAAAATAAAACCCCATGGTTATGCCATAAAAATTTGTCAATGAAAGGGCCCTCTTTCTTTTTCCAAACTTGTTGATATGTCAATGATCTCAGAGAAGAACATAGAGCAACATGCTGACCAATACAGTTGCATTGAAAATACATGAAAGGAAGGCCTTTGAAGTTGATAAATTGAGTCCAAGAGCCTCGAGAGGATTACACCTTGACAAAGTGGAAAAGAGTCTTGGACAATTCCAAGAATGCACAAACACTCGTAGTCTTGCTTCCCCTAGAGATCTTATCTGGTTTGATGAAAGTTTCAACCAAATTATTCAGTTGTTTGATGTGGTCGTCATTATAGAGGACAGGTGGAAGATTGTAAAATCTGAGCCAAAAGGGAACTGTTGAAATGGTTGGCTTGTTTGCTTTGAATAAGGGGGATCATGGGCAAAAGAAAAAGCTATGAATGGCCCAAAACTAAGGTCCCAACAACCTGACAAAGTCATAGTTGTCCAAGCATCTAAAATTGACCTAGAAGAACCCTCTACCAAGCAAAGAGAAGGATGGGGCAGAAATTAAGTTCCACTATAAGGAAGCCCAATTGACCAACTCAACCTTGGATAGAGAAATCCCCATACATTTGTTAAAGAGGGATTTGCTATTGATGTCAAACTCCATCTCCAAAATAGCCAACTCAGATAAAGAAAAACAAAGAACATGGGACTTATTTGAGAAGAAAATGGGGATGTTGCCAACTAAGAAGGCATGTTCACTAAAGTTGGATTGAGGCTGAAACAAAAAATCATCAGGTAAAGCCAACCCCTCAGGGAGAAGAGCAAGGGTCTCTTGAGGACTGTACCCCTAAGCTAAAGGTGGATCAAAAGAGGTCGATAATGGGAGTAGTGCTTAACAAAATGAAGAGTAACTATGAAAGGGATTTGATGAATTTTTGTAGCCTTGGAAAATGTGTTGATACATAGAAGCTGGAGACTCACTAGCGAAGAAGAAAGTGGGTTTGCTAGATCCTAATCTAAGTGAGGATGCACATGAGGGGTGGATTTGGGGGTGAGCAAACCCTAGTAATGCCTAAGCCATGAGCAACCTACTTAATGGTGTCCCTAACATTGTCTATGTTTTGGCTGGACTCAATGAGAGGAGTGGACTCATACAACATCGATTCATCTCCCTCGACTTCATCCTGGTCGTACTCATGTAACAAAGCTAAATTAAATGTCTTTGTCTCAGAAAATATGTGTCGGGAATGAGGGGGAGACCTATGAGACTTTTAAGTTTGAATTTGTTTTTGTCACTTGTTACCGCCTTTGTTATAGTTGTAGATTTTAATGCCATAATGTTATATTATCTAAGAAATAATTATGTTTAATAAGAGACAAACTTTTTTTATCGTTAATATATTAATTAATATTTTTTTAAAAAATATTAAACTTTCATTATATATATATATATATATATATGAAATAAATTAAATAATTTTAATTATGTTTATAAAACTTAATAATTTATAAAAATATAAATTGTGTTAAAAGATTCACAGATTAATTTTTTCTCTTATTTAAATTAATACCTCTCTAATTCTTTTACTCTAACCTCTTCAAATGATTTTTTATATTTACAAATTGTATAATTTTAATATATAAAACAAGATTAATGAAGGAAGAATTACTCTAACCTTTTATATTTACTTCAAAATTATATGAAAAATAATATATAAAGTAATACAAAATCAATGAAGGTAAATAAACATAAAACAATCTAATTAAAATGTAATAACATATTTAATTAAACCCTATATTGGTTCAGGCCATGCTTTTTTAATTTTATATATATATATATATATATATATATATATATATATATATATATATATATATATATATATTCAATTAAATTTAAGAGTAATCTTTTACAACTTAAAGTTATTTGAGTGTTTTGATTTGATCAGTTTTCACAATATAGTGTGGAGAGACAATCGTTAAGAGTGATGATTCATTACATACAAACAATTTATATTGGTTATATCATTTTATATATAATGATGAAATATTTATATTAATAATACTTTAATTTAATAGTGAATTATTAATTTGTAATTTTGAAAATAAAATTATTTATTATTTTTTTTAAATATAAAATAATTTTGAATATTATAAATTATAAAAAAATATTTAATGTTATTTCTTAGAAATATAAGATAATTTATTGTAGGAGGATACTATTAAAAAAAAAATTGATCATTTGAATCCTATGAAATATATTCTTAGTAATCAACTAATGTTAATCACTCAGCGTAGTGTAAAATAAATTTATGTTAATCTTGTTCATGGGAGAAACCTATTACGATATCATTTGTAAAAGTGATGGTATGGCACACGTGTAAGGTGGATGTAGATACCGAAAATTGTTTTATTTTTAAATTGAGTGGAGTCTTCAACTAGGTGATAGACACTCCCCGGGGACCCATTGAATTATTTTAGGGTCTCTATGTAATTATTGTTTATTGGTTTAGAGTAGGGTTTATTGACACGTTTTTTATTTTATTTTTCGTTTTAGATATGGTTTCCTTTCTTTTTTTTTTATATCTTTTATATTTACATTTTATCTTGTAAATTCAATGGTTAAAATCAATAATATAGGCATCAAAAGAGTACTTATTAAAAATGATTCAAGATTAAAAAATTGTAGTGAGACCTATTTTTTACAATTAGGCATCAAAATACAAGACCTTTCGAAGTCAAATATGATCCTTGAGGGATTGGATGACAAAGAGAGAAATGATCTTTGAGAAGCTACATTGAATATATCACTTGGACAAAAAATTATAGTTACAAGATGTCAAGTTATATTTAATATATGAGCTCCAATATTTTAGCTGAGGCATTTCGAACCATGAGTAGACACATAAATTTGGTCATAGGTACTTGACAATGTTAATTCTTGACACATCTTGAACCACTTAACTTACATCCAAATACATGACTCTTATTCACCATTCTTTTAAGCCATTTATCTATATGTGGGCATGACCTCTTTGTTCACTGTCATTACTACATAGGAATTTATGAGTCAATGCTCAAACATATTTATACCTCTCTCACATTGCTTCCAACTATAGACCCTATTTCTGAATTATATAGCACCTCAGTCTTATCCACTTGAAAAATACATATCATGGATTTACCTTTAGCTTCTAGGCCTTTCTTGCTTCTAAAGGGCTCGCATACACTATCTTTTTGTGTCTAATTACTTATCTCTTAGTCTAACCAATGTCATTCTGATGATCTAGACCTTTTATCTTGCCCAAAAAGTTATAAATATGTTTATCTTCCATATCTACAAGTTTGAGACCTATGCCTATTTTTTAGCTTCCCAAACACTTGTGTCTTAGTTAGACACCTATGTCAATGTAAGTGTCTTATTCCAATGCAATTGTCCAGTGCCCTAAAGTCATCTAATTTATAAATGAAATGTATCCTAAAGTTTGACATAACTTGTGCTTTAATGTGAGATATTCTCTAAAATGGATTGGTATAAATACAAGATCAATCCTCATTTATTCTTAACCTAACATAGACCAAATAACTCACAAGATAACTTACCAAAAGCATTCAATCAAATTTCAAATAAGAAAAGCTTTCCTATTTTTTCCTAATTCTATTTTAGTCATAAGGATAGCACATCCACAAGTCTGAAGTACTGAAGGAGCATCCCATAAGCTACATATTTTCCATGTTACAAGTTAGGTCACTCTATGTACTTGTTTATCGCACATTTCATATTTATGCACACACAAGCCAACACGTAAGGGATAACTACATAGTTATGATGCTCTCTTCAGAGTATTGGCTATGTAGGTAACACTCATTGATAGAGGGGTCTTTGGAACAAGTCAATACCGTGTGCCTACTAACCTTTTTTTACCTTAGCCACTATGAAGATGAAGAACCAGGGTTTTGCTCTTTGACAAGGAGTGATAATCCATGACCCAAATCTAAATTTACTAGAGCAAAGATGACACAGAATCTAGAAGCATCTAGTTTCAGTAAGTATTATATACTGTAAACCTATGTCCAAGTTAGGTAATAGTATCGATGTAACTGTTACAGGTTGATGCAAGTGTCTATGATTGCAAATGTATAATTTATAAAATCAGGGAACTAATCCATAATTTAAATCCAATCTACTTTCTTCTTATTCTAGATCTAGATCTGTATTAACATCAGAACCAACTGAGTATCTTATTTTTTATTATTGTTTCAATATCTAGCATAATTTTACCTTATATTCTTAGCATATCTCAACATAATAAATTTGGTGTATGTTTATCTGAGTTTCACAAATAATTAGCCTACTTTAGAGATATTCTACTATACTTATGCCCTATGTTACATCATAATTTTTCGCTAGGCAAACTTACTAGATTATCCGTGGATATTTATAATTGGTAATTCGATTTGATTACTATTAACTAAGTTGTAAGTCATATGTTGTTATAAGACAATTAAATATTGCTTTGATTACATGGTTACATCACTATGAGTTTAACTATATTATATATTAGTTACATTGTGATCATGTTGATTTGTTATTTTAATAGTATTTTATGATATATATGTCATGATGTTATGGACTAACTACCTTCTTATCATGATTTATATGTAGGAGAGATTCATCCATTAGAACATGATAAAAAGAGAGCATCATCATAGAGGGTAACATAGATGGGGGACGATAGAAGAATGACTAGAACCCTTGCACACACCATGTTAATGGCACTCATTATATGCATAGTTTAAATGTTTAGTATTAGTGCATTCCTTATGTTATATGTATTGAGATAATTATATATGTGTGTGTGTGTTAGTTCATATTTATGATTAAGTGATTTAATTAATGCCATCTTAGAATTATAAAAATAAAAGTAAGAAATAAGATAAATAAAATAAATAAAACAAATAAATTAATGAGTATGGAAACTTTGAGAAAATAGAAAAAAAAAAAAAAAAAGAAACATAAAAAGCAAAGGAGCGCTAGCTTTAAAGGAGATATATATTCATGCAAAATCTAACTTCACAATTTATAAGATAGGATTCTAGATAGATCATCCACCATTCCCATAAGTTTATAGATAGAAATTCATGATATCGAGGAAAGTAGTTTATGTACTTCTGATGGTCACTAGCTACAATGCTCTTCTCCATTAGCTACCACATCTTTTTCTATAAATCATATTAAAATAAGAATGGCCTAGGTTTAGATATCGCTATTACCAAAGACCATAAAAATTCTCAATCTTATATTGATAAGATCGTCAAAAGACTTTTCTCCTTCGACTTTGAAGGAACTTGGTTATTCAATGATGACATGGGAATACACCTACTGCAGTGCAAGTCTATTGACAACATCCTCTTATATCAGAGATCTTGAACACACCGAGATTTCCAAGCATGAGGTCAAGAGAAAAGTATGTTTTTCTTTTATTTTCTTCCTATTTTAGCCTTCTTCAATTCAGTAAATTTATGGTTAAAATATAGTTAGGGTGCGTCACACCCAACTAATTTGATTCAGTATTTTCTCAATTTCAACATTTTATTATCTCTCAAAGTTGGAACCAGGTGTTTCACCATAAAATTTGAGTCTGATATAATATATACGCTACACCTAATTATAGCAATGATATAAGTATACCAATAAAATAGTAGCATAAATGTGCGTATGTCTATCTCATGAACATCGCCACTTCTGTAAATGTAAAGAAACTCTAATATATCACTCTCCAAATGTAAATTCAATATAAAGAACTCTGATATATACTAATATCGATTATGGTATATATCCAGAGTTATATACCATACTAATTTATGTTTGCATATAATATAAAATCTGAGGGCATATATCCATTTATGTCCAAACGTATATTTGTAAAACTCAGAAATTTATACCAGCCTCACATTAATATACTTTGAGGACTCATTACTCTGGGATAAACATATTAACGGAGATACTAAGAATGTTTATTGCTTATTAATAACTCAACTCAAAAATTTATATGTTTAGGACATTAGTATAACTCAGAAGTTTATACTGTATGGAGCTCTAATGTCCAAGCACTAATATCAGAGCATCTCATATATTAGATATTAGTATAATGAGCAACGACTAATAATCCAATATCATCTGATGCCAGAGTTTAGTGTTGGTAAATTTGCAAAAGTAAAGAAGCATGAGTACACCAACGAATAACTTATCCAAGTTATTGTAAAAATAATGATATATATAGGGGTAAATTATATAGTGTATATACAAAAAAAACTACATTGAGCCTATATACAATGAGCATACATTATGAGTTATACATATGTGCATATAGCGAGCCTATATATCATATTATGCCATATACAATAATGTTGGTTATATTAGAAGTCGTAATGTTTAGGCTAATATTTTATGTAGACATACAATATTATTACAATGAGTTAAATGGTATATCTTACTAAAATACATGTGCTATTATTTGTAAATACCGTAATGAGTATAACATTATGTCTTTTGTATTATTGGATATAGCCGTATATGGTAATAATGTTCATAAATATATAATATGCTTTCGCGTATATATATATATATATATATATATATATATATATATATATAATGTCAATTGCCATATATATAATTTATGTTATTCACTAAATATGTGTTATTCGTTAATAGTATGGAATATACGGTTTGGAACCAACTATAAAATATTTGTTTATAATGGATAAAATAAATTTTTATACTAAATCAAATTAGGTACATAGCGTTATACATTATCTACATGTACATGATTAACTGATGTAATTTATATATAATATGCTTTCGCTTATATATATATATATATATATATATATATATATATATATATATATATATATATATATTCAATTTCCATATATATAATTTATGTTATTCACTAAATATGTGTTATTTGCTAATAGTATGGAATATATGGTTTGGAACCAACTATAAAATATTTGTTTATAGTGGATAAAATAAATATTTATACTAAATCAAATTAGGTACATAGTGTTATACGTTGTCTACATGTACAAGATTAACTGATGTAATTTATACCAACAGATATTTTTATGTGGAGATAATATATAGATATATGGGTATTTATATATAGACATGTATATACCGTATATATATAGTAATATATTTTCTAATGTGGTTGGAGTCTTCAAGTGTGAAGATGACTGTGTCAAACTTGATAACATGTATAAGAACTGGATGCATTGTTCAAACACTTATACAATGGTGTCAAGATCAAAAAGTATTTGGTTCTCAATTAATTAGTTTTAGATTTGGTCATAATGAATTTGATCATAGTTGAATTATACCTTTTGTGTAGGGATAAGTGAGTCAAAATAAGGGACAAAAAACCCTACATAGATCTTGATGCATTTTTTCATGAAAAGATAAATAGTTGTTAGAAGCTCATATGTTTTTTTTAGAAAAATGAAGAATATTGCTAGTATGGTATAATAGTAATTATGTATTAAAACATGTGTTATGCAAGATGCATAAATATATGAATTATAGCTATCTGAGAACATAGGTACTTTTACTCTTATATATATATATAGGGATGCATGTCTATAAACATAGATTCTGATTGGGATATTATCTCGGTTTTAGTGATTTATATAATTATATATTTGATGAAACTTTAGTGTATAATATAAGAGAAATTTGTGTATTGTTGAATACTTATATGCGAACCACAATACAAAAGACTATATTATCTTGAGAACTTGTGTACAGAGTTATATATGCTTTGATTATATCATGACAAAAATGTATTTAGTTAGTGATAAAAATTATGAAGGAGAATTACATTGTTGAATCACTTATTTTATAAAGATCATCAATATATTTTGTGAATAGAAAAGTAATAATGATTGTTGAAATCATATGGAGTTCTTGATTAAGAAATATAAATCAATATTGATATAGTATTTATATATCATTTATGTGCTTATATATGGTACATATTATATTGTACAATTATTCATATACAAGAAACATATTTATATATAGACTTAAGTACCCATATAAAAATATTACATAAATAGGTATTGGTCATATGCCTATACTTATAACTAAATAGATGGTTAAAATAAGTTATAAGGTTTTTGAGGGACTAAAAATTATAACCATATGAAAATAGTCTCCTACAAACAGAATAAGTTGTTTAAATGAAGATTATATTATAACTTGGTTTATGAGTTATCTGATTATCTGTAAATATTATGATTGACTGATTGAAATTAAGTATTGTGTACATAAAAATTATGAACTGTGTTATTACTATTTGTACTATATATTTCAATCTACTTATAGAAATTAGATTATGCAGTCTAAACATAGATTATACCTAGTTGGTATAAATTGTATTTGTTTGCTTATTATTTATGTGATAAATGATATTGTGGAGATTCATTCATACATTTGATAGATTAAATGTATGCATTTTGATTATTCATGTGTTTAGCATGTTTTATGCTTGTTGGTAAGAAATAATATGTATGAATTTGTCTGTTATATTTATGTTAACCAAATCTCACATTGTTGACACTGAATAAGTAATGAGATGAACTTCACTAGCTTGTGAACATCACTATTTCCAAATGAAGATAATCTAATCAAGTGGTGTGTATGAGTTTAACTGATCCTAGAGATCGATAACTATTAAAAACTTTCACCAAAGTAATATTGTTAGACATTGTCATTTCATGTTTATGATTTACATTTTTGAGAGATATCATGTTATAATGGACTTATTTATGGTACATTATATGTTCTTAAAAATCATACAACATATGGGTACTAGCTTGTCTATCTGGATTCCCATACCGTCACTGTCTATTAATCCGTGAAGGAAGGTCATTCCCTAATGGGGGATTATGTGGGGGATCGATGGTCCATGGTTGGTGTAGAAAATCATTTAGATGATGCTCTCCCTCCCCACAATAGTACTTCTTTGGAGATGACACTTGAGATTTTCATAGATATTAAAGTCTGGGAAACACGTGCTCCATGGAGCCTTGTATCTTGTACATTGTATTTTATTTATTATTATTAAAACATTATCCCTAATGAGATGTAATTATTTACTTATTGTACTTGGCAACAATGGTTGTATGATGGTACTAGTCATGACTGGATATCTATAATTAATTTATATATTCAGTTATGATGTGTTTCATATGATGATAGTGATCAGTGACGAATAGATGTCACATACTTATTTTAAAGTTGATATAATTTGAATGTTTTATCAAAATCATTAATTATATTCTTGTGATGAAATATAATAAAAGAATATATTGATTAAATTTTTTTAAAATCACATTTTTCTAAGTCGATCCCGGTGGGGATGTTACACCCTAGGCTATATCTAACCCTTTAATCCTAGATTTCCCATATCTATAATTTGATTTTAAACATTCGACGAACCCGATTCATGTGAATGTAAAAAAATTATGATCTAGGGTTTCCAATCTCCTAGGGTTTCAGCGTGTTGTGATAGATTTTCAAATTTGAAACGTTATCCTAAGGTTTTAACCTCCTTTGGTCATAAGGGTTTCGTGTGCATATGCTTGCAAGTGGATTCTTCTTTAATTGGTGCATTGCATCCTCCAAACATATCCATTTTAAAATTTCTCAGAGGTATTTGCTACTCAAGTTGGTATACTAAAAAACCTTTTTTTTTGACAAAATCCATTACAATATTTTTAATTTTTATAATTTATTATTTTTAGTAAATATTGGCATACAAGGTGAATGGTATACTTATTTTTTAATTAATTTATGGGTTTCCATAAAAAATAATATTTTATTCAAAAACCTCTCTCATATCTCTAAAATATTTTATCAAAATTATTGATTCTTTAATGGGAATATTCTAGGGTTTTATCTATGAAACACTCCATATTGTTTGGTATATTTATGATCCATAATAGATCAAAATTCAAATTGCTCAGATTATTTTCATAATTGTGTTGGCATAGACAAAAATATCTTTTTGTTTGCAAAAATATTGTGTATATTTTACAAATTTAGCATTTCACTATTTTTAGTAAATTTAGACTGACATGTTGTACATCGTACATTGTACTTTTTTTTTGGAGAAGAAGACTCTAGAAACATTACACAAGAATTTGTAAAACTCGACATTTCGGGTCCATCTGTGGAACCCATCATTAAGAAAAAAATGTTTTATTTCCACAAAGAGAAGTACAATATAAATAAGATCTTCATCAATGCTTGGCTTTCCATATTCCCCTAAATTATTATATTTTCATTAATTTTATTAGAGATTTCCAAGATCTAATTAAATTAAACGTGTCATCTTTATTCAAATTTTGAGGAGTCTTTTCTATTTCAAGTGCTTCACTTACTTTGTGTTCTTTCCAGTGTTCCACCTTAACAATAAGTTTAGTATCTTCAATGCAAATGTGATTCTTAAAATTAAATGAGTGATCTTCCAATGCTGATTTCTTGATCCGTTCATACAAAATATCTCCATCATGTTCTTTCAATTGAATTTACACCGACCTTCCTGTCTCTCCTATATATTGTTTACCACATGAACATGAAATGGAGTTGACTCCACCATATAGTTTATGATCCTATGGGTCTTTTTCTCTATCAATAATGTTTCTTAGAGTTTAAGAGGGGTGAATATCATATTGATGCCCATTTTTGCTAAATTTCTCACAATTTTATCTATGATACCTTGTATATAAGGTAGTTTTACCAAATTATTTATTTGATTATCATTATCTCCCTCATTGTTTTTTTTACCCTTTTGCATAATGACCCGTTTGAAATAATTTTAGATTCGTTTATACCCATATCAATTAGCTTGAAACAACTTTCTTAAATTCTGTAATTCTTGTTCTAGATGGTATTTATCTAACACCCTTATAGCTCTTGTTGCCAATGTGTTTAATACTACCATTTTTTGGACAGGATCATGGTGTGAATTATTCACCAAATATATATTTATATGTGTCTTCTTCCTATATACTTGATGTAATAAGGACCCATCAAGTTTCCTAGCCACTAGCACATCCAAGAATAGAAGACCTATTTCTTCCTCTACCTCCATTATAAACTGTATATGTTTTGATCTACTATTGAGATGGTGAAGAAAATGATCAAGGTTTTCTCTACCATATGGCCATCATACATTGGTGTCATCTATGAATTTGAACCACCATCATGGTTTTTACAGGTCAGAATGAAGATCCTCTCTTTCAAAAATCTCCATGTACATGTTAACTACTATCGGGGATAGGGGAGATCCTATAGCCACACCTTTCACTTGTTCAAAGTATTTTCCTTTAAATGTAAAAAATGTAGATTCAAGGCAAAGTGTAACCAATGTTTCAATTTCTTGAGATGTGTTTTTCCCAATAATTTCAATAGCTTCCACAATTAAAATTCTTGTAAATAATTAAGCAACATCAAAACTCACCAGGATATCTATGTTTGAAACCTTCTCTTGATTTTTGTTACAAATTAAGTTGAATATTTTAAAAAGGAGTTCGAATGTCCCACCATGTTTTTTAAATTTTTATCTAAAAAAGAAGCTAAATTGTAAGTTGGTAAACCTCTTGTGTTGACAATTAGTCTTAGTGGTTCCCTTATTTATGTATTTTTGGCACTCCATATATTTGGGGCACAATGGGAGCATTGGGCATGATTTTATTTTTTATCACATCTATAAAAGAGGAGTTTTTATTTTATTTTTTACCTCCCTCATCACTTTCTCCATGGGATTTTTAAGAATCCTTTTATAGATTCTACTTTCATTGAGATGCTCTTGCATTTTTTTGTTGTAGTCATCTTTATTTAAAATGACAATTGTGTTTCCTTTAAATGCTTTCACAATCATAATAATCTCATTCTTTTTAAATTCTTTAAGCGCTAAAGCTTCCTCCTTTGTGATATTACTCCCTAGTGGCCTAACTTTTTCTAGAGTCTAGAAGCATTCCATCCTCATCTCCTGAGCCTCCTCAATAGGTAGATTCATTAATTTGGCTTCAATGTTGCCAATGATATCTTCATACAGAATTCTAGACAATGTGATTACAAAACCCAACCCTTTGTTTAGGACTTTTGGTCATGTGTTCATTTAAAATAATATCTGATAAATTGCAAATGATTCCTACTAACCTTCCACGTGGTTCTAAAAAACATGAATCTAAGCTATCGTTGCCCCTATTTTCTCTTGAATCCCAGTGTAGCATCTTTTAATAAGCCTAGAGAGGGGTATAATAGTAGAATAATTAATATTAGTTTAGTACCATATGGATAAGAAGGAGGAGTTAGGTAGATGAAAATTAGTATAAATAAATGGGTATGTTAGTGTTAAGCATCCAAGAAGTCATTTGTAATTAGAGTTTGCTCTAATTGGAGGTTTCCCCCTCGAAGAGGCCCATGATATAGAGTTATTCCTTCATGTTATGATCTTGATAGGTAAATTTCACTAACACCTAGAGGTTTTGGTGTAATTATTTTTTACATTTGGTATCAGAGCCTCCACCTGGGTTCAAGTCACAGAGTGGGTGGCTACATCAACATGGCAGTATTTATCTGGGGCTTGTACATATGGGGTATGTTAGTGTATGAGAGCAAATCCAACCCAAAGTCTAGGCTTTGGAAGCGTGGTGGGATGTTATGATCTTGATGGATAAATTTCACTAATGCCTCAAGGTTTTGGTGTAATAGTTTGTTATAATTAGATTCAAAACTCAGTTTATAGGCCTAGAGGCCTAATTAAAGAGAGAGAGAGAGAGAGATTAGTTGAATAAGTACAATTCCACTCAAAGTTGAGTTATAAAATTTGGCATAGAGTTTTAAGGACATACTAGGTACTCAAAACTGCACATAGTTTCCTATTATCATCTATACATTATCCTACATAAGGAGCTTTGTTTATTTTCAGGGCTACAAGGAATTGAAGGTAAGTGAGAGCCTAAGGTGCATGTTGAAGCATTAGAGAGTGTTTTATGCATCCAAAATGGTTGATTAAAGTTGGTTATGACTGAGAGAATCCTCTCATAGAGAGATAATACATCATGAATATGAAATCAATATTTGATGCTTTTGAGCAAGGTGAGGTGTAGTGGAATCAAATGGGCTTCAAGACAACTAAGAAGGTGTAATCATCATTGTAACATCAATATAGGATATTCTAAAATTGATACAAGGTTTCAGGAATAAGGGGTAAAGATTAGTTCAATATGACTTGATGATCAAGTATGCCACTTATCACTTTTTAAGCCAATAGGAGGACAATTTTTAAAAGGAAGATAAAGGTGTCAAACAAGAGAAAAAATCCCACACCATTTGGAAGAGGATACATAGTGAAGGAAATAACACATGTCTTTGGAGATCTGATCTAATTATTATTCAACCTCTTCTTGATTGTAACTCTTGAGATAAACTTGTCAACCTTTCTCTTCTATGCCTCTCTCTCTCTTCTACTCTCATTTATCTATTAATTTAGCTTTGTTTGGATTTGTATTCATCCTTCACCTAGGTATGGAAAAGTGTTTCCCATTTGTATGCCTTTGATCAATGATAAACTACTAGTTTTACCTCCTCCTTTGACTGTATTTAGTGTGTGTACATGACTAGTTGATCTTGTCAACTGTTTTGCTTAGTCTTCTATTGTCACCAAATATTTCACCCTAGAAGAGGGTGTTCAATCCTCTTATATTTTGGAAACATAGGAACACTTCTAAGTGTGTGGGAGTAATTATAGTGAAATTGAGCCTCTAGAATTAAAGGGCTAGCTCCCTAAATGTATCTTACAAAGCTTATCACTTATCTAATGCTTGCTTGTGAGGGGAAAAGGGTTATAAATTTCATGAAATAAACCTATTATAAAAGGGTGATGCACCAATATATTTTCCAAAAGACTATCATACTCTATCACAAAGAGACAAGGCATACAACAAAGAGTCCTAGAATGCACTAGCATTAGTGTTTCAATATGAAGGTGACATACATGAAGACTATCCAAGGTAAGTGAAACCATAGATAAGTTGTAGATAATAAGGCTCATTTTACATTTAAGAACATATCCATACACTTAAAAACACTTCATATGACATGCTAGGCTAGAATCCCTTGCATAAAACATGGAAGGATTGAGAGAAAGCAAGGATAGCTGGATATCTCTTAACCATTCACTATACATCTCTTCACACACACTTGACAAGCTGAGATATGAAATCAAACTAGATTTTTTTATTATTCTAAGTAAAATTACAATGTCAAAACTAGTAGGGCTTTGCCATAAATGGTGTGGTATTAGATTACAAATGCCAAAATGGTAGCTACTTATAGAACTTGAAAGAGAAGTGGGAAAAAATAAGTCCAAAGGTCACTATAACACTTTTCATACTGAGAGGAGGAGTTACATATATAATATAATTCATTATGAGATAGACCATGTAAGGTCTAATAGGATAAATGGCCTTCCAAGTCATGGAACTCATGAAAAGTGGCATAGGAGTTCTCATTCTGCACAAAAAAACTACCTTCATTAGTTAACTATTTTAGAACATCCCAAAACTAACTAGGGATATATCTCATGACTGAAATAAGGGGGATGGGTTTTAGACACTCTCTCCCATGCATTGGTTGCATCCCTAATCATCTAGATTCTCCCATAAGTGATCCATCACTATCTGTAGTCAAAGAAACTCCTCTTCCACTAACCCCTCACACTTGGCCTCAAAATTGGATTTATTTTTCCATTAAAATACATATAAGGGAGTGAATGAAACTTTTAAATACCCTTCATTGCCTTATATTGCTCAGGTAGACCTTAAAAGGCCATCTACTTGAAGTTATCACCCTTCTCATTATCTTGTTCACTTTGCCAACTTTGACTGGCTGAGATGAAGCTACTGGTATAAATACTTAAGAGTTTTTTGGCTACATAAAATGGTCATAGTGAGTTATTACAAGTCTTGATATTCCCCCCAAAGTAGGTTTCATCTCTTGAAAGTCCTTAGAACCTGAAAAACACTCAAAATAATCAAATAAATCAATTATGTACCATGTTTATACAGATAGAGAACAACTCAATGTGATATAAAAGTTCCAAAGGGATTCTCCTACAAGTTTCAAAAAAAATAATTTTCATTTTGGTCCATTAGGATATCTCTTCTCCTTCATTTCCTTCATTAGGTCCTTATTCAAGGTTTTGTTAGGTTTTAGGTCATTTTTACTCTTAAGCTTTGTTTATGAAGATGTGACATTGGAATTGTAGAAAAATTCCAAAAAATAAATTATCATGACCCATTTTAACTTACATAAACTCCTTGTACCTCTATGCACACTCTCCAAGAAGATACGAGTCTTTAAAGTCACCCTATCAAGCTTGATTCCTCATTTTGCACAGGCTTGAGTTGTCTCTGAGCCAAAATTAGCTTTCTTAGGGTATTATCTAAATTATAAAATATTGGACACATCTATTATGCTCCCATTAATATTTTATAATCAATTTTAATGATCTCCTAATGTTAGAAGTGATATTGACTTACCATTTGGGCTTTAGGTCAAAACCCTGCCTAATAGCCCTGACTGTAACCTTGAAGGTCTAGACCACCCTATTGAGATTATTCCTTATTTGAAAGATTTTTCATGTTTTCCTAGGTATAATTAAAATTTACACACATCCTTTAATTTTATAATAAACCCTTAATTCACTTGATTATCTCCACTCTCAAAAACTGTAGAGTTTGTGTTCTAGGGAAGTACCCTCTGTCTGAGACAAAACAAAG
The DNA here is from genome assembly GCA_037957365.1 of Torreya grandis. NCBI lineage: Eukaryota > Viridiplantae > Streptophyta > Pinopsida > Cupressales > Taxaceae > Torreya > Torreya grandis. Next base: position 2,348,994 of record JARHVA010002541.1, on the reverse strand, counting down.
GGTACTTCCTCTATTTCATTAGACAAAATACATTTTTTATGAGATTATACAAGTTTTTTATATGATATATACAATATTTTTTCCCTTTATTATGTCATTATACTTTTTAACTCTTTTAAAACCCAAGATATACCCTTGGGAAAGGGACTGTGTGCAGGGTTCTACCATGTGGATTGTATGGTGTACTTGAAAAAGGTTTATATGATCTGATCCATTTATGTTAGAGTATCATTATATTTCAATGAAAATTTTCAATTCACTCCAAAAAATTATTCATTACAACCTTTTCTAAACCCCCTCAAGTCATGCCCTTCACTTGACTGGTCAAGGTACTTGATTGTGTTTCTTGTTTGGGAGAGGAACCTATAGGTAGTCCTGTATAGTTTAGGATTTAAACATCATGCATAATACTTTATTAAATAATTATTATGTCAAAATTAATTCATAAATGTTATTATCTTCACTTTCAAGTAATTTCATCCTCAAGAAACATAGTTACTTACCTCATTGTTATATCCCAGTCAACTGTAGTTGACTTGTAGGGAGTCTTGTAGGTGAAACTATATGGTTTAGGCATTGTGCTCATGTTTTATGTCATCCTTAAAGTTAAATACACCATAAAAATTTTAAAATTGTTCAATTTATTCCTTGAGTGAGGCCCATCATCAAGGATGTGTATCCCAATCTTCATGATAACCCTACAGCCAGCCTATAAGTATCCATTTTGTAATGAAAGGGGAACCTATAAGTGGTATTATGGGGTCATATCTTGTATCTTGACTTCTATGGATAACCCTTGAACAAAATTAGGATCATTTTCAAAATTTAATACCACCTTTCATGAAGACATGTATATACCCTATCACCTTGGAATTCAAGGTCACATAGAAATTAAAATACTGTAGATGATAATGAAGAAACTTAGTGATCAATTGGGCAACTTTGAGGCCCCCAACTACTACCTTCCACGAGTAAAATGCCTCCCAAAATTTTCAAATATTTTATCATATGTGGGATCTATAAGGTATGATTATTTATATTATTTAAATATCTTGACAACCTTGTCATATGGCATCATCAAAATGCCTGGGTGCTTTATTTTTACGTTTGACTGACTTGATCCCTAAACATAGTCCTTGAATCTTTGAACATGACTTTTAACCTCTTGAGACTATGTGATGATTTATTCATGATTTTCAAGGCATCAATATCATTTTCCAATGTTATGTTCACCTTAAATCATGTTACACTTCTCTATGACCATGTTCCCAATTTCTGAGTATGGTCACCTATAGGTGCACTTCCATGTATAGGTAGTGAATAAAAGATTTGGCTAATATGTTGAAGGAAGATGGCCTCATAGCCAATTTATGTTCCCTCAAGGTATTAAAAATAGGGTTTATATGTTTTTAAGCTTGGATTAAGTTCAAACATCCATTTTCAATGTGGGAGTTCTTTGAAAACACTTGTAGACATGCATATTCAATGGGCTAACTGTGTATACATATGGTATTAACTATCACAGTCTCTTTATAAAATCTTTGGAGGATAAAAATTACTTTTTACTTATTTTAAAGACATTTTAAACATATTAAGACCTTCACTACACCTCTATTAACATGCTAGACATGATCCATACACATGATTCAACATGGTTGCAAGTAAAAGTGGGTAAAGAGCTGACTGAGTATGATATGAGTGAATGTTTGATCAAGGGATGATGTTTTAAGTTCAAACATGGAAATTAGGTGATTATTATGGAATTTAAACATGGAAAAAAATCATATCCCATTCACATGAAACTCTTGTAGAGAATCCTACTTTTTGCAAGTAGTGAACTTGACTGCCATTTCACCTAGAATATCAACTTGAAAACTAAACTAATTAGCCCATGAGATATTTTTCAAACATGAAAATAAGCATGGAAATTATGTGAGGATACATTCAAAAATATTTGGAATCAATATTACTAACTAGATTATACATATCTATCCAAACAAGAGCAAAACCTATAGGGTATGGGAAATAGTGAGCAAAAAAACATAGTCAATTTGTTAGAGATGATTCATAAATCATAGTTGACCAATACTTGTAATATTGTTATGAAAATGAATCTATCTTAGTTTACTATCTCCCCCTAAAGGATTTTGGTTTGAAACTTCTCTAACTAGCTGTACCAAGCATAAAATTATTGATTGATTCTGCATGTCTAGTAAGGAGATGAAGGATTAGAATGGGTTTATCTCAAATTTGGAACTTTAAAAGTATTTAAAGCATGAAAATGAGTCTAAATAAGCTTAATATCCATTCCATGACCTTCTCCCACGTGTCACTCTCTCTTATGGGTCATACAATTACCAAACTCTTCTTTTTTTAGTTATTTTCTTGATTTTTAGTTAAGGAACCTATAAATTTTAGATGGACTAACATTATTGATAGGTAATATGACATCTTGGATGTTGGGAAGAAAAATAGGGCACTTGGACACCTTGAAAACCATGCCACTTTCATATATGACCCCTAAATAACTCAAATTGACATAAAACTAAATTAAACCATGGCTAAGGCTAAAAACATAAGATATGACATTAAATACACCCTATAACCTTATATTTTACACCTATATAAGTTTTTAATATAGGGGGGTTGGCCCATTTTAACTTGTGGTCAAAATGGTCAACATCTTCCTTGGCATTTTGTCTTTTTAGAGCACTCATATATAGTTTGAAAGTTTTTTGTAGGTCATGTGGAGTGTTCAAGTGAAGTGTGAAGGTTGAGTGAGTTGTATACTCATTAGTTTCATTTTATGACCTCTTTATTAGTTATCCTAGACAAAACATCTATCACAACCTCCATATTGAAGTGATTATGTAAGAGAGGTAGATTAATAGTAGTGTATGTTCAGGTTAGTCTCATGGTATGTGTGCACATGTAGCTGGTTGGTAGTGTTCAATTAGTTCTCATGCATCAACTTCGTTAGAGTAGGTTTCTCTCCCTTTTCCTAACAACGTGATATATTAGTGAATGAGCCTAAGTGATACATCAAGGGGAGTTATCCCTGTAACCTAGAGATTCAATCCACCTATTAGGCCACCCATAACCTAGGATTGTCTCCATGTTACCCTAAATTCAAAAGGCTTGAAAAATATTCTAAGGGTGAAAATTTGGGTGATAATAGTTTCTTCAATGAATTTGAGGCCATCAATAGTTACTTGTTCAACCCAAGTCTCAATGACTTTCTTGTAACTCTAATATTTGTTGATTCTATAAGTAGATTCTTTATCAACCTCTCCACTATAATTTTATGGTGTGATTATAGCTAGATGGGTTACATCAGGAGGAATTTCACTCACATCAATGATAGACTTGATATAGGTGGTTAGTGTGAAAACTTTATCATCAAGTTGCTCATGTGTTTGTTTCCCCTCTTCAACTCGTTGAACCAACTTGGCAGCATATACCTTGAAGTTGTTGATGTATCTTTCATGAGTTGATTCACCCAAATATACTTTAGCTACATTTTAATTTGTTATTGTCATGTCTTCTTCATTTTGCTTTAAAATAGGCTTTATAATTTCCAAATATTGTGTACCCAAATAAGAATATATCTTCAATCTTGAGGTGATCTTACCCTTTTTAATTGTTATGTTGGTGAAGTCAGTAGTTTTGGTGATGTTGGGAACCAACGTTATTCTAGGAACAAGATCCATCAGCCACATCAACATTTCATGCCTCTTTATTTTTGTGTTGGGTCCAACAAGGCTATAAAATTTCCTTTATGAAGACTTAATGATATTTTAAATTTATTTATTTTTCTTTATTGGTAAAATATATGATTTTGGGGGTGTTAAGAACCGATGGTGTCTTAGGAATAACCTCAGTGAGTTGAATCAATGAAATTAGGCTTGTTAGTAACTAATGACTCAGCTAGAGCAAGGCACCCATTAGAAAAATTAACACATTTGGGAACTCAAATTTTGGGCTCAAGATAAACTCTTAAGACTAAGTGTTTTTAATGAAAAATCATAGCTTGGACTAGACCTACGTAATGTAGCAATAATAAATAAAAATTGGGGACTTTAATTTTATAATGATAACAAGCCCAATAATTGTGGCTTATTTGTGAATTATGGCATGACCTGCATGGAGAAGGTGTTTCATAGGCTTTGAATAAAAGGGAATATGAAGGTTTATTAGAGCTAAAGGGGTGGATGAAGATTTTGGCTAAATTTAAGCTTGTTAGATCAATAGGGCCTCTCACCTTTGGAGATATCCTTTTTCATTTAGCTAAGGAGGTAGTGGATATATGTTTATTAAAGGAGGATAAGACTCTGTTTGCATAGGTAATGAGATGTAGATCCTTGGTAGGAAGGTTTTTTGGAAAGATATCTATAACTAGAAAAAAATTCCAATGGATGGGTAGCATCTAGAAATATTTTTTGTGCTCTTTAGTGACTCTACTTGAAAATCGCTTCTTTCTCATCAAATTGCACTATTTAGAGGACCATGCTTTTTATGGCAAAAGGGCCCTTAGTTTCATGGCAAGGTTTTTTTTTTTTTTTTTTTTGCCTATGGAAACCCTTTTTTGATCCAATCTTAGAATATATTGACAAATTCCCCATCTAGATTTATTTCTATAATCTTCCCTTAGGTTTTATAAACATAGAAATGATCAACTAAATGGAAGACAAGGTTACTTTATTTTTGAAGATTGATTCAGAAGTAAGTAGGTATCAATATTCTTTTGCTAGGGTTTGTATTCTTATGAATGTATCAAAACAAAAGTCTTTGGTTATCAATATCTCTTAAAGCATGGGCTCTAATTCTAGGATGTGGATTTTGAAGGTAAATATTTTAGATGTTTTCAGTGAAATAAATTTGGCCATAAAATTTTCACATACTAGTCTCATAAGAAGGTAAGGTCTCCAACTAAATAGTCTCAAAAATGGATTCTTATTGCATCAAATGTTGATTAGGCTTCTTCTTCTCAATTCTTATCTTGTTCCAATAAATTCCTTAGGGGGGGAAATATTTTGTCAATTAAGTAGGTTTTGGACTTGGATGACTACCCTAACCTTAGTTTACCCTAGATTAGAGGTGGAGTAGAGACATAAAGGGCTAAAACTGAAGGGAGTTAGCTTTAACAAGTAAAGGGGAATCAATTATAGTGAAAATAGTGGAGTAGCATAATTTTTAATTTTATCAAGATTTGGAGGAATCTTATCCTAGGAAAGGAGGAAGGGGATCACTTGGCCACATGATAATGTTTAACCATCTCTCAAACAAAATCATTGTTATCCAAATCAAATTGTGGAACTCAAAAGTATAAAAGAAGAAAGACATAAGTTGAATTATTGCACCTAGATGCTTTAAATTCCATCGATGAGGGCACACAATGGACCATGGAGGCCCTCCTTTCTCATCATAGAATAAGTGCACTTATTACTCATTGTTGAGGTTTACTCTAATTTTAGAATTTGTTACTTCTTTAATTTTCTGAATGTATTTGATAAATAAAACATTTTTATTCTCTTATTTTAGTAGGTGCAATGGTTCTCTTGGGTTGGTTTGTCTTTCTTGGCTCATATATTGTATTTAAAATATTTTTTATTTTATTATTTTTTAATAAAGGGTGAGGGACCCCACAACCGTAAATCATCTATAAAAAAATAATGATAATTTTTTAACTATGTTATTTATTATTATTATAATCTAAATTTTACCATTCTATAGAATAGATTTCAATGTCACACTATTCGTACCCTAAATTAAATTGTAAGTGGGATGGCATACCATAGTGTGGATCAATAAGTGAAACCTAAGTAGGGGTACAATGGGATATGGTGTTAAGGTAATATTGGAGGGATATGGAATTATTATCTGGAAAGGTGAAATAATATGTATCACCTTGGGAAACCATCCAAGGGATACTAGGACTTCCAAAAGGATGGTCATGAATTTAACTCTTTCCATAGTAATTTTTTTATTGGAAATTCTCACTACTATATTTAGTGCAATTTTCACATCAATTCAGGTTGAAATTTTGTTAAAAAATGGTGATTCTAAGGTTTTTTGCCTCATATGTTTGAGAATTTTAAGTTGATATTTGTGGTGTAATTTTATCATAAGGTTGAATCCATTAGTCATTATTTTATGCAAAGGTTGCATCGTGTTTACACCAAGTTTGAAGTAGCATTACACTGGGAAAATTTCATTAATTATACAAAATCAAATGATGCAAATTTGATTTGAATAAATTACATATATATAATTACTATATTTATAGTATTATTATTGAATTTAAACATTCAAGTATCATTGTTTTAAATTTTATCAAAGACCTTGATGTAATTATATCAAAAAATGCCATTTTTAATAAACAATAAATTTATAAAATGTGAAAATTATAAATATACAATAATGTACAATGTTGGAGGGAGAAAAATTAATATAATCTCCCTTTAAAATTAAAAAAATATAGTTGATATGTCCTACATCATAGTCATCATCCTCCTTGTCTTAGATATAATCATCAGGAATGTCAGATATGTAAAATGAGGTGCACTCTATCTCAATATCATCATTTACAATGTAATTGGGATCCTTGTCATCATCGTCATCAATATCAAGACCATTAAATAGGATAGAATGTCTGCCCACCTATAAATTAGACATAGTTTAAATGTCATATAAGTATTTATGGTTACAATTTATATAGTTAATTATAACTACTAATTATATTCTGAAGACCTAGCTAGTTCTTGAATAATCAAACAATAAATTTATCACCAACACATAACCCCTAGCTTGGACCATATGTTGAAGGCCTATGTGTCCCATCCCAAAGCTTTCAATTATTTTCTCACTTCCTTTATGGTCTTGAAATCATAGCATTTCTACTTTAATAAAATGTGTATCATAAAATAAAGTATAATTTTTTTTATAAATAATTTAGAAACTTATGTATAACCTTATATTTTCTCATTCGCCCCAAGTAATGAGTCACCAAATCTCCTAATTAACTCACGATTCTTGGGCTCTATATTGGCTACTCTTGATCTTTGCATTAATTATAATAAATATAGAACATACAATTATTAAAATATACAGATTAAATAAATTTTTACATCTCATTAATTTTTTTAACTAACATGTAGCCTTATTATCTCGTGCAAGAGCCAATCATAACATAACTTTCACTAACCAAATTTTTTTATAGTGAGAATTTGAAGTGTTCTCCTCTTTGCATATGTATTTCTCTAGTGTCAAAACTAAAAATTACAAATTTGAAAAAATATTAGAAGTCTATAAAATTAAAAAAATTAAAAATAATATGTATTTAGGTGTTCTTACCCTCATATGCCTCCTCATCTAATTAAATGTAATTGTTGTAACTTATCCATTTATTTATGTGTTATAATAAATCTTGTCAAATTTATGTTTAATTATTTTGGTGAGCTAAATTCTACGCTCCATTGAAAACTTATTGTATGGAAGATTGAAAAATTGATAAAATAATTTTTTTCGACACATATCTACTCTTTGTTTAAAAATACCTAAAATTAAAAAAGTAGAATGTCAAATATATATTATAAATTAATTAAAAAACTAAAAAATAAAAAATTGATAAACTTAAAGATCATAAATTTAAAAACTTTAATGATATAAAATCATATACGTACTCACTCCAAGCATCATCCAATATTTTCATATTACTATTCACATATAAGTTGACTTAGAAAGACTAATACACTTGGTGTTTGTGCTCATCTTTTATTAGACAAGACGGATGATCATCATGAGAGTATGGTAGGGCCTCTTTATAATCCACCCAAAAATTAAGTGGGATAACTTCATCAATTTTTTAGATATGATGGCCTCCATATATTTTGTTGGATTTCGAGCACGATGAGTATGACAAGGATGAGATGGCCTTGTGCCTCTCATGCTACTTAATGTGTGTGAGCTTGAGACGTGGATGACGTGAACCTAAAATAAAATTGAATGTTATAAAAAAAAAGTAACTGAAATACTTCAATATAAGAAATAAAATTAAAAGTTATATCTTTGGGCCATGCCCCTACTAACAGAGGAAAAGCATCAATTTCACATTCCTCATCCTCTCACAAGTCCACATAACTAGTGGACCTATTATCTAAACCCCTAAAATTAAATAATATAATAATTAATTAAAATACTTCAATTTAAAAAGAAAACTTAAAATTATACTTTTTATGTTGGGTCTATAGTAGTAATCAAGGGTTTTACTTGGCCCAGCGTCATCCCATATTACTAGTAGACTTGTTATCAAATCTCCCAAAAGAAAAAATATATAAGAATTAATTTAAAAAATAAAATTGAAAATTATACATCTATGTAATGTCTCTAGTATCAAAGAAAGTACATTAACTCGTCCCAATGTTATCCTGTAATGGGTCCATATAACTAGTAGCTTTATCATAAAAAGCCAAAAAATAAAGTAATATTATAGTTGATAGGAATACTTATATTTTAAAATATAACTAAAAAATATACCTCCATCTCAGGGCCCTAGTAACATAAGAAAGACGTCGACTCGTTCTAGCACTTGTCTCCCTCTCATTCTCCTCCCTATCATCAATACCTAATAATTATATTAATAACTAATAAATAATAGAATTCATAATAAAAATGATATACAAAAGTAATTAAAAAATAAAATTTGAAATTTTTTGCACCAATGGTAAGATCATCGAGGTATCCTTGAAGGTTGTATTAATCTCATCAATATCACATTATGTGATAGCACAAACCCTAAAACAATAACATCTCACATTGTGCAACACCCTCCTAATTAAGTTTCCATGTGATGGATTATTGGTTGTTGCAAGTTCTTAATATTTATAACATTCATTTCACTTGTAAAAAATAGAAAATTAATTTTATTTGTCAAATGTATTATGTATTTTATTTGCAAGTTAATTTTTTATTTTATTATCTTTTAAAAAAAAATTGATTGTTAAATTTATTAGCAAAAATTCACTCTTTTTCTTGGAATGCAATATGAATGATGGACTAAGGTTGAATAATGAATAAAGATGATGAGGAAGGTTGAAGATCATACTAAGATGTAATATTTTCCCTTGCACACACAAGTTATAATCAACAATATAGTATTTTTCTTCGATTTTTTTTCAATTTTTTTTAGGAATTAGATAGATATTAAATTTATCTATAAAATTAAAAAAATACATAATTCTGATCTTCGGTTTTATAAGGGTGGCACATATTCTTCCTTTTTTTTATTTATATGTGGATCTTTTATTTATTATCCTTCACTTTTCATTGCCCTTGTTTTATCCTTAAAACTTTGTTGGTAGGTAGACATCTTGTTGTCCCTTTCAATCTCTTTTTTCCGCTCTTCCCGTCTTATTCTTGTTCCTTTCTTCTTCCATGTTGTCCCTTTCTCCTCTCTCTTTTAAAATATGTTATTCATTTATCAAGATCCCTATGTCTCATCAGTCCTTGATGTTGTTGTCTTTGCCATTATAGAGAATAAAATGGCATATATTCTTCTTCATTTTTATTTATATGGTGGATCTTTTATTTATTACCTTCACTTTTCATTGCCCTTATTTTATCCTTAAAACTTTGTTGGTAGGTAGACATCTTGTTGTCCCTTTCAATCTCTTTTTTTTCCTTTTTCCTTCTCATTCTTGTTCTTTTATTCTTTCATGTTGTCCCTTTCTCCTCTCTCTTTTGAAATATGTTGTTCATTTATCAAGGTCCCTATGTCGCATCCGTCTTTGATGTTGTTGTCTTTGCCATTTTAGAGAATAAAATGGCACATATTCTTCCTCATTTTTATTTATATGTAGATCTTTTATTTATTATCCTTCACTTTTCATTGCCCTTATTTTATCCTTAAAACTTTGTTGGTGGGTAGACATCTTGGTGTCCCTTTCAATCTCTTTTTTTTCCTTTTTACTTCTCATTCTTGTTCCTTTCTTCTTCAATATTATCCATTTCTCCTCTCTCTTTTAAAATATGTTGTTCATTTATCAAGGTCCCTATGTCTCATCTGTCCTTGATGTTGTTGTCTTTGCCATTATAGAGAATAAAATTTAGTAGGCCCATACATCCTCCACTTTTTTTTTCCATTTTTTTGTGGTACAAACATCGTTATGTAGAGTTAGTTTATATCACAAATATATGTCATAATGATATACACATCTATATACGATGAAATTTTAACTCAATTAATAATGTTATAAACCAAATATAATATTGTCTATAATTAATTTGATCAATTTCAAAGCACTTACAAGAGAATTTTTAGATTTTCGTTCAAAAGATGCAGTTTTCTAAAGTTTTAGATTGTATTAGATCTTGGAGATTTTTTAAGCACATGGAAATATGTATGGGATTGTTGGAAGAATAAGCTTTTTAAGTAATGTGACAAATGACAGAGCATATATTAATAGTTGTGATATTTTACAATTATAAAATATTATAGTACCAGGGAGGTAATTAATAGTTATGGTTAGGTATACTAATTTTATTATATAATTTTTCTTAACAATAATGTAATTATTAAACATTTAATAATATATTTAATGTAATTTTTTATTTTAAATTAATTTTTCATTTTTTTTGTAATTTGAAATATATAAAATTAAAAATATAATTAAAATATGATGTCTTTTCTAATCAAAATTGTTGATATATTAAAAAAAATTATACGGTAAATATTTTTGAAATTGGAGTTATGAGTAGGAAAATGGAGCTTTTACAGAGGTCAGAGCTTCAAATTGGTACTGGGACACAATAAGGGGTCCAATATCCAATTAAAAAATACATAAGTACAAGATTTACCAAAAGGTCAACTACGAGATACATAGAAATAACATAGAACTAGAAAGTTACAAGACAACTTGTCAGCAAACTTTTTAAAACCAATCAATAAGTAGACATAGAAAGTGCTAAAAAACTAAAGAATGCCATCCACACAAAAAAGGACAACACAGACCACCAAAGGGAGGCAGAGAAATCATAAATCGGAGAAGGGAATCACCTGTAGGTAGGGTTCATCCTTCTTCTAGAAGGGAAGTCTTCCAACCTCTTCTGGAACCCATCTCTAATCAACTCTTTAACTACGTATCTTAACATTTATGCCTAAAATATTCACCCTTTCCATTTCACCAACAAGCCAAAGTTAACCTTTCAAAATCCCACCTGAGGTTCTAACAGAGAAAAGGGGTCATGGAGAAGCCAAAATATCCTCTTGAAAGCTGTTAACTAGAGTCCTTGCAATAAGACCACTTGATTCTAAAGGAGGAAGGGCCTCCTACCCCATAGATCCAAAATTATCTTCCGCCAACACCTTCTCATGAGAAGCTCCTAGAGGTTTAGAAGACAAGGGAGGGGAAGAATCAACATATCGATAAAATAAAACCCCATGGTTATGCCATAAAAATTTGTCAACTAAAGGACCCTATTTATTTTTCCAAAATTGTTGATAGCTCCATGATCTCAAAGAAGAACATAGAGCAATATGGTGACCAATACAGTTGCAATGAAAATACCTGAAAGGAAGGCCTTTGAAGTTGATAAATTGAGTCCAAGAGCCTCGAGAGGATTACACCTTGATAAAGTGGAAAAGAGTCTTGGACAATTCCAAGAATGCACAAACACTCGTAGTCTTGCTTCCCTTAGAGATCTTATCTAGTTTGATGAAAGTTCCAACCAAATTAACTAGTTGTTTTATGTCATCATCATTATATAGGACAGGTGGGAGATTGTAAAATCTAAGCCAAAAGGGAGTTGTTGAAATGGTTGTCTTGTTTGCTTTGAAGAAGGGGGATTTTTGGCAAAATAAAAAGCCATGAATGGCCCAAAACTAAGGTCTCAATGTCTTGACAAAGTCACAATCACCCAAGCATCTAAAAGTGACCTAAAAGAACCCTCTACCAAGTAGAGAGAAGGATGGGGGGAAATTAAGCTCTACTACAAAGAAGCCCAATTGGACAACTCAACCTAGGATAGAGAAATCCCCATACATTTGTTAAAGAGGGATATGTTACCGATGTCAAACTCCATCTCCAAAATAGCCAACTCAGATAAAGAAAAAACAAAGAACATGGGACTTATTTGTGAATAAAATGGGGATGTTGCCAACTAAGAAGGCATGTTCACTGAAGTTGGATTGAGGCTAAAATGAAACATCATCAGGTAAAGCCAACCCCTCAAGGAGAAGGGAAAGTGTATCTTGAGGACTGTACCCCTGAGCCAAAGGTAGATCAAAAGTGGTTGATAATGGGAGTAGTGCCTAACAAAATGAAGAGTAACTATGAAAGGGATTTGATGAATTTTGTAGCCTTGGAAAATGTGTTGATACATAAAAGTTGGAGACTCGCTAATGAAGAAGAAAGTGGGTTTGACTATATCCTAATCTAAGCTAGGATGTACGAGAGGGGTGGATTTGGGGGTAAGCAAACCCTAGTAATACCTAAGTCATGAGCAACCTACTTAATGGTGTCCCTAACATAGTTTATGTTTTGGTTGGACTTAATGGGAGGAGTGGACTCATGTAACACTGATTCATTCCCCCTCTACTTCATCCTGGTCATATTCATAAAACAAAGCTAAATTAGATGTCTTTGTCTTATAAAATATGTGTAGGGAACTAGGGGGAGACCTACAAGACTTTTAAGTTTGAATTTGCTTTTGTCACTCGTTACAACCTTCATTATATTTGTAGCTTTTGATGCCATAATGTTTTATTATCTAAGAAATAATTATGTTTAACATGACACAAACTTTTTTATTGTTAATATATTAATTAATAATTAAAAATATATATATTAAACTTTCAATATAAAATGTTTTATTATTAATTTTATATATATATATATATATATATATATAATAAAGATTTATAAAATAAATTAAATGATTTTAATTATGTTTATAAAACTTAATAATTTATAAAAATACAGATTGTGTCAAAAGATTCACGGATTAATTTTTTCTCTTATTTTATTTGAATTAATACCTCTTCAATTCTTTTACTCCAACCTTTTCAAATAATTTTTTATATTTACAAATTATATAATTTTAATATATAAAACAAGATTAATGAAAGAAAAATTACTCTAACTTTTTCAAACAACCTTTTATATTTACTTCAAAATCATATGAATAACAATATATAAAGTAATATAAGATCAATGAAGGTAAATAAAGAGAAAACAATCTTATTAAAATGTAATAACATATTGAATTAAACCCTATATTGCAACTAAAAGGGGGTAAAAATTTATTCAAAAACACCCAAAAACGGGGAATTACAACATTCTATCATGCTCCAAGAGTTGCGACAGGATGGGAGATAACTCCCCCTGGATCCTGTCGTGATCATAAACAGCCCAATTTGGCCCGTGTTCAGTGGCCCATTTGGCAAGACGGTCCGCCACAACGTTCCATTCACGGGGAATATGCCGGAAGGAAACAACCTCGAAGACCATACTAATCTCTTGAATTTGCTTGATAAGTGCCGCGAGCTGCCAGTTCACTCCCTCTAAATTCCCATTCCTCAGCAGATTAACAACGACCTGAGAATCCGACTCACAGATAACGTTGAGCAATCCCTTCTGACAGCAAGTTTGCAAGGCGACCAGGATAGCCAACGCCTCCATGTAATTGTTCGTGTATAGACCTTTGAAAACAGAGAAAAGAAAGAGGATCTCTCCAGTATTGTTTCTCCCCATGCCACCAATGCCTACCTCGCCTGGATTTCCTTTAGAAGAGTCGTCGACGTTCACCTTCGTGGTGCCTTCCGTGGGCGGCTTCCATCTACCCGTCCAGTCTATGGGGCGCGGTCTAAGTCTGGCAGAGCAGCTAATATGAGAAAGTTGGCCCGTCCTACCCGTAGAACCCAGAACAGGGGAGAGACGCGTGAGGATCTTCGCGTCAAACTGGGCCAAATCATCCCCTCTACCCGAGTTCGCGTGGATGGTCTCTTGGAGCGCGACCAGAATCTTCAACCACAGCTCCCTACTGCTTCGAGCGCTCCCTTGGAAAATTCTTTTATTTCTTTCAATCCACAGGTTCCAAAGGAGAAGAACAGGACCCACATACCAAGCATTTTGCAGAATAGGCGCCTTGTTGGGAGGAGGATCCAATTGATGCCAAAAATCATCCAAGGAAACCACATGCCAACAGGGGCGTTCCCACGCCTCCCACCATTGATGCCACAGACTACGGGCAAATGGACAGGAAAAGAAAATGTGCTCGGCCTTTTCCTCATTTTCACAGCAAAACACACACCTGGACGGGCCTTGAAATCCCCTTCTGCAAAGGTTATCCCAAGTGAGGCAGCGATTGTAAGTAAGCGTCTAGGCAAAGAAGTTACATTTCGGCCAAGAGGCAGAATTCCAAATTCTCTTGCTCCAACGGAATTCTGTTTCCCCAAAACTCTGCTTCGTCAGCTCCAAGTAACCCAAGGCAACAGAATACAACCCAGTTGCATCTCCTCCCCAAGCCAAATTATCTTTCTCAGTCAAAGCACTACAACCTCTGCCATCCAGAAGGAGGGCAAGCTCCAGCCTGTTATCCTCCGTGCCACCACACGGCTAGTTAGCGACATTCTTCCACTTACAGGCCACAGCCGGACCCAAAGTAAAAACCTCTTTATATATGTCAACAGTGTCCCATCCAGCCTCATGGAAGGCATCACAAAAGCTCTGCAGGTGAGGATGGGAGGTGAGAAGGGGCGGGGCTCCGTTCCAAGAATCCTCCCAGAAAAGAGTCTCCACACCACTATTACATATCCAGAACAGCTTGGCCTTGACCAACGAGGCTCCCACTTTAAGGGTGTGCCACACCATCGAACCCCTCCCTTCCACAGGAAGCCTGGGAACCTCCAACGGAATAACTCCCGGGAAGTATTTTGCTGTCACAATGCGGGCCCAGAGCTAAGATTGATTAGTGCACAAACGCCAATACAACTTCGCCGCGAGAGCCTGCCTGGCAAGAATAGCAGATCTAAGACTGAGGCCTCCTTCCTTCTTGGGCCTACAAACCGTGTCCCAATTAACCAGGCTCCATTTCGAGTGCCGAAGGTCACCACTCCAAAGGAATTGCCGAGAGAGGGCATCATACTCACGAAGAAAGTAAATCGGGGCCGCCTGAATCATACTACGATAAATGGGCAGAGCTTGAATGACAGATTGTAGAAGGGTCACACGTCCCGCCGTGGTAAGCCAGCGATGAGTCCAATGATTAACTCTTTGCCTCAAATTATCCAGGATATTCTGCCAGAATAGCCTGGGTTGTCTGCCCACAACAATGGGAATCCCCAGATACGTTACTGGAAGAGCCTGAATCTGAAATCTAAGGACCGCAGCAATTCTACGCTGGATAGAAACGGGGGTATTAAAGAAGAAAATGGCCGATTTGTGTTCATTTAGTTTCTGTCCAGTAGCCAAAAGATAGGTGTCTAGAGTGCTTCTAAAACCTTGAGCTTCCCTCAGCCTAGCTGCACCTGTCAAGATAGTGTCATCCACAAATTGGAGATGAGTCAGATTAGTAATCCCATGTCCCCAACTCCAGCCGTGAATCTGGTTCTGAGCTGCCCAAAATTTAAGTAGCCGCCCAAGCCCTTTAGCCAAGATAATGAACAAGTACAGAGAAATCGGATCCCCCTGGCAAAGCCCTCTCGCCGCCCTGAACAGTCTAGAAGGCGCACCATTAATGAGAGCAGAGTACGAGGGAGTAGTAACACAACTAAGAACCCACTGGATCCATTCCTGACTGAAGCCAAAAGCACTCAGGATCTTTCTTAGGAAACACCACTTAACCCTGTCATATGCCTTAGACAAATCGAGCTTGATAAACATAGCTCTCTCATGTGATTTGCTCATGGAGTGGATGGCTTCCGAGGCAATCACCACGCCATCCAGAGTCTGCTTACCAGCAACAAAGCCTCCTTGTTCCTCCGATATGATCGTAGGAAGCAAAACTTTGAGTCTTTCAGCAATAAGTTTGGTAATGATTTTGTACACCATATTGCATAAAGCAATAGGCCTAAACTGGTCCAAACTGTTCGCCTGCTCTTGTTTTGGAATCAGCACCAAGAAAGTAGCCTTGAGCGCTCTCAGCATCTCTTTATTGTGATAAGATTCCTGAACCACTGCCACCAAATCCATACTGATGATTTCCCAAAAATCTTGGAAGAATTCAGCTGGGAAGCCGTCTGGCCCAGGCGCTTTACCTCTATGCATGGAAAAAACAATTTTCTCAATTTCTTCCTTATCAATCAGCTTCAAGAGCGCTTCATTCATTTCAGGTGTGATGATAGGAGGAATACAAGCCAAGACAGAGTTCTCCTCCACCTCTGCAGAAGGCGCAGTACTAGCCAAAAGCTCAGAGAAAAAGCGCACCGCCTCCTCCGAAATGGCCTGAGGGGAAGCCACCCGAGTACCATCTGGTAACAAAAGAGAAGTAATATAATTCCTGTTGCGCCTAGCCTGGACAAACATGTGGAAAAAGGCAGTATTCCTATCACCTTCCTGGAGCCAGTCAATCCGGGATTTCTGCTTCCAAAAAATTTCTTCCCTCAGCTCCCATTCATCAAGTTCACTCAAAGCTCCAAATTCAGCGTTACGAAGTGCCTCCGTCGAACCAAAATCAAGAATCTGTTTGGTAATACTATCCAGCTTATTTTGAGCTTTTCTCCTCATAGCATTGAGGTTACCAAAATTGTTCCTGTTCCACACCTGCAGTTTTCTCTTGACAAACTGAAGCTTTTTAGCAAAACAGTACATGGCTGTCCCATACGCCGGTCCTCCATGCTTCCACCAATGAGCCATCAGAGCTTGCAAAGATGCGTCCCTGAGCCACATAAGCTGGAACTTAAAGGGCAGATTTTTGGGCCCTTCAATCGAACTGGTTATAAGCTTAATGGGCCAATGGTCAGAGCCTCTCCATTCCAAGATTTTTGAGGCAATAGAGAAGGTATTGGATAGCCAAAAATGGGAAACTAAGAATCTATCTAAACGCTCAGATATAGCATCCTTACCGATTCTTCTGTTGCTCCAGGTAAAGAGGCCATTGCAAGGTTGCACATCAGATAGGCGCAGCTGTTCCACATGGTGTCTAAAGAGAATAGAAGAGGGATCAACCCTGGTAGATCCTCCCCTTTTTTCCTCCAGGTTGAGAATAACATTGAAATCACCACCCAAGATCCATGGAAGATAAGGAAAAAAGCTCTGAACAAGCCCCAAATGTTGCCAGAGCCTGTGCTGTCCATGAATATCCCCAGGAGCGTATATATTGGAAACAAGCATCAGTTCTCCAGTCTCAGGGGAGATAGCGGTCATTGAGAGCGTCGAGGTTTCAGCAACCCAGTGAAGTGGGGTAACCTTCCTCGGATCCCAGCAAACAGCCAAACCCCCAGCAGAGCCCCTCGCTCCGACACACTGACATTGTCCCACAGCCCATATACTAGGAAGACATAAATACATAGCATCAACAGATAACTTGGTCTCTTGGATACAAAGAATATCTGGAGAATGCTCAGAGATCAACCGGCGCATAGCTTTTTTCCGAGGGGCACTATGCAATCCCCTAACATTCCAGGAGAGAACTATCATTGAGGAGATTGGGTGTAGATTTGATCCAAGGTTTTAACCACCCCAGATTCCACCAGCAGCTCTCCTGTGAGTTTTAATTTCTCCTGATCCTTTCTACGCCCCGGTCTAGATTGGGATGATAAGGCAGCTTTCTTGAGTGGTCTCTGCACCAGACCAAGCGCTTTCGAAACTCCCTTGTCCTTCCGAACAGCTTCTGAATCTTTAACAACTGCTGCCCAGTTACCTTCCTTATCCCTCTGCGTTGGGGACAAAATCAGATCTCTCCCCTCAGAGGCAATCACAGTCTCCTGGCAAGGTTGGGTTACCATATCTTGGGGTTCACCAAGGCAGGAAATTTTCAACTCTTCCTCCACAAGTCCATCCATCGCATCAGGCGGTATCCCGTCTTCCACAGCCATACTATCCAGAACTTCAAATCGGTTAAAACTTGTTTCACAGGTGCGGTCCTGGTTCCTTCGTTTCTGCCCACTCCTCTTCCCCTTGCGACGGACTTGAGCAAAGCCTTCCTTGTCCACACCACTCCCCTCCAAAGAACCCGGATGTGGCATATTTGAACCTGTAGGGGTTTTCATATTCCCTGCATTCCCAGGGTGGGCGGTTGCAGTATCTAGATGAGTATCTTGCCCTGGGACCTTCCCAGCATTGGGAGTCAGTCCTTTGCTTTTGAAACCCTGAGGACATTGTCTATACAGGTGACCGTAAGCATGGCAGAGTCTGCACCTAAAGGGAATCGACTCATAATCAATCTGTTGGGTCCAGGATGAATTCCCCAAGCAAATTTCCATTGAGTCTGGAAGAGGATTATTAAGGTTAAGTTCCACACAGATTCGAGCATAGGAGATATATTTCTTGTCTAATGACTGGTGTGCAACCGCTACTGGGGTGCCCAATAAAGCTGCTATCTACCTGAGAATATCCTCCCTCCAGAATTCCAATGGGAGTCTTGGCAGTCGAACCCAGACAAGGACTTGAGCTGGCAGTTCCTCTGCAGAGTTAAATCCTGGGTGCCATGGTTTAATGAACAGGCCTACACGGTCATAAAAGTAGGGCCCCCCTTCAAATATTCTGTCCCTGTCTGAAACTGAGGAGAAATTAATTAAAAAATAACTGTTGGCAGCCAGTATGATATCTAATTCGCCCTCTACCTGCCAGGTGCGCCTCATCCAGGCTTCCAAAGCTACTTGGGAAATTCTGATACCCATGAATTTGCAGATAAGTACATGGCCTGACAGGTATTTCACATCCTCTCTGATAACCTCCTAGGAAAGCAACAATATAGGTTTGTCCTGGCTGTGTGGGAAACAGCCATTGACTTTGGTAATCCTGGGACGTTCCCCCATGAATGTCTGCTCTGTCATTGAGAGTCTTCTCCTCCTGCTGCACGCGTTCCTTGCCCACACCCACGCCCGAACCCTCGCCTGGTCCATTCGTTTCTCCACACGCCATCGCTCAATCACTTTATCAAATCAATTAAACCCTATATTGGGTCATGCATATTTTTTTATTTTTTTATTTTTATTTTTATATATGTAAAATACTTTCAATTAAATTTAAGAGTAACCTTTTGCAACTTAAAGTCATTTGAGTGCTTTGATTTGATCAGTTTTCACAATATAGTGTGGAGAGAATAGTTAAGTGTGATGATCCATTACATACAAACAAGTAGATAGTGAGTATTATAATTGAAGGGTATTACAATTTATATTGGATATATCATTTTATTTATATAATAATGAAATATTTATATTAATAATATTCTAATTTAATAGTGAATTATTAATTTGTAATTTTGAAATATAAGATAATTTTAAATATTATAAATTATAAAAAAATATTTAATATTATAAATTTGAAAAAAAAAAATCTTTTTTTAATTTAATATATATATTAATTATAAAAATGATTAGATATTTAATACTTTCAGAATTCATAATAAATATACGAAATTTTTTAATAAAAATTATATAATTTTTTTTATTAATTGATATTTATGATCATATTTTATAATCCATCATCAAAAAATATTAATATGATTTAAAATATCGATCAATAAAAAAAATTACATAATTATTATCTAAAAACTTATTCTATATAAAAATAACATTCAAAATTCATTCTTCAACAAAAGCTACTTTTATTCCCCCTGACCTAGTCTTCTTAAAAAACTTATACATGGTGATAAAAAAAACAAACATTAAAACGCACTAGAGGGTGAGACAAACACTTATTTTACCACTATCAACATACATGTATTTCAAACCAAACAAAACTCAATACATATTCTTTCTACATAATAACATTTTATTTATAATAATAATAATAATAATAATAAACCTTCACTAAATGTACACAATGATAACTGCTACTACAAGGCACATACGGATAAGCTCACGTGTACATTGAAGCCCATTCTTTCTGTAAGAGTGCTTTGATTGTGAGATATCTACTCCAACGGATATCATTTAAAAAAAAATTGGTCATTTAAATCCTATGAAATATCTCCTTAGTAATCAACTAATGTTAATCTTTGTAAAATAAATTTATGTTAATCTTTTTTTCATGGGAGAAACCATTACGATATCGTTTGTAAAAGGAGCATAGTTTGATGGTGATTACAAGCACACATGTAATCAATAAGCCGGATTGCTTTACAATTTTGGCCACTTCAATAAAATAATTTCCAATCAAATATACTTCCAAATTTAACTCGTAGTTACTAACACAATAGGATGTATATACCAAAAAGTGGTCCTTGGCTTTTATCAGTCTTAAAATTGTTTATTTTTTAAAATTGAGTGGAGTATTCAGCTAGGTGATAGACACTCCACAAGTATCCATTGAATTATTTTAGGTTCTCTATGTACTTATTGTTTATTGGTTTAGAGTAGGGTTTATTGGCACGTTTTGGATGTTTTTTTTTTCATTTCAAATATGTTTTATCTTTTTTTTTCTTTTATATTTTTAAGGTTTTTTTTAGAAACGTAAATTGTATGTTTTGGGAGTTGTGGGTCTTTGTCATCTCTTAGAGTTTTTTAATTTGGGTTTGTGGTCTTATTTCATTCACTTAGAAGGAATCTATTGCATTATTTTAGGGTCCCTGCGTACTTATTGTTTATTCATTTAGAATAAGGTTTATTGACACATTTTCGATGTTTTTATTCTTTCAAATATGTTTTTCCTACTTTCTCTTTCCTCTTTCTTTCTTCTCTCTCCATGTCCTCTATATTTCTAGGGTTCCTCTGAGAAATGTAAATTTTATATTTTGGGGGTTTTGGGTCCTTGTCACCCCTTATAGTCCTCCAAGGTTTTGTGGTCTTATTTAATCTACTTTGTCTTCAATTATGTATCATCTTGCATGTCAATAGAGTCCTAATTTGAATTCAAGACATTTATAAAGATACAGGTACATTAGTGAACTAAGAAAAATCACTCAATGAATACAAGCAAACAATGCACATATATAGAGAAGGCATCCAGGAATCTAAGAAAATCTAAAAAACATCTAGTATTTATTGTTCAATACATTTTAGAAAAAAATAAGTACTTACATTCCATTGGACTGCTTGGTTGAATTTCAATTTACTTAACATGTTTTCATCAATATTGAATATTATTAATGGGCCTAATAAGTGGACGATGCTTAAAAACCCTGATAACACTGAGCACATGCTCCAAAACAAATACTTTTCCTTATCCTTTTATAAGGTTAGTGGCCTTGTAAGGATTTGACGAAGAAGATCTATTTCTTAGAGATCAAAGCGAGCATTTAAAAAGACAAGCAAGACTTTAAGATCCCCACACTCAATGAATGCACTTGTCAAATTAGATTATGCATGTCTATTAACTGTAAAAAAATGGAATGTTCATGGTTCTAGGGGATGCACAAACTACTATGAGTTTTCTAGACCGTCACTATCTTCCCATGTCCTAACTTTAAAGTCTACTTGCGATGACTATTTCTATATTACATAAAAATCAAGATATTTTTGTAAACCCTCTCTTTGTTAATTACTACTCTAGAGCTGGAATTAGTAATTAGGCATGATTATACTATTTTACATTTTATTGGGTTTAATTACATGTTTATGGGTAGATGTGACATAAATTTTAATGTAAACCTGTTTTCCCATATCACATTTTGATGAACTAGTGCTCTCTTAGACATAATCTAGAGTTATATTTTGTGTCCTTTGTGGTAGATATGATTTTCTTAGGGTTAATCCTTTCACATGTTTCTCTAGGGTTTCATAAATCCCTGATGTTTTATGTCCTTCCTAAAGTTGGATCTTATATCACATAACACTACATTTGAATCCTTCTAATTTTTATAGACATTATTCTATCACATGATCTTTGATCCACCATTATAACTCATATTTTCTTGATCCTAAGCCTTAGGTCATTCTCAAATTTCAAAAAATATATTTCCAACCTCAATGTGATTTCCATAAATGTGCTTGTGTGTGCACATGTTTGGAGGGATTTTTTTAGAGTCATATTCTTCAATAACTAGCCATTGATTGTAAAAAATATTATAAATTATGTTTTTTTGTGTAATATATCGTATTATGGATGGGAATATTCTTAGATGTTATTGTATTATGTCATGCTTTGAAATGATTACATCTACGTGGTATATTACTTAGCATGTGTATAATATTATGTATTATTCTTATTCTTTTTAACAAAAATTCTTGATTTTCCTCATCAAGACATGTTAATTATTGTAGTTTTAGAGGTTGCGACATAACTCACCAGATGCTACGACTACAAATTAACACATACTTGACAAAGTGTACATAATTATTTGAACTAACATAAGATTATATACAGATGGAACATCGTATATACAATATATTTTGATTAACTTTGTTCACACACCAGATTCATCCTTCTAAATGGATTGGTGCAACTTATATAATAGAAAATATGAAGATACTCTAGTTAATAGAAAAGTTTGACATAGAATATGCACCAAGTTTTAATATTTAGAATGCCCAAGATTTATATTGAATCATAATTAATTAAGAGAGATAACCAATATATGCCACTATCCCTATTGGGTATATATATACTTTGAATGGAACATGACTCTTTGTTTCTTTGACCTTTCATTTCCCCTTCTTATCAATTTGAGGTAGATTTTCCATATTCCAATAGTTGCATTGATGTATATGACCAATTATACAAAATATACAAACTTATGCATTTGTCCTACTCTTCTACCAACAATTCTTATTGTGTAAATCATAAGTCTTCAAGTTCAAATTTATATGTTTTCACTGGAAAATCATAAATGTTATAATATATTCTAAAACATGTTAGGGTTTCAAGTAATTATGATATTTCTTCATGTTTATGTCTTTCTCCCCTTTCCAATGATATAATATTATTAGAGCCTCATATAAACATACCTTATTCCAATATAAACAAACTTCAATGAGTGATGGTATATTATGAAGTCAACCATGCAATGCAAATATATTGTAGGGCTCAACCTTCGATAAATCCTCCTCAAGTGGTAAGTAACCAAAGTACTCCTTCAGATCTCCCTAAAGCTCCTAAGCGTAGATTTCAAGCAACCAATGAGTATGATATTATTTATAAACATAAGAACACTCAATTAAATATATTGATTATATATGTACCTATAAGATCATATGCTTACAAAGATATCCTTTAAAATGACTTACAAAAGCAACATTTCCAAGTGATACTCAACTATCTCATTTCACTTCTATTGTTAAATGTTTGAAAGATAGCGAAAATGTAATTACCTTTGAGAATGATGAGATGTGTTAAAAAAATATTATTGATTAACAATTTGCCTTGAAAACTCAAGTTATAATCAACAATAAAGAGATCAAAAGAGTCCTTGTTAAAAATGGGTCAAGATTAAGCATTTATAGTGAGACCTTTCTCTTATAATCAGGTATGGGAAGACAAGCCCTCACTAAGTCATATGATCATTAATGGATTTGATAATAAATAAATAAAGGATCTTGGAGAAAGTACATTGAATATGACACATAGACCAAAAAATGTAGCTAAAAAATGTCCAGTTATTATTTTTACCCTATTTTTTATTTTAAGATGTTTAATAGGCATACAACTTTGAAAGATTATTTAGATTGTAATATATGATCTTGATCCTAGGAAATTAGCTAAGTCCTTAACCAAAATTAAAGTGTGTGAGGGAACAACAAGCGAAGAAAGACCAATGCCAATATCTGAATAATGGCACATAAAATTGAAACCCATAACATGTTCACTCTCCCTTCATGGACTGTTAGCAAGATAGGCACAAGATGTCAGTAAGTGTTTTCATGTGTGTTAAATGATAAAACAACAAGAACAAGACACACATAACCACCTAAATCCAAGAACCACAACAAATATCATGGGTATAAATGGTGGGAGTTAAGGTTGACAACTAATTCTAACAGGTAGTTGAGAAGTGATGGCATAATACAATGATAGATAACATCAAGCAGTCTAATGCATTAACTGCCAGGTGGGAAAAATGACACGTAATTGCTAGGTGGTTGTAATTGGTGGATAGAAGGGCTCTTAAAATCTTATAAGAGTCAAATGAAAATGAGAAAATAAGAGATACTAACTCCTTTGATAAATGATGTAGGGTTATATCTATAAAATCCTATTAACTAGAATAATAATTTAGTGTTTAACCCTAAATTTAGATGTGGGTCATAATTGGGTAGATAGGGTTAAGAATATAGAAATGACAATGCACAAGGGTGATAATAAAATCTACATCAGGCCAATTGAATGCTAAACTCATATATAACATATGCTAAATTTATTTAACTTAGATAAGCTAAAAATAGAAAGTACAATCATGCTAGCTATGGAAATGACAAAGAAATAATGCACTTAGATGGTTCTAATGCTAACACAGTTTTGGATCTAAAATAGACAGGAAGAAGAGTGGAAGAAATTTTAGAATAATCACCAAATTATGGATTGAGTCCTTTTGAAGCCATAGACACTAGTGTTAGCCTTGGACATTAACATCAATGCTACTATGTAAACTGAACACATGTATCCTATATGGAATACCTGCTAGAAAAGGATGCAACCACCTAGATGCTTATGGTTTTATCTTTGCCTTCACTTTAGTGCATTCAATTCTAGAGATAGATTGTCACTCATGAAATTTCAAAACCATAGGTCTTTATATTTATAGCGACCTTGAAAAAAATGGGTTAGTGTGATCATGGTGTAAAGCTAACCCCAAAGACCCCTTTTTCAATGGGTGTTGCCTATATAACTACTACTCCAAAGAGGGCCTCAGAATAATGTAGTTCTCCCCTAATGTGTTAGCTTATGTATGAGGGTGCAATATGTGGAAATAAATTACAACAGTGACCATGCTTGTAGCTTGGCAAATCGGGCTCTTGGGTTGCTCCTTCAGTACTTCATACTTGTAGATGTGTAGTCCTTATGATTGATATGGCAATTGGAATAAATAGGGAAGCTTTGATTAACTGAATGCTTATTTGTATTAATGCTATGTTAGGAATGAATGAGGAATGATTGTGAATATGTACAACTCCTATTAGGAAATATTTTGCATTAAAACACTTAGGCCAAACATTAATATATGTTTCATTTGCAAATTAGATGCCTTTAGGGCACTATACACCTATGTCAAGGTAGGACACTAGCGTTGATGTAGGGGTCTATGACTGACACTTATCTCTTAGTAGTTAGAAAATAAGTACAGGCTCAAAACTTATAAGGGCATAAGATAAGCATATTTTAAGCATTCTAGGCAAGATAAAAGGTCTGGGTTATCAACATAAGACTGGTCAAACCAAGAGATAGGCTAAGGGGCACAAGATAGAGCATATGCAAGACATATGAAAGTGAAAAAGATCCAAGACTAAGATGAATAGCCAAGGTCTAAGTTTACCAAGTGTACAAGACTGACATGTTATATAATTCATAAATATCATCTATGTTTTCCCCACTTTTATCTAGTAATGAAATTATTGATTTAAGGGAGGAGAAATGCCTACCTGAGTGTGTATAACATACCTTGCCTTTGTGTGAGTCCAACTTGAGTGCTTTGTTAGTGATTGACCTAAAATCAAGAGCATGTTACAATATATATTCAATTCATATAATCTAAAATTGAAAGCATTTGAAATGATTGACATAGAAATAGCAAGGTTTAGGAGTAGACCTATGTATCGATGTAACTTCTTTGCCTATTGGCAACTTGATTTGAAATATGTATCATTATAAAGCTCTGAAACTGAGATTAGGATATATATATAGAAAGTGCATATATAAACATGGATAGAGAGAGATTAAAAGGTACATGCCCCCAACCTTGGAGAAAAGGTGAGTTGCCATCTAGTAGTTAAGATTAGCTCAACCATGTAACCCATTCATACTTATAACCTAGTGAGCATGAGTGAACAAAGTCAACCCATACCACATATTTTGGTGATGCTAGATGATTTAATCAAGTCCAACCTATAAAATTGGCAAGATTGAGTGATTTAGTTATCTCAACCACACCAAAAGTGAACCAACTACTGTAGTAGATTGACTCAATACAATTTTTAATTTCCTAACATAGTGGGTGATGACAGTCCGTAGAAGAGTTTTAAAATCTAAAATTAATTTTGAATTTACAATATTAGGCACACATTACATAGCATATGCACCTTAGATATGCCTCATGTTGAAACTGTGTATAACAATGGTACCAATGTATATAATTTTCCCATAAATATGTATTTGAATCATATCATTATGTACTTTGGATAATTTAGAATTTTTCACAAGTGTGGGTAACATGCCATAACATGACCCCACTATATATGGAGAAATATGAAAACTTTTATAAGTGCCAATGTGGAGGACATGTTTCTAAAACATGCTCGGACTGAATCTAGATGTGATGAATATTGAATAAGTGTGGAGAACATGCTTCCAAATCATGCCCCCACTTAATTTAAAAATTGTGCCAAATGTGGAGAACGTGCCTCTATGGCATGCCCCCACTAATATGCCCCTCACTTTAAGGTGAGGGAAGATAGGAACTGGTAGTTACCTCACCTCAAAAGGATAAGATAATTATATAATTTGTGAATGGAACCATGCAGCATATATAAAAATATGTCTACGTAAATATAACATTGAGGCACATAGAACAATGTGATCACATGAAGGCCTAAGATGCATGATAAAGATCATGGTAACGTCTAGATAGTAATAGGGAAAAATAAACAAGTAAATAAGCACACACACAAGAGCACTCAAAATTAATTCAATATACAATGGTCCTATGAGACCACAAATAAGGGACATATTCAAATGCCACACAATTGAAGGAACATGACTCAGTCAAATATCCACAAAAGTAAGAATGACATATTCAAATGTCAATACATTAAATAATGACATATTCAAATGTAAAATAAAGCACACATAGGAATGGGTGCCTCAAACAAAGGATAATATTCAAATTCTTGAATAAGTAAAAAAATAACACAGTCAGACACTCAAAGACGTGCATAAAGGAAAACATAAACAACTAGTATAAACATATCATAGTAGTTCATGGATAAAATGTGTTAGAAAAAAATGTCAAGTGCATGGCATATCAAATACATTATGAAAGATATAATCATGGATAAAGTCATGTGCAAGTACATATAAGATCAAATATGATAATGAAAAGACCATAAAATGATATACCATGTGAGTATCAAGATCAAAGAAGCGAATGCCCCCAATGTCCACATGACATGAGTAGAGAGAAGGCCCAACATTAGAAATAGGAATAGATCATGTATTTGTGTATGCTTGTATCACACTCAAATAGAAGCATGACACATATGTGTATGTATATGTATTTGATATGTCATCCATCAACATGGAACTAACACATAGATGCCAAGGAACCAATAAAACACGTTTATGCTGAAAATATTATTAGGGTTTTGAAGATTTTTATTTTTTATTTATTTTTGGAATATGTGAAGAGACAAACCTATGATCACATCTAAAATATGATTATAAACATCTCCCCACTATGAACATGGTGTAATAAATTAGTGATGCTATCAGGGAGCATGTGTAGGTGCAATATATGTCAATTTAGTATCTGGGATGCTATGTGTATGTATAATGGGACATTATGGTCTTGAAGAAATAATAAGATTAATAGTAGGGGTTCATGAACCCATAATTGAGTATTATGTGGTTTATTTGGAAAAATAGTAATACGAACATGTGTAAGTGCTCTAGATATCTGAATGTGGTGTGTAGTAGATGAGGATTCCATAAAACCCACTATGGATCTCTGATGTGATGGTCTTGTTGACCAAATTTTACCCTAGGTAAAATTGGGTCAAACCCCCTACATATTCAAACTCTTCATAAGGTCACATAGGTTTGAAAATGGTCTTAAATGAATTCAAGTCACCTTTGAGGGTCATAAAACATGTTTTAGCCTTTGTCACATTTGTCACTTGTCTTAATGTCCTTTTATGCCACCTTTTAGTCATTTTAAGGAGTTGTACATAAATATCATCAAAAAGACAAATTTTAAATAGTAGGTTAATGTAACACATGTCATATAATGTTAGAAGAAGGTTTTGAAACTAAAATATAACAATTTTAATGTACAAAGGAGATGATCATCTAAAAAAAGGTCAGTTTCAGGTAGTTTTACATACTGAATGACTCATTTAGCATGTGTGAATGCTTCAAGAAGGTGTTTTGAGATCCCCATAGGTTATTCATAGCCTTAGGTGGCTTAAATAGATCCAAAATTTTCAAAAACTAGTTTCTCTCTCCCATCGCTTTCTTGAATAGATCAAGAAGGGTCAACGATTTTCACTTGGTATGGATAGGAGAAGAAGATTTGGAGTGAGTGCACGTGGTGGATATTAGGGGTCCATATGTAATTATGTTTCATGGAAATAGTTTTAATATTTATGGTCTGTACTATATGAATAATCATTAATATTCTTATCACCTCCAAATTTCCTGTGCATTCCCAATGGTCCAATTTTCTTCATATGGTTGCATTTTATAAATTGGTCTGTGTGAACCAAGTGATGAATATAATATTGGAAAGCATGTTATTCCTTTTTATGTTGGATTTAACTATTTTGACATGTGTGACCATGGAATATATGCAAGATCACTCTCTTGTGATAGAAGTGAACATCATTTAAAGATGAGAATAGTGTTTCACATTTGCAAATTTTGCTCTCCTATGAGTAGATTTAGATAAAAGGTAATGCACTTATTTTCAACCTATCATAGCATGGTGATGGTCTAAGTAGAATTAAATAGACTAATTCAAATATTAAAGTATTTGAAACCAAGTGAAGTTGAATTGAACTCACATACAAGTAAATAGTCACCTATAGGACTATGTAGGAATACTAAGATGGAGTATTGATGAAGTTTAGAGTTTCAAGGTTTGAGAAGTTTATCAAGGTAACAATAGTAGGACTGAGCCATTAAAAGATATTGGAGATTAGTTGGAGAATAAATTCAATACCTACAGTCAATCATGTTGAGAAAATTTTCAAAATGGGTGTTTACCTTATCTTCTTCAAAAAAGGATCCTGCTCCATACAATGTCATCTCATGGTGGAAGTTTATGAGGTCTGTGTAAGCCTAATGGATATATTTTTTGGACTGAGCCATTAAAAGATATTGGAGATTAGTTGGAGAGTAAATTCAATACCTACAGTCAATCATGTTGAGAAATTTTTCAAAATGGGTGTTTACCTTATCTTCTTCAAAAAAGGATCCTACTCCATACAATGTCATCTCATGGTGGAAGTTTATGAGGTCTGTGTAAGCCTAATGGATATATATTTTTATCTTAGGATTAGATTTCATATATAAATATGAGATGAGGTTGCTAGATCAAGAGATAATGATGGTGAGTGAGTTCTCAACTCAGTCAGTCTCTAATGGAAGATCTTAGAGAACTACAGTACCATTGAGACCAAATGAACTTGGAACTTGCAACTGACCTATAGTGCATTGATGACATAGGGATGATAGCATGGTCTGAAGGCATAAATGATTCTATCTAGGTATGAAATAGTCCTAGTGACCTCAAGAGGAATTGAAGGTGTGAAACACAATGCTTAATCACTTATAATCACCTACATGAATCCCTTGATCCACCTAATGTAAACCTACAATTTGACTCATACACAAACTAATCTAACCTAATGAAAGGTGCAAGCTTGGTTGGTAGGCAGAAGGTAGGATGAAATTACCATGTTGAAATCACTCTCATATTGATAACAGGACACTTCCATGAGATTTCAAGAATAAAGGATTAACAGAGACAATCATAGCTAAGGGTTCTTAGGCCTAACCAAAACCTTGCACATAGTCATAGACTTAAAAGCTAGTTTTGATAATTTCAAGTGTTGAGGGATATAAAATCATGATCTAGATTTTAAAATTGATGCATAATATCATCATGAGTTAGATTATACCTCCATGGTCTCATTTAGCTAGACTAATAGGGGAAATTATTTTCATTTTGTCTCAGTCTTGAGGTACTCCACAGTCAACACAACTTATAGACCTAGTATATTAATGGTGAAAGTATGAATGTCAGAACCTTGATTGATTTTAGGATGATGTATAGGGTTAAATTAGAGATTAATTAGTACAAATTAATCCCCTAAAGTTATTGTGACTACTCATAAGTGACCACATGTTTAGAAATGTTAGGTTTTGGAGCTAAAAGCTTCAACTATGCAGACGAAGAAAAGGAGGATGCTGAAGATCCAAAAGAACCAGCATCGACAGCATGACCGATGTCGATCAAGATGAAGCAGAAGGCAACCGGTGTCGGTAGGAAGTCGGCTGACGTCGGTCAGCACTAGGCAAGCAGGGACTGACGTCGGTCGCCTGTGTGTTCTAGAACTGTTTGTTGCACGAACAGTTAGTTAAGTGAACGTAGTGTTTGCATGTAAAGGCTATTTTGAGTCTTGAGCTGCGTGTCTATTATTAGTAAACTAAGAGTCTAAGTTATTGTTCAAGTCTGGGATCTATTTATAGACCCATTGGCATGTATTGTAATCATAAGCTGATAAGGAAGGCAAGGAAGATCCTTCCATTGTAAGATCATTGAGTTGCAGGTTGTTGAAAGCTCATAGGAGATCTACATGTGTAAGTATGGTCTATTGAATTATAGGTTACAGGTTCATGGGAGATCTACTTGAAGTACTATAGAGTGCTTGGTGTACTGGCAGGGTTATTACTGACTGGCTGGAGAGGTGAACACCAATTCTGTGTGTGAGTTGTGTGTTGGGACCGTTTTTGGTAGGAGAGTGTTTTGAAGAAGAATTATTCTACACTTGAGGTGTGGGAAGCCTCTATAAGGTGGAAGAGAGTGGCGTCTCTTTATTGTATTATTTTCTATACAAATGTTAATACAAGATAGTGTATAGTCTCTCATATTCTATGATATTGGTGAATTCTAGTTACTTGTGCTTCTGGTATATTTCTGCATGTTTAATTGCTTGTATTTGGTAATCATATTGTGCTCTTTTTGAGGAGCAAGATCCTAACAAGTGGGATCAGAATAGGTGTGTTTGTTCTTGGATTCCTTGACAACTGGTATCAAAGCTTTTTGTTGGGATACTAATAGGTTGGATTAGATCTGGTTAGTGTGTGTTGATTACAGGTTACTCACAGGGTTTCTGTTTGAGTGGGAGTAGAGCAATGGCAGAAGATAGTAGACTACGAATGGAGAAGTTTAATGGTAGGAGGTCCAAGTCCAGGTATGGTAGAATAACCTACTGGAAATGTGGAAAGAAAGATTGTTGGTTGGTAGCAGATCAGCATGAAGGACATGAAGAAGAAGCAGATGTTGCAGATTTCATTGCACAGGATGCTCTGGTATGTTCTTTGGATAAATTAGAATCTTGGGTTTTAGATTCTGGTGCCTCTTTTCATGCATCCCCAAATAGGGAATTTTTTCATGAGTATGTCCAGGGAGACTTTGGAGAAATTTGTGTAGGGGATGGAAAGCCTTGTCAGATGGTTGGCAAAGGGAAAGTGAAGCTGAAATTGTAGACAGGTAACACATGGGTGTTGAACGAGGTCATGCATGTCCCAGTTTTGGAGCAGAATTTGATTTCTATAAGAAGTTTGGGTGATGAGGGTTGCACAGTAACTCTCACAGTGCACTCTTGGAAGGTTACCAAGGCTGCACTTGTTATAACAAGAGGCAAGAAAGTAGGTACGCTTTATCTATCTACTTGTATTATTGATTCTCTTTCTGGGTTATCTACTTCAGCTATAGATTCGAAGATGTGGCTTAATAGGCTTGGTCACATGAATAAGAAGGAGATGCATGTTCTTGAGTCAAAGGGTATGCTTTCAGATTTGAAAGGTATGAATCGAGGTTTATATATGCAGAAGAAGAAGGTGTCGTTTCTTGAGAAATTCGATGTTAGTGACAAGAACAGGAAAGCCTTGGTTTTCAAGGAGAAGGCGATGGACAGAGTTTAGCATAAGGGGTAGAAGAATTTTGAGCAGAGCAAGGGTGATTTGGAAAAGGGTTTGATCTAAAAGGAGCTCGCGGGAAAAGGTCATTTCTCACAAGCAAAACATAGAGACCGACGTCGGCAAGAAAACCGGCGTCGACATCCAGACAGGGACCGACATCGGCTATGTGCAGCCTGACATCAGTGACTCGAGGCAGATAAACACCGGCGTCGGCAAGGGGGAACCGACGTCGATGATGAGGCAGTCACAAGGAATCAACATCGGTCGGGTGTAGACTGAGATGTGACTGGCATCGATCATTGAGACAAATTTTGGGTGGACAGCACGCTGTCAAGGAGTCTCAAGCACCCATATGGAGGACTTAAAGGGTAAGTAAGCCTCAAATTCATCATTTCCCTTCTCTACAATTCTTACCTAAGTATGCCAAGTAGTCTATTTAGATGACAAGTGATGATTGTTTTTCCTTTCTTCCATCCTACTCTTATATGTATTGTGTGATTAATATTTATTCTAATAGGTCTCATGAAGTGTATATGTTTGTTAGGTGTATTTTAAAGTGTGGATGAGATTAGTAGTGTCTAAGATTAGACCTCCTAATTACCCACTTTTGGAAATGCATGTCAATATACCTCCATGTAGAAACACTTATGCTAGAATAACCTTGAGTTGAGATCAATTTTAGCAGTCTACCTTCTTAGTGCAAATGCAAGTATGTATGTGGAAATATATTTGGTGTATTACCTCCATTAGTGTAGGTTACTTTTATGTTTCCTTCATCCCTTTTCACCCACAACAAGTGATTATTCTAGTTTAGTGTGTGAGACTAAATAATTAGATCAAGGGAGCTGGCCCATAATCTAGACATCTATCTCTTATAGTAACTTACCTATATATAGAGATAGTTCTATGATATCCCAAATTTGAGAAGGTCTAGTTGGCTTCTCCATGGTTAAAATTTGGAATATAATAGTTCTAGCATGCCTGTTGGGACCTGTGGTCCAAGGAGGTTGTTCAAGGTAGATGTTGGCCTTGACAACAAGGAGGATGTAATAATCTACTTCTTGAAGTATCTAGTGACTCCAACAATTGACTCTCGGTGGTAGACTAGTGAATTTTTTCATGCCTAAGGTAAGCACAACATATCATACTAAAGGCATTCCTTTTGATTTCCAAGAGCTTCCCTACTATTAAATCAAAGCAAATAGATTTACTAACACCCATCCTTACCTAAAGAGATCATACCTTGCTCATAGACCTATAATAAAGTTTTTGATTAGCCCAATCTTGAAAAATCATAAGGCTATCATGGAAAGGAACCTAACTTTTATTGCATTAAATGGCTATAATCCTCTAAGACTTGCCCATTATGATGACATTCCCATATCTGCCCTCAAAAGTGTCCCTTCATACACTAGTGAGACTGCCATTACCCCTATTGAGCATATTATAAATATTGATAACTTATTTAATATATATCACATCATTGAATAGACATAGAAATTAGCTTATTGGCTATCTCTTTCAAGGGGAAAGCTCTTGATTGGTATGGTACTTTGGCTCCTGAATATATCACCACATGGGATGAGTTGGGAGATGATTTGAGGATAAGAGTGGCAACTTGTCATTGACTGAGCAACTAACCAACATAAGGAGATCACCTCAAGAAGTTAATCAAGACTTAAACACAAGGTTTTAAAAGACATGGGATAGGATCCTAATATTGGTAATACCTACTACACATCATGTTTTCCTCTACTATCTTAAGGCTTTTGATAGTGATATTTCTATGATGGTACAATTTATGGGAGGGAACAAATTGCCTAATTCCTATGAAGTGGACATTAGGGTTGAGAATTATTTGATTTAGGATGGGAAGATTTCCCCAAGACCCCTTATGCATCTATTCCCTAATTTTCAAACCCTACACCTATAATTTTTCTAATCCCTACACCAAAACACAAGATAACTGCTCCTAGTCAGTCAAGTAAATCAAATGAGGAAAAAAGAGTGAGGATTCTTGAATAAGAGATTTTAGGTCTAAAATAGATCATAAAATATTAGGAAGTGAGGCTATTCCAAATCCATTATCAACACAATCAATCCTATCAAAACTATCAAGGCAATAAACCAATCTTTCAAGGTCATCCTCAAGGTCAAGGGCAACTAATTCAAGAAAAGTCATATAATGGATATAATATCAATGATCCCTCCACCTCAAGAGAATTAATTACTACTCAAAATAACCTTATTAAATAGCATGCAGGTTAGCCTCCATGGGATCAATCTCATGATTCATCTACCTATGCCAATGAGTCCTTCAATCAAGATTTCATGGAAAATTCGGGAATAATGCCAGCCATGACTCAATATGAGGTATATTATGGAGGAGAGAAAAATGGAAAGAGTACTAAAGTGGGGTATAATTTAGTAATTTTTTAGAAATATGACTCATGTACTGTGAATTACCAAGCAACGAAGCAAAGAATCAAGTCCTATAGCTACATACATAAGGGCAAAGAGAAAGACAATTGAAAAGGTTTAACGGGATCGTAATGGTTCATCAATGAGTGTTAAAAAATACCAAAGGGTAGGTATGTATAATTTTGTCATAAATAAATAATTATATCAAAGAATTCATAATGATAACAATTCCTTCACACCTCAAAATTATCAAGGTATAGGTAGCATCATTTCTACTAGAGGACAAGCTAAAGTTATTGGCTCTTTCACTAACATTGTAGAGTAGATGAAGAAGGCTCATGTGAATGTATCAATATGGGCTACACTTATAATACTTAGAAAACTAGACCTACTCTAATAATATCTATCCAAACTTTGTTTGGAGACCAAGTAGCTTAGTGGTAAAGAGGCAACCTTGACAAACCCATTGAAGCCTAGTTAGGGACAACCAAACAAAATTGAAAAAGTAGACAAACCTCCTCTATTCTACCTCTCTATCATCATTGGAGATGATTTGGTACACAATTATTTTATTGATAGTTGAGAAATTACATTAGTTATGACCAATTAAGTACTTGATAAGTTGAACTTGAAGTATGAGCCTCATTCCAAGGGAGTACTAAAACTAGATGGGTCAGCTACCAAGACAATTGGCATAATCAAAGTTTTGTAACTTGTTCTTCATGTTTGTTATACTTTCACTATTAATTAATATGTTGTGTTTTTGGATGTTCCACATCATTTTTCCCTTTGTCAAGATATTTTAATTCAAAAATTAGAGGACATTTGACTTCAGATTGGTTGCATATGGCATTCAAGACTAGGTATGGTGCTAAGGTGTCAATCAAATGTGAGCCTCTATCTAGTTTTCATGTAGAGCCATATGTGACTTATAAATCTAACATGAATTACAATATAAGTGATGAAGAAGATCATCCTATTGATCAATAACCTCTAACACTTCTTGATGGCATAGCTAACGTACCTTGATGAATAGGGAGTTGAGCAGTATGGATTTGAAGAAATTGGTCTTAGTACATACATCCTCCATGAATAATTTGATGGATCTCTTAAAGAAAATTTTGATGAAACTCTAGAATAAGTTTCGTGGGGAAAATACTTTTTGCATATGGATGATGATGTTGATATTATAGTTGTAACAAATCATGATAGTCTTAGTGAGCATTCTGTTCTACTTTCCAAAGAGGAGGATGTTCATGAGCATGAACCTCAAGAATAAGTGGATGATATGTGGCAATAATTTAATGCCATAGTGCAGGAGTTTAATGAGGTAAGCATGTCTAAAACTCTTTATAAGGATTATAAACCTAATGATGAGGTCAATCATGTTCTTAATGAGCACAAAGAAGATCTTGGAGTCTCTACCAAGAAATAAACAACTTTGGTAGAATAGGAAGTGTTTGGTGAACAAGAAGAGAACCTTGATGACTCCCAACAATAAGCATACCATGATTCAAATACATTTGAAATTGGGAAAGGTTTCATGACACCCAATGATCAGATTGAGGAGTGTCAAGTGAATAAGATAAAGGTCAAGTAGGCTACAAAGGTAAACAAACCTCTAAGAGAGATAGATGGAGTGCTCATGAGAGTTCCAAGTAACACATTTTGTTTTAGTAGAAGCTCCAAAAATGGTAAGTCATTTGATTACATCTATAATCAAATTTTCATTGATAAACATTCATTCTATGATGGTTTATTTTCATGGAGCAATAGTGATTCTAGAAGCATTATCTTTGATCCTAGTTGAATAAATGAAAATTTGTCCTTCACCTCAAGTGTTTTTAGGTCTTGTATATATTAGGATAGGTGAGTGTTTTCCTTTGGGTTGTTTGTGTGTTTTCCCTAAGTGTGGAGAGCATGAGTGTGTGTCTTGGTGTCTTAATTTGTGTGTGTTACTTGTGTTTGGTATGAATTCGGTGTCTTTTTAGAGGCATATCAGTGTTAATTTTAGTAAATATGTGATTCTATTACCCAAGGATAGGAGAAAGCAACTAATCTTTAGCATAATAGGCATGTTACCTGCTAAAAACTACCAAAATATTGACCAAATTTTACCCTAGGTCAAATTAGGTCAACCCCCCTAAAATTCAAACTTTTCATAAGTTCCCATAGGTTAGAAAATGGTCTTAAATGATGTCAATTCACCTTTGAGGTTCATAAAATGTGTTTTAACCTTTATCACAATTATCACTTATCTTAATGTCCTTTTATGCCACCTTTTGGTCATTTTAAAGAGTTGTATGTAAATCTCATCAAAAGGAAAAATGTCAAAGAGCAAGGTAATGTACCAAATGTCAAATAATGTTAAAGGAAGGTTTTGAAATTGAAACATTGTAGGTTCAATGTAAAAATAAGAGGATCATCTTAAAAGGGTCAGTTTCAGGTAGTTGTACAGACTAAATGACTCATTTGGCATCTGTGAATGATTCAGGAAGGTGTCTTGAGATCCCCATAGGTCATTTATAGGATTAAGTGGACTCAAAAGATACAAAATTGTCAAAAACCACTTTTTCCTTCCTATCACTCTCTTGGATAGGTCAAGAAGGGTCAATGGTTTTCACTTAGTATGGAAATGAGAAGAAGAATTGGAGTGAATGCACTTTGTGGATATTAGGGGTCCATGTGTACTTCCATTTCATGGTAATTGTTTCAATATTGATGGTCTATAATATATGAAAAATAATTAAGATTATTAGCACCTCTAAACTACCTGTACATTCCCAATGGCCTAATTTTCTTCATCTAGTTGCATTTTAGAAATTGGTTTGTGTGAATCTAGTGATACATATAGTATTGTAAAGCATGTTATTCCTTTTCATGTTACATTGAACTAGTTTGGAATGTGTGACCATGGAAGATAGGAAAGATTACTTGCTTATGCTATAAGTGAACATCATTGAAAGATGAGAACAGTGTTTTCATAGATGTAGTGTTTGTTCTCTTATGAGTAGCTTCAGATCAAAGGTAATTCTGTTGTTTTAAAAAAATTAGATCATGGTGATGGTCTAACCAGAATTCAATGGACTAATTAAAATCTCAAAGCATTTGAAACCAAGTATAGTTGAATATTGAACTCACATAAAAGCAAACAATCACCTATAGGACTGTGTGGGAGTATTGAGATAGAGTATTGATTAAGTTTGGAGTTTCGAGGTTTGAGAAGTTTCTCAAGGTAAAAATAGTAGGACTGAGCCATTAAAAGAGATTGGAGATTGGTTCAAGAGTCAATTAAAGAACTACAGTCAGTCAAGACCCCTCAAACAACACCTACAGTCAGTGAAGTTGAGAAAATTTATAAAATGGGTATTTACCTTAACTTTTCAGAGAAAGGATCCTACTCCATACAATGTCATCTCATGGTGGAAGTTTATGATGTCTGTATAAGACTAATGGCTTCATTCTTGTATCCTAGGCCTAGATGCCATATCTAAACATGAGAGGAGATTTATAGGTTAAGATATAATAATGGTGAGTGACTTATCAACTCAATAAATCTCTTATGGAAGTTCTTAGCTAACTACAATGTCATTGAAACCAAATGAACTTGGAATTTGCAAGTGACCTATAGTGCATTGATGATAGAGGGATGATAGCATGGTATAAAGGCATAAATTAGTATATCTAGGTATGTAATGGTCATAATGACCTCAATAAGAATTAAATGTGTTAAACATAGTGCTCAATCACTTATTATCACCTACAGGAATCCCTCGATCCATGTAATGAACACCTATAGTTTGACTCATACATAGACCAGTCTAAGCTAATGAAAGGTGAAATATTAGTTGGTAGGTAGAAGGTAGGATGGAATTACCACATTAAAATATATCTCAAAGTAATAACATCACACTTTCATTTGATTTTAAGAAGCTAGGATTAATAGATTCAATCATAGCTAAGGGTTCTTAGGCCCAACCAAAACCTTGCACACAATCACAGACATATAAGATACTTTTGATAATTTAAAGTGTTGAGGGCTCTAAAGGGATAGTCATTATTTTAAAATTGATACATAATGTCATAATTAATTGTAATAGACCTCCATGGTCTCATTTGGTTTAGACTAATAGGGTTTTTATCTCAGACTTAAGGCACTCCATAATCAACACAACTTACAGACCTAGTATATTTATGGTGAAAGGATGAATGGAAAAACCTTGAACAAATATAAAATGATGTATAGGGTTGAATAAGAGACGAATAAGTGCATATAAATACCTCAAATTCCTTTTGACTACTCATAAGTGACCACCTGTTTAGAAACACAGTCTATGCATACAAGGCCTAATAATTAGACATGACCATTAGGATTCCAAACTTCACTAATATGACCATATAATATTCATAGTAAATTTTATATCCTTTATGGGAGATTGGAGGGTTGATAAGACCCATAAATTTGTAGAGAATAACCTATATTGGCCATTTTTTACCTTAATGTGTCTCAGGGGTGGCTAGAATGCATAGTAAGAACTCGAGAGCCATTTTATTTCACTCATATCTATACGAACAATATACATGGGGTATAAAACACTTACGGATATTTGGTTAATGTCATGAGATTAAAACCAATGTCATTGGTTTAAGGGTTAAGGTTTTAACCTTTATGAATCATTGTTAAGAGCCTAAATGACTTAAAACCCTCATAAATCCCTCACAACAACCCGATGAGGAAGATATGAAGAGAAATGCATCCAGAAGGGGTAAATTGACATCGAAAGTGATGTGAACCTATTTTTAACTCTCTCAAGCTCTTTGTAACTCAATTTTTTCATACCATCACTTGTATGGATGAGTCAAATTCTATGTTTTCTATAAGTTTTAAAGTATTTTGAAGGTGCAAAAAGGAATGGATAGGTTAAAATCATTGTAGAAGGTGTGTATAGATGTATTATAACTTGTAATACATCATTCTCATATCATTAATGTATTAATACCCCTCTATTAAGATGTTTATTGTAGGTAGTCTCTAATAGGACAGTGAGAAAGAAGGTGACTACCAAGTTAGAGATGAGAGGTATGATATTGAGTTTTCTTAAATTCTATATGATAGACTAGAGAAAAAAGAAGCTATGAAATGGTGTCTCACATATATATAATGAATCTCCTTGAGTGTGTACAAGTCACTTAAGTGATAAGTGTGAGAGGCTAGGGCTAGAATGCTAGTGAGTGACTGCAAGAAAGTAAACAAGTGGTAAATAGAAGATCATTAGTTGAAGGTTGTATAATGGG
The DNA here is from genome assembly GCA_037957365.1 of Torreya grandis. NCBI lineage: Eukaryota > Viridiplantae > Streptophyta > Pinopsida > Cupressales > Taxaceae > Torreya > Torreya grandis. The sequence continues at coordinate 2,309,104 of JARHVA010002541.1, read as the reverse complement.
CTGAAAAAATCATGCTTCCAACTTCTCAGGTTAGGGTATATGTATCAATGACTTTTATGGAAATTTTAAGTAGATAAGTGAACTCCTCATCAAGAAGGGCAGTTTCAAGAAGGATAATGAAGTGTCAATATGTCAACTTCAAGAAGATGTCATCTTTTAGATTGACACTTGTTTAAGAGAACTTCATGACTTGTTTTCTAACTCCCCCTCTTGCATTGTAACTGGTCTTCAAGACTTGACACTTGGTATTGTGAATCTTCAACATCACTCTTTCTCTCTCTTCTCTTATGCTCTATATATTAAAGCCATTTTGGCATTGTAAACTATCCATAATTGGTATGGAGAAGCCCTACTGGTTTGACATCTTATTTTTCCTTTGAATAAAGTTTTCTCACACTGGTTTAGTCTCTACAATTATTACCTAAGTATGTCAAGTAATTTATTTGGATGACAAGTGATGATTATTTCTCCTTACTTCCATTCTACTCTTGTATATATTATGTGAGCTACATTTCTTATAATAGGTCTCATGAAATGTATATGTTTATTATATGTATTTTTAAGTTTGAAGGAGATTAATAGTGTCTAAAATTAGAACTCCTAAATACCCACTTTTGGAAATGCATAGCAATCTACCTCTATGTAGAAACACATATGCTAGAAGAACCTTGAGTTGAGATCAGTTTTAGTAGTCTACATTCTTAGTGCAAATACAAGTATGTTTGTGGATATATCTTTGGTGTGAGTCTAAATAGTTAGATCAAGGGAACTAGCCCATAATCTAGAGATCTATCTCTTGTAACAACTTGCCCATATGTAGAGATAGTTACATGTTATCTAAAATTTGAGAATCTCTGGTTGGCTTCTTTAGGGTGTAAATTTGGACTATAATAGGTCTCTTAAGTATTGGATACCTTGTAAAGGGATTGCCTATTGTTTACCCTTTTATGATTGATTAACCTTAGTAGGTTTGATAATTAACTTCTTGGGTATAAATTTTTCTTATTCAAGAGGATGCTCATATGGAATTCTGAAATATTTAATTACCTGATTGACATGAATGTATTTAACACACCCATGCACTATAGAAGGTATTGATTAAGTGTATGGATCCAAGGTCTTCCCAATAACATATCAAATATTCTCATGGAAGGTATAACTAAAAATGTAGTAACCATATGTGAAGTACTAACCTATAAAGGTAAGTCAATCTCACCAAGAATATTTTGGGAGGTCCCATTGAATGCTCTAACTCATCTAGTAGAAGGACACAAATTGTGATGAGGATAACCCAAATGCATAAGTGATTTAACCATTTTGGGAATTAATGTAAAACCTTAAAGAGATGAGTATGTAAATCAAGGAATAAAATACTATAGTATCATCAACCACTGATTTGTATAATAATTAATTTATTTACTTAGACTAAAAATAGTAATGAATTCCAAAGGGAGTACTTAACTAGAAAATATGATTGAAACAAATGATGCAGAATCAGGGTAGTGTGTCATCAATAGAAAATAGGTGTCAAAACCCTCTTTGGACAGTAATGCGGCCCATTTTTCCAATAGTGCACTATGCTACTAACCTTATATGTAGTGTTATTGACCCTTTGTAGATAAAACAATCAAATTTGGAGTAGACCTTCACTCTATTATAGGAAGTATGTTCCTACATGACCAAGACTTAGATCATCATATATACTTTTTTTTGACTGATTTGACTATGGAAATCTAAGCCTCCATACTTGTTAGGGTTTTGACAAACACAAATATAAGAAGAGTGGAATTAGTAGGTGATGAGTCCAATAAATGGTACTCACATTGCTATATATTTAGCCTTTACCCATTGTATAATCCACCATTCCATATACCCATAATATCATCCCATCCATAATTACCCATAGTTAGACAATATATGTTTATGATGCATATATTCATTGTTATGGTTTAAAGAATGATTATTTCTAGATGAAATAGTATGATTTATTGTTATTTATATTTGGTGTTACTAATGGTGAAAGAATAATTCAAGTTATTCAATAGTCATCATGTTTGGACATCCTACAACAACTACCCAAATTTCTTAGAGCATACTAGTTTGTAAATATCATTAAACATAATATCAAGGAGTTTCCTAATATTGAAAATTATTTCATATTTAGACTCCCCTTGAATTATTAAATAATTTTAAAGAAGAAGACATCTTGTTTTGAGTCCATATGTAAAATTTATGGATCTCAAAAGTATCCTACAATAACTGGTTGTATGCACCCTCTAACCATGACTGTAAGTGACAATTTGAGGTAACGTCCAACTGTCATCATATAACCACTTCCAATTGACTTAGTTGGATGTAGAAAATAGTTTGAAAGGTTGGAAATAAGTTGGTGACTTGGAAAAAGAGTCTCTTCCATTATTCTAGGAGAAAGAATCTCTTCCATGATTTTAGGAGGAAAAATACTACCTTGAAAATAGTAAGGAGTGACTCTCTCAAACCAAATTTTTCTCATGAATTATTCATATGTATTATTTTGTTTTATGCATAGTTGTTGTAACAATATATTTAAAAATTATTGCATTTTATTATTTGGTTGTAACCTCTTAGATTTTTTATTCTCTAAAACAGGCATATATCTCTCTTATAAAAATGGAGAAGCTTAGAAGAGAAGGAGAGCAAAAGCATATTTTGTAAGACAACTATTATAATTTTACTATAGCAATTCTTTGCTACATTTGATTAATATGAGCAACTACTTCTGAGTCAACTTTATTGTTTTAAGAGGAAGGATTAAAGCTCGAGTTAGAAGGAGGAAGGTCCCTCTTTGTAATTCTTGTAGTAATAATCTGACCCATTAATTAGATAAGCATGTTACTTATTTCATTTATGTGATGAGTGTTTAATTTCCAGTTGTGTGATTTTTAGCTTTACATATGATTTTTTTAAGAAAGCTTCTAAATATAAAGTAGTGTAATTATTTTATTCATGATTTTGTATAAGTGTTCAATTTAACATTTCATTTCTTGCATAATTTCCAACATCTTAGACTATAATCAGCAGAGTGTCAAATTAGAAGGATTAAGTGTGCACATATAGTGCCATCATCCTATCAAGTTTATGTCCTCAGGTTGACATTTAAATGAAAGTAAAAGATACATGTTTGTGGTAACTCTCCTTATTTATTTAGATCAAGAGAAGTATATTTTATTGTAAATTTTTTGCCACTCATTTTTGACATCATTGCCGGGGAAGGGTGTCACACACTAGAAATCCTCAATCTTGATAGAGGTTGTTTCTGGATGTTTATTGCTTTCCTAGATTAATTTCTTTTATGGAATTAATTTTTTTTTTTAAATCAATATTCGTCACCTTTAAATATAGAATATAAATAAGGTTAGCTCATACCTTTGTTTATCTCTATGTGATATAACACTAGTTAGTAGAAAATTAGATTTTTTTTTTCAAAAATACAAACTTTGTGCATGTCAGAGCAATGGTTGATACAACAAAAATTGGGGGAGTTTCAATAGGTAATGCCAAAGAAAATGAAGGTAAATTTGATGTAGTAACACTCAAAGCTATGATTGAAGAGTTACAAGAGAAGAACTCCATGTTGTCAGCTTTAGTCAACAAAATAAAAAAGGAGGCACCTACAACAACTCCTCAAAAATAAAATATTGAATTTGCAACAATCCCCTTCATACATTTTGATGAAGGAGGATTAATTATATAAAAAAATCTATTTTCATAACTTTTTACAGTTTAAATATTTTTATTTTCTCATCGGCAATCATGAAATTACCTGTAAAAACTATTTATGTTTTAGAAAGAATAATTGATTATTTTATACAGGAAAGAATAAATTTTTGAAGGTAACTCACAAAAGAATATTTTTATATTTCTCAAAGTGGTTGGCTATAGGAGGAAAACATAAATAATTGAGAATAGATGCCAAAGTGGTTGGCTATAGGAGGACAACATAAATAATAAGATGCCAGTTGTGGATGAAAATGAACCAGGGTTGTTTGCAGCTCAAACAAGACTTTGGCCACCAATACAAATAAATCAAGCTATGCCTCTTGAATTCTTAATATTTTATTATTTTGTCCAAAATTATTACACATTGTTTATTTTAAATTTCATCCCACCACCACCTCCATATCAGTTAATGCATTACCAAAACCCACACATCTATTCACCTTGGTATCAAGACTAGTCATGACAGTCACCACCTCAAAATTGATAACCACACTCAACAAACCATCAAAAAAAATTTAGTCCAAAATACCCAATAACCTAACCCAACCTCTGTAATGATAATGTAATAAATAAATGATAACACATGTCATTGTTTAATATCCACTTAAGGATTGTAAACCACACCTACCATGCATAATAAAATGGCCTCTGAGGATGTCTTCACAACCACATTCCATCATTAATAATGAGCCAATCCTTGTTCTATCTCACTCATAATAAGCTTGTATCATATCTATCTTATGTATAGTTTATTTTTAAATATCAAATTTGTATATTTGTGTCCATAACTTTTGTAAGTTTTTGGTCCTTATGGTGAAAAGTGGTCAAAATTCTTGGTTGGAACAATCTATAGGTGGTGAGTCATCATAAAATGAAAAAAAAATTACTCATATTACAATTTGAGAGAGGTTTTTTATGCATAATAGCCTTAAAACCCCCTCTTTCAATTTTTGTACAACTCTCACCATTTGTCAGATATCTACCTTTAATGCTACCAGTCAAGGAGAAAACATGAAATCAAAGAATAATATTTTTAATTGCTCAAAATTAAATTTTGAGAGAGGTTTTTGTGTATATTGATATGATGAAAATAAACCTCTTTCAAAAATTTCCAGCAGTGAAATTTTGTTAGATATCTTGTTATTATTTATCATGTAGCAACTAGGAGTTGTATCCTATATATATATATATCCAAAATTCTTAGAATTAAATTCTAATCAAGGTTTTTGTTTATTATGAAACCTTAATTAAAAATCTCTTTCAGTTTTTGCATATCTTCTCTCATTTATGAGATATTTGTTTTTTATTCCTTTAACCAAGAACATTGATTTTCAAGCCATAAATCACATTTTTTCACTATTTACAAAACATCAAAATCATCATTATATACATATTCATCATCACATATGCAAAATACATGGTAAAAATAATCTATCTCTCATATTCTTCAACAAATTGTCCTCTTAAATAGACATCCTAACTTCATGATTCTTGGATCCTATTGGAGATGCTATTGATGTCTATCACATTTCACCACATTCATTTTGAGAATCTTCTGAAGTAAAAACAAGAATATTTGTTAGCATCCAACTGAAACATCAATAAAATACAAATTCATAACACCTAATAAATTTCACATTAATTGCCTTGAGGTTGATCAAACTAAAATTATTCACACCTCTATATGTATTGATTTCATGTAATGGATATTTTTTAGGGTATTGTAGGGTACTCTCATGACAATTGAATATTTATTCATTTTCATGTACCAAAAAAATGCCTTGATCCATGTCATTGACAATATTAGAATAATGTTTTAGAATAGGTGATCAACTAATTGGTAACTTTCATTGTATTTTTTATGATTATCTAGACTAATAATCAGTTTTTTTCATTGGTATTTTCTTATTGTGTGCATTATTGTCTTCTATCTGAAGCACGAACTAAATTCCTAATGGTTTTAATGTTATCTAGTCTTTATTATCTTAGGAACTACCTGTATATATTCTAATAAAAACCTGGATAGATGCTTTCATTTTTTGAACTAATATCATATTGCACAAGTTTACAGGCGATTGATGATGTTTTCTATGAAATCTCTTGGATTTATAACAAAAATCTTGCATGAAATTTATCTTTGTTGATACAACATGCACCCACCAGTGTAATACATATTGGATTATGGAGAAACCTATACTTTTGATGCACATTTCAAGTATTTTTATATTACTTGAAATTTATTCCACATAAATTCGTATAACATGATGGGTACACACAACAAAGAGCTTTCTAAAAAAATGGACATTATTTCACACTAGAATATTATCAAGCTACACTCTCTAGATCTAGTTTACTAAGTGACTACATAATTGGATAACAAGAATATAGAAGTTACGCATTACTAATTTTATCAAGAGTTCTTTCTCATTATCAAATATCACTTCTTGTTGCATCACTATGGAAAATTATATGCAGATAATTGCATTGATTCAGTGGCTATGGTACAACTTATTCTTAGCCTCTCCACCATGTTATCATTTCTAGAAAATTCTACAAATTCAAAAAAAAGTTCAACAATGAAAACCCTTTAGGCATTGTTGATAGGTGTTGGTTAGAAAACTAGTTATGTGACTAACCAATATCTATATAAATGCAAAATTTAATAGTGAAAACCCTTAGGCATTGTTGACAATTTTGGGTTAGAAAACTAGCTTGCTCACTACCCACAACTAAAATAAATGAGCCTAAGAGGAAAACCATCTTATTGGCCACTTAAGAGTAAACTAGTAAATAAATAAATAAATAATAAATAAATCAAGCAATAACTATGTACTTTTTGCTCCTCTTTTGCATCATCATCCCTTCCTATAATTTGAACTAGCTATTTTAGCCTTCTTTGGTAGCCTTCATCTGTAGAATCTAGGATACAAGATACAAATTTTGTGTTATAGGATGTAAATTCCAATCACATCTAGTAACTGATAATTGCTACAGGTTGAATTTTTCATTTTTTAAAGGAATGATTTTTGAGGTAACCACTTTCATTGGGTGAAAAGTAACAATATCACAAATTTATACAACTTCTTGTATCCTTATCTTGTTTACTTTGCTTATGCATTTTCTCTTTGTCACATTCTCATGACAATTCAACAAGCTTATTTGTGCTTCATAGAACTGATTTCTCCACCATGGGATGTTTGTAATTCATGTTCATCTAGTTGAACATCCACTCTACTATCAGACTTCATAAGTTTCATTTATTTTGATAGTTATTTTTTTAGATTTTAGTCTTCCTACACATTCTTTCCATCATTATGGATTGTTTATATGTACACCTGCTCACACTACCTAAATGATGTTTTGATTTTCCATCACTACATTTGCTATATGTCTTGGCTATAAAATTTTAGTTTGATGCATCATTAAAACTATTTGGTTGGTGATTTTTTTGCTTCAACTACATGATTGGTGGATCACACAATCTTCTACACTTACTACATGGATCTTCTACAACATCTACTATGATTTATAAACTATTCTACATTCAAGTTGTTATGCTTTTGCTCTAGTTTACTCATTTATTTATTCACTATCAATGTTTTATGTAATCATCTATTTTTTTGTGCTATATATACCATGCCTTTCACTAATATTCCCTCACCCATCTATCTTCATACATTATATACTCCATATCCCACTTCATTCCTCCATGTCATGTTCCTCACCATTCCATCACCTTTGGTTGAATCACATAATCTATATAGTATCCTCTTCCACACTTAGTTGGGGGGTCTTCCACTTGAGGACAAGTGTCTACCTTCAGCTGGGGGGAGAATGGTCCATATATTTGCATCTATGTTCCTAGGCTTACATGACATCGATAATAGATTTGGGGGGAGTGATTTCATGAGGTCTTAGGAAAATAAATATAGATGATATTTTTAGTTATTGTAGCTTCACATGATTATCAAATAATCCTCTAATCATGATTTTCACATGAATATTCATAGTGCCCTATGAATAATTTGTAATATTAATCATTACTATTTTTGGGAGGTTCAACAATTATGAAGTATGGCATATAAAAAATGAAAAGAGAGAGAGAGAGAAATAAAAATTGCTTACTTCAACTCTCATGATTTTGCATCATATTAGACCAATATATGTCATTAAAAATAATTTAATTTCAAAGACACATGCTTCTAAATGATTTCAAGTTTCTATGTCTATGTATAAGGACAAACAAGATGCATGATTTGTGCTTCATTCATTATACATACTACATACTTTCCTATTAAGAACTTAACTTATTTTATTGCATAAGGGACATGCAATTGATTAATTTAGGGGGTGTGATCAGTCCAAAAATGATACTCATATTACCATACATTCATATTTTACTCATTTTACAATCCACCATTTCATATACCCATAATACCATCCCATCCATATTTACCCATATTAGCACAATATATGTTTATGATGCATATATTCATTGTTATGGTTTAAGGAATAATTATTTTTGGATGAAATAGTATGATTTTTTGTTATTTATATTTGATGTTACTAATGGGGAAGGAAAAGGTAGGTTATTCAATAGTCATCATGTTTGGGCATCTTGCAACAACTACCTAGATTTGATAGAGCAGACCAATTTGCAAATATCATTAAACGTAATATCAAGGAGTTTCCTAATATTGAATATTATTTCATATTTAGATTAACCTTGAAATATCATACACTTTTAAAGAATACGACATCTTTTTTTGAGTCTATATGTAAAATTTATGGCTATCAAAAGTATCCTATAGCAACTGGTTATATGCATCCTACAACCATGATTGTAAGTGATAATTTGAGGTGACGTCCAACTGTCATCATATAACTACTTTAAATTGACTTAATTAGATGTAGAAAATAGTTTGAAAGGCTGGAAACTTGGAGAAAGAGTCTCTTTCATGATTCTAGGAAAAAGAATCTCTTCCATGATTTTAGATTAACCTTGAAATATCATACACTTTTAAAGAATGCGACATCTTTTTTTGAGTCTATATGTAAAATGTATGGCTATAAAAAGTATCTTGTATAAAATGGTTATATGCATCCTACAACCATGATTGTAAGTGATAATTTCAGGTAACGTCCAATTGTCATCATATAACTACTTTAAATTGACTTAATTAGACGTAGAAAATAGTTTGAAAGGTTGGAAACAAGTTGGTAACTTAGAGAAAGAGTCTCTTCCTATTAATAACTTACCTTATTTTATTTCACAAGGGACATGCAATTGATTAAGTTAGGGCGTGTGATCAGTCTAAAAATTATACTCATATTACCATACATTCATATTTTACTCATTGTACAATCCACCATTTCATATACCCATAATACCATCCCATCCATATTTACCCATATTAGCATAATATATGTTTATGATGCATATATTCATTGCTATAGTTTAAGGAATAATTATTTTTGGATGAAATAGTATGATTTTTTGTTATTTATATTTGATGTTACTAATGGTGAAGGAATAAGGTAGGTTATTCAATAGTCATCATGTTTGGACATCCTGCAACAACTACTTAGATTTGTTAGAGCAGACCAGTTTACAAATATCATTAAACGTAATATCAAGGAGTTTCCTAATATTAAATATTATTTCATATTTAGATTAACCTTGAAATATCATACACTTTTAAAGAATATGACATATTTTTTTGAGTCTATATATAAAATTTATGGTTATCAAAAGTATCCTATAGCAACTAGTTATATGCATCCTACAACCATGATTGTAAGTGATAATTTGAGATAATGTCCAACAGTCATCATATAACTACTTTAAATTGACTTAATTGGTCGTAGAAAATAGTTTGAAAGGTTGAAAATAAGTTGGCAACTTGGAGAAAGAGTCTCTTCCTACTAAGAACTTACCTTATTTTATTACACAAGGGACATGCAATTGATTAAGTTAGGGGGTATGATCAGTCCAAAAATGATACTCATATTACCATACACTCATATTTTACTCATTGGACAATCCACCATTTCATATACCCATAATACCATCCCATCCATATTTACCCATATTAGCATAATATATGTTTATGATGCATATATTCATTGCTATGGTTTAAGGAATAATTATTTTTGGATGAAATAGTATGATTTTTTGTTATTTAGATTTGATGTTACTAATGGTGAAAGAATAAGGTAGGTTATTCAATAGTCATCATGTTTGGACATCTTGCAACAACTACCTAGATTTGATAGAGTAGACCAATTTGCAAATATCATTAAACGTAATATCAAGGATTTTCCTAATATTGAATATTATTTCATATTTAGATTAACCTTGAAATATCATACACTTTTCAAGAATATGACATCTTTTTTTGATTCTATATGTAAAATGTATAGCTATCAAAAGTATCCTATAGCAATTAGTTATATGCATCCTACAACCATGATTGTAAGTGATAATTTGAGGTAACATCCAATTGTCATCATATAACTACTTTAAATTGACTTAATTAGACGTAGAAAATAGTTTGAAATGTTGGAAACAAGTTGGCAACTTGGAGAAAGAGTCTCTTCCATGATTCTAGGAGAAAGAATCTCTTCCATGATTTTAGGAGTAAAATAAGTGCCATGAAAATAGGGAGTGATTCTCTCAAACCAATCCTTCTCATGAATTATTCATATGTAATATTTTATTTTATGCATAGTTGTTGTAATAATATATTTAAAAATTATTGCATTTTTTATTTGGTTTCAACCTCCTAGATTTGTTATTCTCTAAACAAGGCACCTAAGAGGAGACCAGAAGCATATTTTGTAAAATAACTATTATAATTTTCCTCTTGCAATTATTTACTACATTTGATTAATATAAGAAACTAATTCTAAGTCAATTTTATTATTTTAAGAGGAAGGATTGAAGCTTAAATCAAAAGGAGGAAGGGGTCCTTTTGGAAGTCTTATAGAAATAATTTGACTCATTAATTAGCTAAGCATGCTATTTATTCATTTATGTGTTGAGTGTTTAATTTTTAGTTGTGTGATTTTTAGCTTTGTATGTTATTGTTTTAAGGAAGGTTCCAAATATAAAGTAGTGTAATTATTTGATTCATGATTTTGTATGAGTGTTTCAATTCAACATTTCATTTCTTGCATAATTTCCAACATCTTAAACTACAATCAACATAATGTCAAATTAGAAGGATTAAGTGTGAACATATAGCGATGTCATCCTATCAAGTTTATATCTTTGGGTTGACATTTAAATGAAAGTAGAAGATATAGGTCTGTGGTAACTCTCCTTGTTCATTTAGATCAAAGAATTCTATTTGATTATGAATATGTTGCTAGTTAGTAGGGTAGGCTAGACATGACCTCAACACCCCATGTGTTGAGCGTTGCCTACATACCAATACCTCGAAAGAGGATCAAATCTAATTATGTTCTCCCAATCTAAGTGATAATGCAAATGAGAGTGATGATAGTATGCTTGAGTATGAATTCCAATTTGAATGCTTTGAGTGTGACTTGAAATTGGAAATATGAGTAAATTTTAGATTTAAGATATTATAGATGGATGTATGTATAAATAGAGATAAATATGGATTAATGAACTTACACAATTATCTCTCAGCTTGTTCATGAGAATTTCCATCTAAGGGATAAATGAATGAGAGTGATCTGTATATAGTGTTATGATGCTAGTCGACACATGAAATGAGTCTAGGCTAACCCTAAGATGCTTTGAGGAGTGGAAATATATTTATTAGGATGAAATAAGCTAAGTATCAATAACGCTACCCCCTTTTCCAATAGTGAATTATGCTATAGAATAAATGGGTTATGTTATTGTCTAGGTGGTTAACACATGTGAGAGAGGATATGGGATGCCTAGCTGATGGATTAATGTGTTTTTTGGTATATCTAGGCCTCATTGAGATGCATATAAAAGTTAGACACACACACACACACACACACACACACACACACACACACACACACACACACACACACACAGAGAGAGAGAGAGAGAGAGAGAGAGAGAGAGAGAGAGAGAGAGAGAGAGAGAGAGAGAGAGAGAGAGAGAGAGAGAGATTAAAGTACGTCTTAAGATAGGTTTAAGGCTAAGCTAATATAAGGTGGTCTCAAATGACATTGTTATGCCCTTAACCATTGGTGTGTCTAGGGATATGTGTGGTTGACTTATCGCTTACATACCTTTTTTATATACTTATTACATTTCTCTATGTTCTTATATAGGTCAACCTATGAAATAACCTTGGATAATTAGATATATAGGAGGTAGTGGTTAGTCTTGATTATTATGTTAAGTATTCTACTATTAGTGCATTATTATGGAGGTTTCCCCCTTGATGTGGCTTTGCTATATTATCCAATATTTTGCTTTGTTTTCAATTATTGTTGTATGATCTCTCATATTTGCTTATTCGATGTGATATAAAATTATTCTATGCAAACATCTAAGTAATTTCATTACAAGTGGTATCATAGCTTGGATTTGGGCAAGTTTCTTGCAGTGTTTTTTTCCAAATCTGGTGAGGGGTGGCTTCTTAGAGCAGTGGAAGCAAAAAAATATAGCTTGAAATTTGGGAAGAATTAATTTTTTCCATTAGCATAGTATTGCTAGAAATGCTTTTTCAAAAAAAAAAAATTTAAAAAAAAAGTTTGGGAATAATTTTTCCCTTTGCACAATTGTAGTTGTTGGATTCATCTCAGAAAGATGATCATAATGGTATATTTTATCAGTACACTTTTTTGGTGCAAAATTTTTTACCCTAGTGCACAAAGTCAGTCATTAGATTCATCTTGGTAAGGTGATCACAATGGTACCATCTCTTGGTACACTTTTTTTGAGATAAAAACCCTCCTAGGGTTTGTATATGGTAGGTCCTGGTACTTGGGGAAGAAAAGGGGGGAAAGAAACTCCTAAGACTCCTTTTGCCAATGACATGAAATTTAGAACTTTAGATCTAATGATATTTTAGCTTCAGGTGGACATAAAGAAATTGGTGAGGCATATTGACTTTGTTGCAATACAAGGTGATGTTTCAGGGATGCACAAAGAGATTAATGGGATTCACAATGAATTATATCATATCACTATACAATTGGCTACCCTTGCATCTTAGTTTTAGCCCAATAACCCTCCACTTCAGCATTCAAATCCTCCTCTCAACACTAATAACTCCTATGCTGGTATGAAACTAATGTTGCCAAAAGTGGACATCCATAAGTTCGATGGTGAGGATCCTCTCACTTGGATTACCCAAATTGAGAATTTATTTGAGATACATAAAACCCTTAGTTCCCAAAAGGTGATAGTGGGATCCCTGTATCTAGAACCTAAGTAATTCATTTGGTATCACTGGTTATGTGCTTAAAATAAAAAGAATGGTGCTCCTGTTACATGGTCTATTTTCAGTAAAGATTTTTTGGCTCATTATCAAAATAATGTCTCTAAGAATTATTTCAGCCAATTAGTCAAACTATGGCAAACATGAAATATGAAGGATTATATTCATCAATTTTATAATCTCTCTTTATGGGTGGAAGATATCACTGAGGAAAATTTGACTGATCTATTTTTGGGTGGCCTCAAGGATAAGATCTAATTTGAGGTTTGAATATTTAACCCAACATCTGTATCAGAAGCTATCCCTAGGGCATGTATGGCAAAAGAAAAAGAGATGGTAAAAAGGAAAACTTTCACTACTGGTCATGATCGTACCTTTCCAACACCATCATTTCCATAGCCCAAAAGATTAACATAACAACAAATTGAGGAGAAGAGATCCAAAAGGTTGTGTTATGGTTGTAACAACAAATGGAGCAAAGACCATCATTGTGCTATAAAGAAGTTGTTTTACATTGAAGGTGCCAATGATAATGAAGATGATGAAGTACATGGTGAGGATGCAAAAGGTCCTAAGGAGGAATCTGAAGACTCTCAACCTACTATTTCTTGTCATGTCCTTTCAGGTATTAGTACTCCCCAAACTGTTAAGGTGATTGGTTTCCTTAAGAAATAGAAGGTCACTATTTTTATTGATTCTGGGAGCACACACAACTTCATCAATAGTAAGTTGGCTGCTCATTTGAACTATTTCATTTATCCAGCTCTAAAATTTCAATTTATGATTACAAATTGTGGTACTGTCACTTTTCAGGAAAATGTCATAATATTAAGCTGGCCATGGGAGACTACTTGTTAGATTCTCCTATGTTTACTATTCCCATGGGTGGAGATGATATTATTCTAAGAGTACAGTGGCTCACCAATTTGGGCACTATTGAGATGAATTTCCAAAAATTATTCATGTATTTTAAATCTGAAGAAAGGACATTTGAGCTAAGGGGATTAAGGGTGAAATCTCCATAACTTGTTATCTCCCATAAAATGAAAAAGATTATATGTAAGGGTGCTGAGGGATTTATAGCTCATTTATTTTCCATAGAAGTATATAAAACTTAGCCATCTCCACCTCTTGATCCATAACAAATGATTGATTCCTATTCTATTATTTTTGGTGACATGCCAAAAGGACTTCCACCTAGTCGTATGCATAATCATGTTATCAAACTTATTCTTGGTATTACACCACCCAACATTCGGCCATACAGGTATCTTTATAACCAAAAAAGTGAAATTGAAAATATGGTATAGGAGATGTTGGATGCAAGAATCATTCACCATAGCCAAAGCAAATATTTTTCACCAGTTTTCATGGTTGCAAAGAAACATGATACCTAGAGGATGTGCCCTGACTACATAGAACTCAACAAGTACACTATCAAAGATAAGTTTCCTATTCCTATCATTGATGATTTTCTAGATGAATTGAATGGTGCTTTTTATTTTACTAAGTTAGATCTATGTTCTGGGTATCATCAAATCCAGATCTGTGATGAAGACACCCAAAATAGCTTTCAAGACTCATGAGGACCATTATGAGTTTTTGGTTATGCTTTTGCTCTAACAAATGCACCATCTACTTTTTAGAGTTTGATGAATACTATTTTTTGGCCATTTTTGAAGAAATTTGATCTAGTGTTCTTTGATGATATCCTCATTTATAGTAAAAATTGGAAAGACCATTTGCAACATGTGAAACATGTACTCTCCATTTTAGAACATCATTAATTCTATGCAAAACCTTCCAAATGTATTTTTGGGGCTTGTGAAGTTAAATATTTGGGTCATCTGGTTTCTTATGAAGGAGTGAAAGTGGATCCTAAAAAAATTCAAGCAATAGTGGATTGGCCAATTCCTAAGACACTCAAGAAACTACAAGGATTTTTGGGGCTAACTAGCTACTATCATAAGTTTGTCAAAAATTATGGTAGAATTATAGCCCCACTCACTTGTTTGTTAAATAAAGACTCCTTTCAGTAGATTGATGTAGCTACCTAGGTATTTGAACAATTGAAATTGGCTATGTGAACTACTCCTAATTTTTCTAAGACTTTTATGGTTGAATGTGATGCATCTAGGTATGGTATGGGTGCTATACTCATGAAAGAAGGCAAACCACTTGCATTTGAAAATTTTCAACTAAAGGGTAAATATCAGCACAAGCCCATCTATGTGAAGGAAATGATGGCTATTTTGCATCCAGTCAAACAATGGAGACCTTATTTGATAGGTCATCACTTTTAGGTAAAGACTAACCTTTATAGTCTTAAATATTTTTGGAACAATGGTTGTCATCTGAAGAACAATAGAAATGGGTAACTAAGATGTTAGGCTATGATTTTGAAATAATCTAAAAAAAAAGGCAAGGACAATGTAGTGGTAGATGCACTATCTAAAAATGATAAATCAGCTAAGCCATTACTATGTGCCATAACCATTTTGCAGGCAGATTGGTTAGATGAAGCACGATCAATATGATAACATGATAGTGCTACCCATGATTTGATTCAAAATCTTCAGCAAGGTTTAGGTGGATTTAAAAAATTCACATGGAAGGGTAATGCATTATGGTATAAAGACATATTATACCTATGCAAGAATTCTCTTCTTAAACAAAAAATCCTTCAAAAACTTCATGCAACTCCAATTGGGGGTCATTCAGGATTTTTAAAAACCTATCACATAATCAAGTAAGATATTTTTTTGGAAGGACTCAAAAGGGATGTCCAAAAATATGTGGTTGAATGTATGATCTATCAACAAAACAAAGGCGAAACCATCAAAACCCTAGGTCTTTTACAGCCTTTATCCATCCCTAGCCAACATTGGGAAGAGGTATCTATGGATTTCATTAAAAGGTTACCTAGATTTGATGGTTAAAATGTTATCATGGTTGTTGTGGATCATCTCAGTAAGTATGCTCATTTTTGTTCTTTATCACAACCATTTATTTCTAGTACCATAGCTGATAATTTTCTCAATATAGTTCAGAAATTACATGGGACCCTTAAGATCATTGTCAGTGATAGATATCCCATTTTCACTAGTAATTTTTGGACTGAGTTATTTACATGTTTTGACACCCAGTTGGCTTATAGTTCATCCTATCATCCTTAATCTAATGGACAAATTGAGGTAGTAAAAAATGTCTGAAAGGATATCTCCAGTTGTTTTATTTCTATTAAATAGGATAAATGGGTTCATTGGTTGCCACTTGTTGAATGGTTGTATAATACTTCTATTCATAATTTTTCCAAAATGTCTCCCATTGTGGCACTATATGGATACCACCCTCCATCCATCACTTCAACCTTGAAGGTCCACCCTAAGGTTCATGTAGTTGAATAACATATTCACCATCAACAGGAGGTCCTTGTAAGTTTACGTGAAAATATAGCTATGGCCCAGAATCACATGAAGCAATAGGTAGATCAACACAGAAGTGAGAGGCATTTTGATATTGGTGATTGGGTCTTTTTTCGCTTTTAGCCATATAAGAAGATGTCATTGAAGTAACAAAAAAAGATAAAAAGTTGTCCCCTAAGTATTTTGGGCCTTATCAGATATTGCAGAAAATTAGTAGTGTGGGCTACAAGTTAGAGTTTCTTTCATCCACTCACATACATATAATATTTCATAGATCATGCTTAAAGAAAGCCATTATACACAAATTTGTCATTCAAATAGAATTACTAGAATTGGATAAGGAAGGTAGAGTTTTTCTTGATCTTGAGATGATCCTTCACATGCGTACTAAGTAGCTACATTCTAGAGTGATTACAGAGTACCTGATCAAATGGAAGAATCTGCCACGTGAAGATGCCCCTTGGGAGGATGAAGCATTTTTGAAGCAACATCCAGAGTTGCCACAACATTAAGGACAACACTTTTTTGAAGGAGAGGGGATTTCTATGCCCTTAAACATTAGTGTGTCTAGGGATATATATAGCTTACATACCTCTTTCATATACTTGTTATATTTCTCTATGTTCTTAGATAGGTCAACCTATGGAATTACCTTAGTTAAGTAGATTATATATAGGACGTAGTGGTTAGTATTTATTATTATGTTAAGTATTCTTATATTAGTATATTGTTGTGGAGGTTTCCCCCTCAAAGTGCCTTTGCTATATTATCCAATATTTTGATCTATTGTCAATTATTATTGTGTGATCTCTCATATTTGCTTATTTTGTGTGATATAATATCATTTTATGCAAACATCTAAGTAATTTCATTACAGACATGCATTACATTAAATGACATATTAGATGATAAAATTTCCCCTCCCCATTATTCTATAAATGTAGTAAAAAAAATGACTAAGATAAAGGAAATAAAGATATACCTAGACTTACCTAAGAGGCAAAACCCATGATTATGGGCCTGAGTCTGTGAGCTATGCTCCATTATTATTTCTACAAATGAAACATGTATGATTTAGTCCTTAATAAATATTAAAAGCAAAGACAAAACTATGTAAAGAGATGTGAGAGAGAGGAAAGGAATGAATACACCTCATTGGGTATGTGAACCAATGTAAAAACCTAGTGACATCCTATACGTGAATCCCTATGTGTGGGTGGCTTAAGAACTCAAGTTGGCCTTGACTACATCATTGCCCACCCCTATTCGATGGATCATAATATGTGAATAACTTGGATTAGACTAATGACTTATTGAACCCTCTTATGTAAGTGGCTCAATAAATCAAGTAGGTTATGACTCCATCATTGCTTACCCTTGTGTAGTAGATGCATATAAAACTGAAAATATGTAAGATGGCTCTGAGCCACATGGAAACTCTAAAATGTAAAATAGGTCTAGACCACTTGGGAATGTAAAATAGATCTAGGCCAATCAAGAATACCAACTACTATAGATAAAATGAGGCATCAATCTAATATAATCTTGGTGAAAAAATGGTGCATATGGTGTCTAGAGTGTATAATATGGATAATGACATAGAGTTATCATTCCATCTAAGAAAATTGGTGTAAAACTAAATATATGGAAATAAAGTGTCGTGCACATACCCCTGATTTTGATATTTACAAATATGGATTTGGGACTGAGTCATAGGAATCCATGTCTGTGCATATCTGAAACTAAAATGGGAGTGATCATGCCATGCATGATGCCCCTAATTTAATCAAACCTATATAATTATGTGTAAAAACTAAATATATACTCAACATATCTGATAATCTGTGATTGAGACTGTGCAAATCTGAATTATAACTATTATACTTTTCAAATAATTTTAGAATCTTATGTTTTTTAGTCTACTAGTCAATAGCATGGTGGGTAGACTATAACATATTGTGCTTCTAGAATTATACTATGCTATTATATAAAAATGTTGCTTCTGAGACAAACTGAGACTGATCTATATATGACTATATTTCACTATATTTTCCTAAGTCTGAGCTCTATAATATGTGTCTACATACTAAAAATTGCATTCTAAGTGTACTATAATGGACTAATCTCCATGAAAAACCCTTGTGAATGCCCCATATTTTGAGTTGAATTTTTAAACCTCTGCAATACCTAACCTCAAAATAAAATCTATGCATCATGTGTGTTAAGCTGAAAATATATGATATATGTGTGATAAACCAATATAATATGTATACATGACATTGGAATGCAAAAGAGTCTAAGCATAAGTTGGAAATATATGATGTATGTTAGATCTAGTATTCAAAAAAAATTCAAGATAGATATAACAATTTAAGCATGTATATGAATAAAAAATCTGAATATAACCTAAATAAACTACTTGAAGGGATGAGGCATGAAGTCCATCAAGGCACCCAAGGAGGAAGGGGAGATGCATGAAATACCTCATGGCATCACAAATAGGATGTGAATAGAACAAGAAAGAGATAAGTGTCATGGCCATGATGCATACATGAAATCATATATGCAAACATGTGAGGCACATAAAGTAGGCTAAGGGGACATAATACAAGGGACATGGGAACATATCACTAAGTCTAAGAAAGAAATACATAAAAGGGCATCTTCAAATTTCCACATACATAAAGATCAATTAAGGTTGGCTTAGAGACACATGGAATGACATGTTAAAATATTTACATACATAATCAAGAAGCACACACAAAGACATGGGCACATGTCCAAAGCATACACACAATGAAAGGAATTGGCTTTGATCCATATATAAGTGGCATATTCAAATGCCCATGAGTAGATGTAGAAGCAAAGAGACACAATCAAATATAAATTAGTAAAACTAGAAATGAAAGCAGGCATAAGCATGTGGTATAAATATATATAAGAGAAAAAATATCTACATAATTTGAGTCTATAATAGTAGTAGCCGATAAAAAAGAAGTGTATTATAAGATGATCAATATCAAGATATAATCAATGTCAAATCTGTGATGTGGAGTATAGATAGATATAACTTTTTAAAATAGAAGCTATGTGTATGATGCCCCTAATGGATTGATATGTCAATTTTGAATCTGTGTATATATGTGTGTGCCCCCAATGGGCTAGTAGTAGCAAATCTAGATCTGGGTGGAGGACCTTAATCCTATAATAATTCACAAACACTTGACAGTAATAAGTGAAGCATGTATGTATGATAAAACTGACTACACTAATATGTATAGCATATTTAGTGTTGTTACCAAATATTTAACCCTATAGGAGGTTTTTCAATCCTAATATAAGATTTGGGAAACATTGGAATACCTCTAGGCCTATGGTTTGCCTATAGTAGAGGTAGACCTCTATGTTTAAGGGCTAACTCCCTAGATTAATCTTTAAGTGCTAATCACCTACACTTACAATTTACTTGGATGGAAAAGGTTTGAAGTGGACATGAAAGTAAGATACTCTAAGGGGGTGATACACTATAAATATCTCCACTATGCTATCATACTCTTGTATTAATTAGAATGGCCTACAACACTAGCTTCAAAGTCTTAGAATACTCTAACATTAGTATTCCAGTCATAGAGGTGATATACATGAAACTAATCAAGGTAAGTGAACTAGAGATTAGTTTCAGACACTAAGGATAATTTTACACTCTAAAATAGACCCATACACTTGACAACACTTCATGAGACCTTTTACAGTGAAACAAATTGCATAAAACATGGTAGGATTGAGAGAAAGCAAGGATAGATGTCAATCACTTGAATTTTCATTATACATCACTTCACATACTTAGACAAGATAGTTTATGAAATCAAAACTAGACTGCATATCTTATTTCAGAGATAAAGTATAATATTAAATCATTAAGGCTTTGCCATACTAGGTGTGTGATTTTTTTACAATAGCCAAAATGGCTAGCATTTATAGAATATATGAGAGGAGAGAGAAGAATGAAGATCAAAGGTCAAAATAACAGGGTTCAAAATGAGATATACAATTAAATTTTTAGGATAATGAAGTATGAAACAAGCCACGAAAGGTCTTCTTAGACAAGTGTCTCTCTAGAGCATGAAACTCTCCAAAACAAGTGTAGAGATCTTTTAGCTAGCTTTCTTAGAAATTGTCTTCATGATAAGGCATATTTTGAATGCTCAAGACTAGAATAGGGATATATGACACATATTAACTATCAAGAAAGGGTTATAAACATGCCATAATAATCATTAGGTGTGTCCCTAACTCATGTCCTTCTTCTGGACACTTGTTCTCACCATTTACAGTCACCATCACTAGCTTTATAGGTTTGTCTATACATTTGTCATCCAAATGATATTTAGTTTCTCAATAAAATACATGGAAGGAATGTTATGACACCTATCAAGAGTCCCCTTGCCTTCCACTCCATGAATCAGAGCTTAAAAGGCCTTCTAATTAGACTTATCATCCTATCATTTGGTAGTCATTCTTCACTTTACATTATCTACCACATACTACCTAAAGTGAATGAGTTAGCAGAGATGTTTATGTGTATGTTTGAAGTAATAAATGGACATGGAGGGTTAAAATAAGTCCCAATTAACCTCTCCCAATTATCCTCATCCTTCAACTCTCTTTTGCACCTATAAAACACATAAAATCATATAAGAATCCTTATTTTTACCGTATCTGTACAAGTAGGGTATATAGCAAATATGTGTGGGAGAACATGGGAGAGTCTTATACAATTAAAAAATCAATTATAAGATAAACTAGCCATCATAAATACATCTTCAACCATTTCTTTCCCATCAAGTCCTAGTTAAGGGTTTAGGAGGGTTTCTAGTGTTTCAAACTATTAAGGATTGTTCATGAAATCTCAACCTTGAAACCTCAAACCAATTTTAATAATAGCATGCTAGTACCCTCTTCATCTAATCCTAACTCCTTGGAGTCTCATGCATAGTGTCCATACTGGTGTGAGCTCTTGAAATTGGTATTTTGAGCTTAAGAGTGCAATATGGGTACCCCTAAGGTGTTTTTAATTCAAAAATGACTTTCTTATGATATATTATGCAAAAAATCTTATACCTTCCCCTAAATGTTTTCAAATTCATTGGAAGGTTCATATAGTCTTGGAAGTAGATTTAGACCCCTGTTGGGATTAGGCTTAGTCTTGGGCTTAATAGGCTTGACTATGTTCTTGATGCCCATAACCACCTTGTGTAGTTTCTAATGATTGTGAGGTATCCTCCATATTGGTTAATTCTTAAAACAACTCCTCACACCCTCCTTACAATGTTTCAAGACTTCTTAGCACCTCTACTTGCCATCACATACCCTGCTTACAATCTAGATTAGTTGGGAGTATTTGAGTCAAAACATAGGGAACTTCTACTATTTACTCAGGAAAAATGGGAATATGAGAGGCTCAAATAGGTCATAAATACCTTTTTTACCAAGTCCCTAAGTGAGATCATCTCTCTAACATCCTCAACTCCTCCATTCTCTCCAAACTAACACTCAAGACTAACTATGTGTTTTATCTGAAACCATTTGATCAACTTTACCTCTACTTATCTGCCTCTAAATGTAGAGTGTGATATAGTCACATCAAACGTGACCTTGGCATAGTCACTTAGTCCTACAGCTCTACATCTTCCCTAAGAAGATTTCCACATAATACTTATGAGAGTACACTAGGTCAGTGGACTTGTTAATATTATTTTATGGATGCAGCCACTTGAGAGATGATCATAGTAGCCTCAACATCTCATTGAAAATATTTTCACCTTCAAATCAAATTTAAATAGTCTTATAATTTCTAAGCATGCTTCTATTTATCTCTTAGTATCATGGTTTCCATGTTTTCACAAGTTAGTGTACTAGACTGAGGGGTGTATAGACTATAACTTCTAGTATTGAACTCCATGTGAGAGTGACATAACACTCTTAGCACTTTTAAATCACTAAACCTTCTTATGAACCTTTCAATCCTTCCACATTAGACTGAATAGGTCACTTGTCCATTCTAGGACACCTTGCACCAACAAACTCTCCTTAGAACTTAGGTGGTGTTTTGATTATTGAAGGTCTTGTAGTGTTAATGTACCTTAAGACATTTGTCTCACTCTCTTTAAAGTTTCTAAGGGCCACTAATCCATTATGCTTTATCACATACCTCATCTTCATTGATGACTAGGTAGTTTATCCTTCAAGCATCATAGATAGTCTTTTAAAGTACCAAAAACAACTATAGGTTATGTTCTAGAAATGGAAATTTTATTAGGTGGTCATCTCTGTTAAAACCTAAACATCAACCCCCTAATTTCACTTTGGTTTCTATGGAGATCATGGTTTCATTTCTATCCAAATGGAATCACTTATTTGTAGGTTATACTTTCATTATGTCACTTGGTGTTGTAAATCCATTTGAACCCAAAATATTGTAGAGTATACTGATATTATACAATGAGAGAATACTTTAGATAGAGGCCTTTCTATATTACCTTGTTTTGTCCAAACAACCACGTTATTTTGCAAGGCATTGCCCCTACACTTGGACTACATAATAGAAGCATTCAGACCTATCTATACCTTGTGTCACCCTACTATAAGATGGCATCAAGTATGGATAAGACCTTGATTTAGATAAATTAAGGTAACTTATCCTAAATATAACTTTCTCAAATTGAAGTCTAAGATTCAAGTTTTTTTTCCACCTTATGACTCCACCATTGTCACAATAGTACTCTCCATGTTTATAGACCTCAATGAGGTTTCAAACTAGTTCAAACACCTAATATTTAAATACTCACTCCTCTATTGGGATCACTTGTAGGTGTACATGCAGAAAACTTGTATGTGAAGATAGGATATATGATTGTGTGCATGGTGAATTGGTTCTACAAACAATCTTAGACCTGATTGAATAGTCCAAACTAATCCTCTCCATCTTGGTAGAATTAAAACAAGTTCAAATTATATCATTCCACTATGCTTAGTCTTATTTGGAACACCATGCATTACTATTGATTTAAAGATCAACACAAGGAGATAAGATTCTGCCATAGACAAGCAATAGAACTCTCAAATAGCAAATTAAGATAGCTTTACTCATTAATTCACCTCCACACATGTCTTCAAGGTTCGAAACCATGAGAAAAGTGTGATTACACTCTCTAATAAGTATGAACCAATCCAAATAGAAGAGAAACCTTGAGGTGATGGGAATGAGCATGCAAAAAATAGCAGTAAACCTTTCAAGAAATGGTTCATAATTCTTGGTACACCAAATGTGGAACTCTTACCATGAAATTGGATTGGACAAAGATTCCTATCATCCCTCAATAGCATTTGACCAAATTCATCACCTATTATCCATACTAAACCAAAATTGGCTGACCATTTTTTTATAAATAAGAGAGTGATGGAGAATTAGAATAGTTTTATGCCATTTTTAGGTATTTCAAAACTCCTAAATCATGAATGTGACTTTAGGGGAATTGAATAGACACTATAGAAGTAGCCACAAGTGCCATAACTCCTATACAAACCATACAATTGCCCAAACTCTTCTTTTTTCAATTATTTTCTTATCTTCAACATAGGACCTACAAGTTTTTAGTTATGACTACCATATCTGACAATTATAATGTTGAAAGACACTTTGTAAAAATTATCTCCTATGTTGAATCGTACAAGTCTATTAAATGGTCCAAATATGACCCCTAGATGACATAAGACCCACTAGGGACTAAAAGTGAATATGACAAAGCTAAAGACACATTATAAGACCCCTATCTAGGACCATGGAACACATTTTTACCCTAGTAGACCCATATATAAGTTTTCACTATAGGAGGTTGACTTATTTTGACTTGTGGTCAAAATAGTTAACATGTAATACATGGCGAATAGAAAGAATGCAAACCTAAAAATGTATACAATCTAAATTTATATTTTTTAAGAAAATATTTGAATGTTTCTATATTTTATGAGTTTAATCTATGTGCAATAAACATGGAAATTAAAATA
The DNA here is from genome assembly GCA_037957365.1 of Torreya grandis. NCBI lineage: Eukaryota > Viridiplantae > Streptophyta > Pinopsida > Cupressales > Taxaceae > Torreya > Torreya grandis. The sequence goes on along the minus strand of JARHVA010002541.1, from coordinate 2,284,455 downwards.
TGTACAAGGAGAAGAACAAAACTATGTACAAGTAACAAGAGAACATACTAACCGATGAGTCTTGTGAGAGACTCATTATCAAGGTGACCTATATCAAGTGAAGGAAGAATGACTGCACATGGTGTGCAAGGAAGCATTTAATATTGAGGAAGAAAATGTACTAAATAATTTGTATCTAAATATAACTATGAAGTGTGGCCATGAATCTATAGAGCTAACTAAACTGACTTGTTAACTGTGGGACTCTTGGGGACCCATATAGTGGAAGAAGTTATAACTGGCATGGATGCTCTATGTGGAGTGTTATGGGGACTCAATAACATTGATTTGTGTCTAAATGGAGTAGAGAGAGTATCTCTATAATTTATATCATGTCTTTGATGTAGGGGTCTCTCTAATTAATGTCTATGTGGGAGAGTGTGTATACCTGGTAATGATACAGAAGTAGACCTCACCTGCACTGGTGGTTCAACTAATATCTATGGTGTGGTAATGGATAGAACTATTACTAGTGATCATTGAGTAGTTGGATGTGGATAAGGTAAGTGATACTCATATGGAAGTCCTTATACTATAACAACCTAATTAACATGGATATACTTAAGACATATGTGTATGGTGGAGGGGATTACTTAAATCTATTGTATCCAAGGCCTTCCCAATAACATATCAAATGTTTTAGAATGAGTTAAAACTATGAATATAGTGGCCACATGTGTATTACTAACCTATAATGGAATTATAATCTCCCTGATGGAGCTCTAGACATGGATATTGAAGCCATGAATAATTGTATCTATGAGAGGAATACCCTGATTTGAAAATCCAAAGTGATGTAGAAGTGTAATAAGACACATATTAATGATTGACCCATTATCAAACATTACACTTCGAATAGGATCATGATCAATGTAATCTCATATAAAGAATTTTTAAAAATATGAGTCGTTATCAATCATCTCCTATTCTGATAAACTGATAAGAGGCCTAACTAGCAATATAATATGATACACACCAATGATATTATATAGAGGGTGTGTATCCATTATATGAGTAATGATAGGATGTTGGTGGTGGATGTTTCTAATAAATGTAATGAACACCTAAAGTGTCTATTATCTCATTAGTCATATTATTTATAAATGTATTACAAAATATTTTCATTTCTTTTGCTTCAGTTGGTTGTGTTTTGGGTGTTTCTGTAAGAGTGCTCACATCAATGATATTAACCTCTATCAAATATTAGATCTTATGTTGTAAGCTGATGCATCTATTCATAGTATGGTCAGTGGCCTTATGATAATGGTAAAATTCATTGGAATCATAACTATTTAGAATATTCCTAGTCGTATCAACCTCTTTAATTGGAGGGAGAGATATGGCATTGCATTCTAAAAGTCATTGGAGAACACAAAGTAGCAGTTCAAGAAGATTTATGAAAGGTCTCCTTAGATGAGCTGATAAAACCAAATGAGGAGCTAGCTCTGAGGCTATGTTGACTGTCATATTTTGATCATTATTTTTTACATTGGGCCTCACCTTGTATGGTAGCGTATTTGAACTCTTATTAGAGGAATACAACTTGGTTGTGTACTTTAACTGTCCCATGGAGAGAAGTTTGACTACCTGTTCCTTCATTGTATGATATAAATCTATAAATGATGGAAACCTTTTGAATAATATATATTCATGTAATGTTTCTAATAATATTTGTTTTAATATGTCATGGGGTTCTCTATCTGCCATGAGGATAGCCATCTTTGATAATACGATTTTATATTGCAAGACATATTCATCTATCGACTCACTAATTTTTTACTTTAGTTAAGAAACCTGAGCGTATGAAAATTTTTCACTGATCTTGATTAAAAATGTGCCAAAAACATATCTATGAGTGGATTAAATGTTGTAATTTATTTATTATGGAGATCATAGAACCATTTTAATACATAGTCCTTTAAGTTGTGAGGGAATAACTTGGTCAGAAGCCAATCATTAGACATGTAATCCAAACATGTTAATTGAAAAGCACATACATGATACTTTGGGTCACACTTACCATCATAAAGAGTAGGCTTAGGTGCCACAAATCCAAATGGAAAAGGATTTTCCACTATATGTTGTGTTAAATGTGTATGTAGGATCACATGAGAGTCCAAGGTATGAGATTGTCTAGTTGAACCCTGCTAAAGGTGTAACACCTTGGCCTATAGAGAATGGATCTCATGATTAAAGGATTATACATCTAAAGAGGATGGAATTTTACTACCCATAGGATGTGTTATGATTGGTGAGTGATGTCTAGTTATAATAGGTTTTTAGAGTCTGAGTTGCCCAAATAGTATGTGTAACGATATCAACATATGTGGGGTTAGAGGATTGACCTATATTAGACTTAAGAATCTCTTCTTGAACATTATGAATAAGTTCATGTTGCATATTTGAATGATTATAAATTAAATTTTACAATTTTATTTTATTGGTCTCACCAAATCGGTTATCAATTTTTGCCATTGTAGGTTACAAAGTAGGAAAACAAAAAGTTTTATATTTTTAATAAATTAAATCTATGAAAGATTATAGAAATGAAATAATGAATCATGAGAGTTTTGATATTAATTAATGAGCATATAAAATAAAAGGATGTAAACCCTAAGAGCATCTAAGCCTAGGGTTTTAGGCACTATTCAAAAAAAGTTCGGTTCACCAAATGACTTAACTATTTTTGGAATTAATGTAAAACCCTTTGAAGATAAAAGAGATAAGTATTTAATTTAGGGAATAAAATACTATAGTATCAAAAAAGCACTGATTTTTATAATAATTTATTATTTACTTATCCTAAATATAGTAATGAATTATAAATGGGGTGTTTAGCTAGAAAATATGACTAAAATAGATAAGTGGCAGGCTAGAAAATGATGCAAAAATAGGATAAAGTGTCATTAGTAGAAAATCGGTGTCAAAAACCTCTTTGGATAGTAGCACAACCCTCTTTTCTAATAACACACTATGATACTGACCTTATATGTAGTGTTATTGACCCTATGTAAATAAAATAATGAAACTTGGGATAAACCTACTCTATTATAGATGTTTGTCTACATGACTGAGACTTGGATCATCATTTATTCTTCATTTTGATTGATTTCACTATGGAACCCTAAGCCTCCATATTTTTTAGGGTTTTAATTAAAATAAGTGTAATAAGAGTGGCATTAGTACGGTAGGCTAAACGTGATCTCAACACCCCATATGTTGAGTGTTGGCTAAATACCAATACCTATAAAGGTGATCAAGCCTAATTTAGTTCTCCCAATATAAGTACTGGTGCAAGTGAGAGTGATGCTAGTATGCGTAAGTATGAATTTTAGTTTCAATGCTTTGACTGTGACTTGAAATTATAAATATGAGTAAAATTGACCTCTAGGTTTTTATAGATGGATATATCCAAAAATAGGGGTAAATAGGGATTAATTACCTTAATTTGCATTGTTATTTCTAAGTTTGTTTATGAGAATTACCATCTAAGGGATAAATGAATGAGAATGATCTTTAATATAGTGTTTTTATGCTAGTCATGACATGAAATTAGTCTAGGTTGACCTTAAAATGCTTTGGTGAGTGCAAATATATCCCTCGGGGAAAAAGAAGCTAAAGGTTAATAACGTTTCCCCCTTTTTCAATAGTACATTACAATATAGACCAAAGGGGCTGCATTATTATCTAGGTACCTGGCACATGTAAGAAAACATTTGGGATGCCTAATGATGGCTTAATGTGGATTTTGGTATATCTAGTCCTGGGCTAGATGCACATAGAAGCTAGAAAAGGGTCAAAAGAGGCCCTAAGATAGGTCTAGGGCTAAGCTAAAGATAACATGATCTCAAATGACACTCATTTCATTAAATGACAATTTAGATGACTAAAATATGTAATGTCAAGGTGTAAAAATTTATTATTGCACCATTATCAATCATAACATTGTGTATAGGTTGGTGATCAAGAAATGATCGAATGAATAAAGAGTGAATATCAGAGTCATCATCGTTAACCTCTCTATCATCAAAAGTAACAAGGTATCTAAACCATAGGAGGTGGATGTCATGTATAAGTACTAATAATCTCATCCAATGTGTTCTCATAATTTGATGGAGGAGGCTATGATTTATATGCCATTTGCACTTCTGGTTCCTTCTTAAAATGATCTTGTAAAGGACTGTTAGATATTTTCTATTTCTAGTGATCACTAGGTTGTGAACCTAATTATTTAGGAGGATCATCAAATGTAATATTTTGGTCATCAATGAGGTCTTGGATCTTATTCTTCAATGTAAAACATCTATTCATATAATTCCCTTGTCCCTGGTGATAATCAGAATAATCATTGCATCATATCCTTTCGGCAGAGGTCTATTCATATCAACCTCTATAAGATGAGGGAGAGATATAATATGACACTGTACTAGTTGTGGGAGTAATAAAGTGGGAGACTCATGTAATAATTTAAATTTTCTCCTTGGTTCATCAGATAATACAAGTTGATTAGGTTACTTTGAAACTGCATTAACCATGGTGGTTTTACCTTATAACTTAGTTTGATTTTAAACTTGATATTAGATATAGATGCATTTGATATGTTTGTTACATACTTTATTATTTAATGAAATAGGTTTCTTTTAATGGTCCCATAAAAAATTTCATAGGTCATCAAAGGATTTAAACTTCTTGAAAACAATGGACTCATGTAAAGGATAAATCAAACTTTGCTTGAATATGTCTTGCAACTATTTATCTACCATAGTATTAGTCATTTTAACAAACATTGTCTTATACCTCAAGATTTATTAATTGACAGGTTTATTTGTTCCTATTTGATTTTGTAAATTTTAGCATAGTAAACCTTTTCATAAATATTAATGGAACAGTGTGCCAAAAATTGCTCTGCAAGAGGTTTGAATGCTTTCATGGATTGGAGAGGTAGATGATAAAACCACCTCAAAGCATAGTTCTTGAGGCTTCTTAGGAATAATTTGGTCAAAAAATTATCATTAGAGGCATAGTCAAGGCATGCCACATAAAAGGATCAAAGATGATGTTCTGGATTACCCTTTTCATAATAAAATGTGAACTTAGGTGAAATAAAATTGATTGATAATGGGTGCGAAGATATCTTGGGTGCAAGTGGATTATGTAACACATCTTGGGAATCAATAGCATGAGGAGACTTTAAATAATTTTTTACAATGTTTTTAACCTTGTCCTCCAAGGTATTTATAAATTTAAGGAGTGTTTAGAATTTAGATCCATTAGGGTTTAAATTAACAAGTTGAGTAGTCACCAATGGATAAGTGAACATGGTTTGCACAGTAATAGGAATTGATACTGATATTTGAGTTAAAACATTTGTTATCCCAATGGTAGATGTAATAATAGTTTTTTTTAGAAAACAAAGGTTGAAATACATATCTCGTGCCTCTTTTATAAGTATTAGGCTGTAATGTGTTTAGGGGGAGGGTTTTTGGTATATAGGGATGACTCATGGTTCTAATAGCATGATCAATAGATGGATATGCTTGGTCATCTATGATTTTTTGATATTTTAGTTTCTAATATGGTTTTTATGATTTCATTAATAGCTTCAAGTTTTTGATGAATATTCTCATGAAACAATGCAACTACTTGCACTTTTTCATGATCTATTTATTCATATTCATTGGTTTCATTAGACTCATGGTTTTCATTATCATAATCTTCTTCTATAATAACCTCATTAGTATATTTTTAATTATCAACATTAGTATCATCGTGGTCCAAAGGATTAGGTTCAACATTGGTTTGATACATATTAGGTGGTGGGAGGGGAAGCTCAATGTGTTCAATATCACACCTCCTAATCTAGGGCTACACCTAGGTTGCATGCAAAATAATATAAGAAATAAAAAATTAGATCAATTTGAAACCCAAGCTAACTGAAAAACCTAGGAATAAGAAATGTTTGCATTCATATGAATAATGTTCACCAAATATTTAACCCTAAATTTGGATGTGGATCCTACTTGGGTATATAGGGTTAATAATATATAAATGTCAATGCATAAGGGTGATAATCAAATCTACATCATGCCAATTAAATGCTAAACTCATATATAACATATGCTAAATTTATTAAAGTGAGATATGATAAAATAGAAAGTAAAACTATGATAGATATGGAAATGATAAAAACATAATGTACTTAGTTGGTTATAATGCTAACATAGTTCTGGATTGGGACAATAAAGAAGCATACTAGAAAAGGGTTTTGGAAGAGTTTCCAAATTTTGGATTGAGTGCCTCTAGATTCGTAAACTCTAGAATTAGCCTTAGATTTTATTATCAATTCTAATATCTAAATTGGATGCATGTGTCATGTATAAAATACCTATTAGAAAATGATGTGACCACCTAGATGCTTCTCAGTTTGTTTTTTCCTTCACTTTGATGCATTCATATCTGGGTCATAGACTTTTATTCATGGAATTTTAAAACCTTAGTTCTTAATTTTCATGGTGACCTTATAAAAAATGGGTTAAGGGGATCAAATTTTTGAGTTAACCCTAAAGGCCCCCTATCAATGGATGTTGCCTACATATTCACTACTCCAAATAGGGCATTAGGTTGATGTAATTTTCTACTAATGTGTTTGCTTGTGTGTATACAAGGGTGAAATATGTGGAAAAAAATTACAACAATGACCTAGCTTATAACTTGGAAAATCATACTCTTGGGTTGCTCCTTCAGTACTTCATACCTATAGATGTGCAGTCCCTATGAATGGTATGGAAATATGAATAAATATGAAATATTTTCTCAATTAAATGCTTTTTTAATATTATTTGGTATGAATGTTAGGTTAGGAATGAATGAGGAGTGATTTTGAATATATGCCACTCCTATTAGGAAATATCTCACATTAAAGCACTTAGGCTGACCATTAGGATATATTTCATTTGTAAATTAGATGACTTTAAGGAACTAGACACCTTTTAACCAAGATCCCATTATAATTTAAATCAATACATATAATCTAAAATTTGACATAATTTAAATGCTTGATAATAAGAGAGCAAGGAAGGATTACACATGTGTGTTGATGTAACCATGTTTCCCCTTACTACTTTGAGTTGTTAAAGTTTCTTATTTATGAATCATTAGAGCTGAGATAGGTTAAAAATTAAAGCTTGGATATTTTTAATAGGGATATTAGAAGGTACCTATGCCCCCAATCTAGTGTAAGGGTGATTTGTGACTTGGCCATTGAGATCATTGAATCTCAATCACACAACTCAAGTGATAGTACAATTCAAACCAAGTTAATAGGTATAACCAACTTAAATTGAAAAATGGAAGTAGTGTTATGCCATTGATGGATTTAAGTCTCAACCTACTAAAAGGGATCCAACTATCACAGATAGATAAAGGCTCAAAATGGTGCTTCTTGTATGCAATCAAAATTGCATTTTGTACATGAATCAATCCTAGATCTAATAAGATAGAGCACACCTACACTTCCAATTAGGTATACACTTGTTAAGCATGAGCATGACCAATATGGGGATCTAATAGATCTAATTAGGAGATCACTTGTACCACTTGTCACAACATATCATGTTAGAAAGGGTTTCAAATCTTACAGTATAACATAATCACACAACAACCCTAAAAGAGTCATATGATTTAATATTTCACTTATGCTAACAAAAAAAGTAAACTAATATAGTGTGCACTAAATCTTGTGGCACAAAGTAGGGGTTAGAACAAAATAAATAAACAACTAAAATAAACATGCATAGGAGACATCTACTCATGTCAATGTATACACAATTATAATACATGGAAGAGAATAATACATACTATATTATCTTTGTACTCTTACAAAGGAGAAATAAAGTTAGGAATACTTACCTTTGAAAATGAACCTACTGAGCTTCAATCTCTCCTTTGGCCAAAGTGCTTCACAAGAGATTATTGTGGTTTATAAAGATAACTAAGATAAATCAACTCTAGGCTACATAACCTACCTAAGCATCTAAAAGACTTCTTCATAAGATAAGATCAGAGTTCCAAATAAAGTATTGAACCCTAAATCTTTATTCCTCAAGTAGATGGTCAATAAGTAGATGTTTGTTCGTACTTCTTCGCTCTCTTCAAATGGTGGTAAATGGCCTTGTATATATATTAGTATCTTACCTAAAAAAATTTAGACAAGTCAATTATACTAGGTTGACCAGGTTGACCTAACACATTTTTAGGCTAACTCACTAAGTATGTGTTAGGTCAACTGGAGGCTAACAAGCCAAAAGATCTAAAGTGTCCCCAAAACACATTAGGTCGACTAGGTCGACCTAGTTTCCTAAACAGGTCAAAAGGGTAATAAGTCAATAAATGAAGGAATAAAGCATGATAATTGCTAGAATGGATAGGAAAGAGTGTAGTAAGCCTAGGGTTCAAGGTTTCAGGAGATAAGTGTTTAGATGGCAAGTGGCAAAAGGAACAACAATCTTATGAAGCATCGATGGTCTGCCCACCCCTTTCCTGGTGCACCCTTTAAGGCATGCACTTAGAGAGATTGAGACTCAAAAGATTATTACAAGATACAAAGTGTCAATAATCAATAAAAGTTTGAAAATATTATGTGTATACATATACCCCACTCGAATCTCATCACATGTCACGTAAGTGCAACACTAGATGGTGCTTAGAGAAAAGAGCATTATAACACACAATGTTGATGCTAAGTAAAGTGCAGTAAGTAGAAAATAAGATAAATGAAAGAATTATATTTAAAAATACATACCTTTAACTTACCTTAGTGCCATAGATAAATACATAAATTTTAAGAAATGAATGTGTCCATTGTAGAGTATACTAGGCGAACCTATAGAAGTTAGTGCAAAAAATAGCCAAAAATCAAAAAAATTAGAAGATAGGTGTATAGTGGTTAGATTTATATTTTAAGAAAATTTGGAAAGTTAGGATTTTTAGGGAAAGGTTTTAGAATATTAAATTCAAATGATTGACAAAAGGATGGAAAATGAATGATAAATTAAAATAAAATAAATGATAAATGATGGCAAATGAATGACAAATAATATGAAATAAATGATAAATGATGGAAAATGAGTGACAAAAGGATGGAAAATAAATGATAAATGAGTGAAAATAAATGAAACATAAATGGCAAAAATAAAATTTAGAACATACTAAATCACATTGGGAAGCACATAAAACATGAATGACAAATGAAATATCAATGCAAGAAAACTCTAACAAAGATAGGTAAGAAGGTGAAAAGTAAGCTTACGTAAGATAGGCATGAAAGAATAAAATAAAAATAAAAATATGAAAGCATTTCAAATGAAATGTAAGTCAAGATGTAAGACAAACATGAAGAAGGCATACATAAATAAAAATATGTAATAATGTCAAAAGGGTGCCGACTCAGCTATCCACAATAGAAGGGTATCAAAATAGTGGAAAATGAAAGAAAAGAGTGATCCATAGTTACTTAAACATGTTGTTTCACTTCTAAGGATAGATAAAACTAAAACAAAGTAGTGTTAACTTGATTTTAAGATGTGAAGAAAAAGGAAGTATAAAAGAGGATAAATAGATTTGGAATCACAATTTGCCTATCAAGGGGGGGAAATGAAATGGGTGGAGGGGATAATGAATGACAAACCAAGGTAGAGGAACTCTTTATGAAAGTCAAGACACTTAAATTAGGTTTATCAAAAAAAGAGGACTTTCGACCTTAAGGTTCTAACTTCTCTTAGCAACACAAGTTTCAGATCAATAAATAGAGTATATAGATCATCCCATGAAAGATATATGCATGAAAAGTAAAATGGACCTACCTCCCCACAATGTGTTCCTCATTATTTAGGATCCTTTACAAATTCATCGGTCTACTGTAAAGATTGGGTATTTACATGAGAAAGTAGGCAGCACCATAGAGTTTTTTTAAATCCCTTATTCCAATATACTATCCTACCACACCCTAAAGGACTTTGGCTCTATGTGAAGCTGACTATGGAGTTTAAGCTTAGATTGGAGATAGGATATGTGATTATAATCACATATTTTGGTGTGAATTTGAATTTTGAGATTTATATGTTGCCTTTTAGATATCATTACCTTTTGTTTCAAATGATTTGGCTTATAATTTTCTTTTGATGGATTTTTTAGATTCCTATTCCATATACATTTAGAAGACCAAACATAGGTGCTAAAGATGGCTTTCATTTGAAAATTGTGGCAAGGTTGCTAAGAGAGAGAAAATTCAAATAACATGTGGTCTAAGAGTCTCAAAAATCTAGGTGAAATAAAAGTTCTATTTTGACTTCGACCTTGTTTTATCTAATGTGGAGATGAGAGAAAGGGAAAATCAAGAGGAATGACACATAGAACAATTTGAATTGCTTTAAATTGCAAAAAAAAATGTGACAAAGGGAAAAGAGGGATACAATGATATTAAAGTGTGATTCCTTATCATAAGAATGAGGGAAATGGATAAAAACATACTAACATAGATTATTATGCAAATTTCATTGAGCAAAAGAAGCAAAAGTTAATGTCTAATTACAAGGATCAAGAAGAACATGAAAAGATGGCAATTTTATGAGGAGGGTCAGGTCCTATCCATGGTCTTAGAATGAAACTCATAAAAGAGAGACCCATGGGGATGGTGATAAACAAGAGAAGAGCAAAGTGAGGGAGCCTTCTTACAAATGAACTCACAAAAGAAAAACCCAAAGGGTGCCAAAACAACATTAGCAAGTAGCAATATGAATAAAAATAAGTAAAGATGGTAATTTTGTGAGGGGTGTCAGGTCCTATCCATGATCTTATGAAGTGAATCACAAAAGATAAACCCATGAGGGTGCCAAAAGAGAAATGTAAAAATAAAAGGAAGACTATGGTACATCAAAATTCTAAAGGAAGGGGAAAAAATTATCATAAAGATACAAAGGTAAAAAATGACATAAAAATGACAAAATAAAAGAAATATATGAGGACAAAAATGAAATAAAATGCCAAATGTGATGTGTAAGAAAATGAAAGAACGTAAAGGGAAAAAATGATGCTAAGGGAAGTGAAATTAAGAGAAAAATGCATAAAAATAAAGAAACATGAGACAAAAAGAATAAGTAAAATCTATATTAATGTCTATATCAAAGATGAGCATGTGAAAGACAAGTCTATAAGCCTCAGAAGGTTTCTTTAAGCTAGATGTGTTTGTTGTTAAACATTGGAGAAGATACAAGATACCCCAAAGGGTAAGTGGATGTAGGGATAGACATCACAAGATGCCCCAAAGCCTAAATGGATATATGGGTGGGCATCACAAGATACCCCAAAGTCAGAAGGGACATGTGGATGGGCATCGCAAGATTCCCCAACATGTGAGGTGGAATGAGGTGACATTATACCATTGGAAGGATTTGCATTGGGTTGTTAGGTGTATTTGGAGATAGGTAATTGTGTTTGCTTGTTAGTTTTTAAAGATGTTTCATGTGACATTTGATGTGTAGGAGAGGTAAAAAGAGGTAAAAGAGGACCATGAATGATGTGATTTAGAGCAGGTATTTGAATTAGATATTATTTTGGTTCATGTGACTTAAGAGGTTGAGGTTCAATAGATGCCACAATATATTTAAAGTTGTTCATGTGAGCTATCCTTTCCTTATTGGTGTAGGAAGAAGGATCGATTATTGTTTGAACAAAATTAGCATATGAGGTTTGTTAATTAGGTAGTTTATGTTGATGTGATTATGGTTCTTGAGATTGATAGTGAGAAGCTTGAAGATAGTCTTGATAACATTATTTTGTAATAATATCAAGATTGAAATGTGGACCAAGTAGGGAAGAAATAAAAAATAAGTGAAGATCACGACAAGACTCATGAGAATGACCTATAGTAGCATGCCACCAACGAAATTCATCCAAATCATACCATTTTAGAGGAGGTTTGGAAGGATAAAACTTCATGGTTTTAGAGGGTGGAAATTTCATCATAAGTTGTTCTAGACTCAAGGGAGGGTGGGTTGGGATAAAATTGGTTGAATTAGATGCTCCATGTTGAGGTTGTGGAGACTTGGACGAATCAATGGTATGAGAAGAAGATTGGAAAGATGCTTTAGTAGATATTTGAGGTGTTTCAAATTGAGTCATAAGAAAGTCTTGTCTTTTTGCTTGGTCTGATGCTTCTTCTAAAGTTTTTGGTGAAACAATTCAAACTTTTTATTGAAGAGAAGGTTTACGAGTAGTGATAAATAGTTTTAGAAGAGTGTCATCATTCATGTTATGGTCCATTTTATGAGTGAGAGACTTCCACTGTTTGATGAAAGTATGATAAAATTCATTAGGAAGTTGTTGGGCATTGATGAAATAGATAAGGAAATTTTTAGGGAGATCATCATGTTACAATTCCTTTACTAGATCATTGACTAAATCCTCTAGTTGTGAGATGGAATGTCTAGGTAGTTGGTAGTACCATTCAAGTGCATCACCAACAAAGGTTTTGGCTAAGATATTGGTGGTAGAAAAGGTGTTAGTTTGAACCCATTCCTTATATGTATTTCCAAAAGACTTAAGAAAGAGAATAGGGTCTTTAGTTTCATTATATGTGATAGTTGGAGAAATTTTTCCAATATCTATGGATGCAATAAATGGAGCTAAAGGTTCATTTTGGAAATGTTGAAGATTTTTTTTATTCATTAGAGGTTGAGGGATGATATTCCTATTGGAATATATAAGAGGAGGGACAAAATTTGGATTTGGTTGAAACATGATGACTTGAGGTGGTTGACTAATCATGTTTCATAAGTGTTGTTGCATGCTCATCATTTGAGATTGATTGGTTATTTGCATGATGTTCATTTGTTAAATGACTTGGGCAAGAAGTTGAGTTGTATCAATAGGTGGGTTAAAAGATGGGTTATTGGTGTTGATAGGAAAGGGGTTATTATTATTGGTGGGAGGAATATTATTTGTAGGTGGAGGATTCCTAACATTGATGTTAGTTGTCTTGAGTGTGGTAGAAGAAGGAAGCTTGGTAAGGCCACCATTCTTGTGAGGAGTGTAGATAGTATTATCATCAAGGTTTTTGAATATTTGGGAACCATCTAGATTATCAATTTTATTAGTATTATTTGGTGGACTCAAAAAATTGGTATTATGATGAGAATTATAATGAAGCATCTCAGCTACATGGCATTGTGTAGTGAGTGATTTAGGCTTAGGAGAAGGGGAAGGAAGAAATTGGATAGTTTCATTGGAGGTAATGAAATAAGTGAGGTTACTATCCAAGTCCTTAACAATGCAATGTTATTGAATAAGGGAAGGATGAAAATATGTCATCATGATGAAACAAGACTAGATGACCACACAAGGAGAACAAAAAGTGATAGAAAATAGTATAGGGTCGACAAAATTGACCTAGCATGGAAACAGGGACTACAAAACTATATAGGGTTGACCAAGTTGATCTAGTACAATTTACAAAGATTAGAAGAAAAGATAAAAGAGGATAAAATTAGTGATAGGTTGACTAGGTTGACCTAGTACAGTGCACAAGGGTTGAAAAAGATACTAGGTCGATAGGGTTGACCTAGTACAATAAACAGGGGATGATTTCTTGTTTTGTCTATATCTTTAGTTATACTTATCCATTTTACAAAACATAAAATGCATTGGATTCATGATGATTTAGGGAAGATAATAAATTTGATATAAAGTTATCAAAGAACACAAAACTAGGTCAACTAGGTCAACCTAGTTGACTGTGTGAGGGTAGTTTTAAAGATTGTAAACTATGAAAGGAAAGTACAGAACATAAAGATATAGAGAATAAAATATTGACCTTGATGGTTCAAAGATGGAAATGAATGAGATTTTTTATTTTAGACCTTGGATAAAAATGTCAAAAACCTGTAAAATCAGTAAAGTTAGTCAATTAAGCTATACAAGAACCTGCTAAAAAAGTGTTGAAAATGCACTAGGTCGACCTGGTTGACCTAGTAGTCTAAAAACCTAAAAAACCTATACATAAAGATAAATATTTGGGTGAATATAATCAATCTATTAAATCAAAATATATGATAAAAATGATGATAAAAAAATCAAATAAGTGAAATAAATCCTTCAAGGGTTAGTTTCACGTCATGTTTACGAGAATGTATACAATCAGAATTGTATGATATACATGAATCAATCCTAGATCAGATAAGATAGAGCACACCTACACTTATAATTGGGTATACACTTGTTAAGCAGGAGCATGACCAATATGAGGATCTAATAGACCCGATTATGGGATCACTTGTATCACTTGTCACAACATATCATGTTAGGAAGGGTTCCAAAGCTTACAGTCTAACATAATTGTACAACAACCCTAAAAGATTCATATGATTTTATATTTAACGTATGCTAACAAATAAGAAAGTAAACTATTATAATAATAAGAAAAGTAAACTAATCTAGTATGCACCAAAGTTTGTGGCATAAAGTGGGGGTTAGAATAAAATAAATAAACAACAACTAAACTAAACATGCATAGGAGACATATACTCATGTCAATGTATACAAGATCTTAATACATGGAAGATATGAATACATACTACATTATCTATCTATTCTTATAAAGGAGAAACAAAGTTAGGAATAATTACATATGAAGATGAACCTATCGATCCTCAATCTCTCCATTGGCTAAGGTGTTTTACAATAGATTATTGTGGTTTGTAAGGATAACCAAGATAAATCATCTCTAAGCTACATAACCTCCCTAAACATTCAAAACACTTCTCCATAAGATAAGATCAGAGCTCCAAATAAATTATTGAACCCTAAATCTTTATTCCTCAAGTCGAATGGTCAATAAATAGATGTTTATTTGCACTTATTCACTTGATTATTCACTCTCTTTAAATGGTGGTAAATGACCTTATATATATAGTAGTATATTACCTAAAAAAATTAGACATGTCAGCTATACTAGGTTGACCAGGTCAGCTTAGCATGTTTTTGAGCTAACTCACTAGGTTTGTGTTAGGTCAATCGAGAGGTTAATAAACCAAAAAAGCTAAAGTGTCCCCAAAACACATTAGGTTGACTAGGTCAACCTAGTTTAATGAACAGGTCAAAAGGGTAACAAGGCAAGAAATGAAGGATTAAATCATGAAAATGACTAGAATGGATAGAAAAGAGAAGAATAAGCCTAGGGTTCAAGGTTTTAAGAGACAAGTGTGTGGATGGCAAGTGGAAAAAGGATCAACAATCTTATGAAGAATTGATGGTCAACCAACCCCTTTCTCGGTGTACCCCTTAAAACATGCAATCAAAGAGATTGAGACTTGATAGGTTTATGTAAGATACAAAGTGTCAGTAATCAATAAAAGTTTGAAAATATTATGTGTATACACTTCTTGGCCAAAATAGTGCTTCTTAATAAAGTATTGATGCTTCTTGGTAGATATGCATGAATAAGTTTAAATATGTATTTTTAATTTTTTGTGTACTTGCATAGAAAATTCACCTTTAACATGTTTCAATCTATATCATCTATCATAATGTAACCTCTTTTCTATAACTATGTATAATATATGCCATAAATTTGAGAAATTCTATCCTAAATCTATAAAAATTGGTGCAATGTACAAGATTTTGACCCAAGTGTATATCTGAATCATGTAAATTATAATGAAATTATGGAAATTTTGATAATTATACAAGTATGGAGGTCATGTCTCTATGAAATTCCCCCACTAATATCCCCCCTTTTGAGGTGATGGAAATGGAATTTGATAGTTACCTTACCTAAAAGCATAAGATAACTATATAATTCTTATGTGTTTTACATAAATTTTGCTTTATTTCCTTAAGAAGAAAGTTATAAAACTTCAAAGAAGGGTGAGGTTAGTATGACTTAGATTTGGTTTGGATGCATTGATCTAGATGGTTGTAGATACTCCTTTTTGGCTTGGAGGAATGACCTGCAGATAAGAAAGCACTAAAGAAATGGTTGATTAGTTAGATAGTAGGATGGATTGCCTAACAAGCTAGATCCAAGAAGCATGAGTTTCTTTAGAGGATATCAAACAACACTTTTAAACAATTAAATTATAAAAGTGAAAGATAAAGTACTTGCATAAATAATATAAGATACTAGAATGAAATACAAGAGGCACTTGATAAATGAATAGATGAATTTGACTAATTATAGTAATAAACAAATTAATATTAATGCTAAATGAATCAATTATGGTCCAAAAAATAGGATAAGGTTCTATGATCAGACAAAGGGAAAGAAAGTTAGATTTGGTTGAGGTCTAGTGGGTGAAAATAGCTTACTATTTATTTGTCACATAGTTACCATCAGTGATTAGGGTGATCATCAGTGGTTAGGTTAATTGTCGATGGTTGGCAACCATCGGTACTTATGGATAGTCCATCGATGATCAGGGTGACCATCAGTGGTTACTATGGGTTTTGGGTTGGGTTGAGAAATTAGTCTGATAAGGTTTCAAAATGGAATTCTAGAAAGTGGGCTTGGGTTGGGTTAATTTTAAAATAAAAATTAGATAACTAATTACTAAAATAGATACTTAACTTTCTAATCTAGAGATTGTTGGAGTGATTGGTTAAGAAACTCATTGATGGAGTTTGGAGCTATTGTATGAAAGTAACGATACTTGGTTATTGGTCGATGGATGGTAGCATTTTAGATCTCTGTCACACTTATTGGTTTGCTAATTTGCTAGAAAAAGACCTAAGAAAAGGAAGTTTTGATGTAAGAAGCTCTAATTCTAGATGTGGATGATGATTCATTTCACCTCCTCTCTTTTTATAGGAAAAAAGGAGAGCTAAAACAATAGGTTGACAAGGTGTTTAATAGGGTGACTAAATTTAGCTTTTGCATGCATTAGCTCAAACACAAATTAGACAAGCTAAATATAAGAAACAAGTTAGAGATGACTAGAGTTAACTATTCAGGCAGTTGAAACCTAACTATCAGTGGTCAAGCCTAACCATCGATGGTTAGGATGACCATCGGTGGTCAAGGGTAAGGTCAATTTTAGTCAAGGTGGGTTAGTTAGTCAGTTAGCTAGTTAGTTAACTTGACTTAGGTTTGCAATCAAAAGGTTGCGAAAGAGTCTTGAGGTGGTTTAGGGGTTAGTTTGACATCTAGAACTATTATGTGTAATTTTTTAGTGTCTAAATTTTTCACCTTTTTTGTTATGCATTTTGTATCAAAAAGCTACAAAATAAAAATGGATTATGGGTTGAATATTAGGTTGCCCCAAACATAAGAAGAGGTGTTCCCCCTCAAACTAAGAATCAATGAGGTGAAATAGAGTTAGGTGTGGGTTTGATAAGTGTGAAAGTTGGTGATGAAGTTGATGGTAGGTTGGGCACTAAAGTACAAAACATACACACAAAGTATGACTAAGTGCGACAGCCAAGATTATGCATTAACCAGGTTTCCATAGTTGGTAAAAACAAGGTTATTACTAAAAGGACAAGTGACAAGTGTACCATGTACTATAGGTGATGGTTGGTGTACACTTATAAATAAAAGTCACCTAGATATGGTCAATGTTTTCATGGGTATCCAAGGTAAGAAGTGCTCAGGTGAAGACACAAATTGGTCAGGTGTGTGTAAGGTAGCACAAGTTCAAAAAAATGTTCAACTTAGAAAATATGGTCAGTGTGGTCAAAAATATCAAGGTGAGACCATCACAAAACATGTGATAGTCAAGCAAAAATGGCCAATAGTGAGGTTGAAATCATTGGTGGTCATTGTTGGTAGAGAAGGGAATCTCAATTAGATGGTAGGAGATGAAATTGTGCTAAATTTTTATTGAAAAGGTATGGGTGGGAGGGAAAAACCATAATTTGGTCGACCATCAAAGGACAGGGTTGACCATTAGTGGTCACCCTGACCATCAATGATCATATGTCATCCCTAAAAGGGTGAAGACAAAAGACCATCTAGTGTTTTATTCTATCATTTTGAATTGGAAACCCTCAATGATTGGCTTGTTTGGCATTTATTGGAGAAAAATGGTGATGGTTGAGGGTGATGGATTGAGTGTGTGAGAGTGTGTGAGTTGATTGAGGATGGACTGGAGGTTTGACCTGACTAGAATGTAACATGGATGAGGGAAAGTGTAGGCCTAGGTAGTGGTTCCTAGGTTCCTCTTTGATGATGGTCAAAGAATGAGGTATGTATTATTTTGAATTGGTAGATTAGGTTTAAATTTATCCAATGAATATTTATTTGAATTTGGTTTTTGTTTATTTATTTTAGGGTGGCTTTGACTTAAGTCTAGGGTTGTGGTAGTTTTTGTTGTGTTTGGAATTGAAATGGTAGGTTAGATGTGAATTTATATGGGTAGGGTAGAGGTAGTTGTAGGTAGGTTTGTTTGGGTTTTTATTAGGGTTGGGTAGCGTTTTATTAATTTAGGAAATTAGATGTTTAATTCCTAAATAATAAATGTCTAGAATAGGGAGAGAATTCTAGTTTTATGTAGTGAAATATAAGTTTTTGCCAATTTGATCAACTTAATTGACATAGGAAAGAGAAAATAGAAAGATGAACTTAGCTTATTCTAGGCTGAAATAGATGATGCAAAATCTAGGAATTATTGTGCAGGGATGGAAAAATATCAAAAATAGGACCCAAAAATTTGTTTCTAGATTATATAGGAGCATCAAACTCAAGACACCTTACTACTTGTCACTGTAGTCCATTTCTAGCACTATTGTCCACTTTTAGTGCCATTTTGAACTTATGGCACTGTTGTCCTTATGGTCTAGATTTTATGGGTTCTGCTTGGCAACCTTGTGACACTCTGCTAGTGAAATATAGAATCTTAACACTCTACAGAGCTCATTGTATGTCAGTTTCTATCCTTAGTACTTGTATTAACTTGCATACATAGAAACAACGAAGGAAATCAAAGCACAAGGGGGGAAAATTGGGTTGTGAGAATAATGATTACATAATCAAGAACCCCTACTATTCTTATTATTGCCTACATTAACCCTCATTCCAAGGGTCTTAGATCTGATGTAGTTCACCGTTAGGGAACATGCATAATCAACATGCATGATTGATGCAAGAATGAATTTCAGATAGGCCCTTCCTTGATCAAGCATGCAAATCTATGTGTGATGCAGAGAAGTTGAGTTGTCTTACTGATTGATTTTATTAAGTCTAGTGTGTTAAAATAGTAAGTGTTAGATATAAAATGCCTTGTGTAGTCCTTTATATAGGAGACTCATTATTTAAAATTTGGGAGATTTTATTGCATTTAGACAACATTGGGAAGCTTAGACATGAATCAAATAAAAGGGGCAAGACTCATCCTATAAAATAATATGATTGTTGGGGCCAAAATTGGGCTTGGACAACAATACTATAAACTAGACACCTTGAGTTTTTAGTACTGTAGTCCTATTTGGGAACTATTATCTAGGGGATGTAGGACTTGGGGGGATGGGTATAGACCTAAAATATGTTATTAGGTCTAAAAGGGTTAAGTCCATAATGCTATGGAAGTTCAAGAAAAATCATAAAGATGTTTCGAGAATCTAAAAAGACTAAGACAAGTCAAATGAGAAGACATGGATAAATGTGAATGAAAGGTCACATTTTTTAGTCAGTCTCCTATAAAAGGACTATGAAAAGACATAATATGTTTGTTTGCTTGAACAATTTAGGTTATATATATTTACACCCCTTTTAATCTAGTGATGTAATGAAATTAAGTACTAGAGTAAAAGAAAGAAAGAAGATGTGTACCTAAACTTACCTGGGTGAAGATAAGTGTGCTAAAAAAGGTCCAACTTTCAGGCTAGGGAAGTGGATGAAGAACTAAAATAATGCTTGGAAAAAAAGGAATCCCTATAATATATGCCCCATATACTGAATCTAAATAGTTCCTGGGGAAGGAAGGAATCCTTATTATAGATTCCCCCTATACTGAATATGAATAATCTGAACTAGATTTGAGAAGTGCTCAGAGGTCCAAAACCAATCTCTGTCCTCTATCTCACACAAAATCCTAGGTCTGAGTTTGAGTAATAAATTATGAAAATCATTGTAGATGACCATATGGTCCAACCTGGTGACAACCTGAGTAATGCCTGGTTGTAAACTAAAAATGTTGGTAAAATGTGTAAGAAGAAGATGGTATGTCCTACCATCCTAATCTGTATAATCCTGGAAGATGGAGGATATGGATATCTATATCATGCCCCCAAATCTGATATGTGAGTGATGCATCTAGAAAATTTATAAATATATATAACCACATGTGATATGATCTATCGTGTCATGTCCCATGTGAAAAACTAGACTTCAAAAACAATGTGCTCTACACTATGCCTATAATTTGTTATCTGATCTATAACTACATCATGATGTATAAAGTTGTATGCATTAGATGTGTAGTAATGTACATGCCCCAAAATTTGGTATCTAGATAGTATTTATATCTATAAACTTAAGGTGTATCCCTCTGAATGTCTTGAGTAATGCTGAGTGACCCACTAAAATTTGAATTATTATATAATCTTGAGCTGAGTAATGCTAAGTGATCCACATAGTTTGAACCACTGTATGTTTTAACCACTCTAAGTTGAATTTTATAATTTTACTATTGGAAGTGTGAGAACCATGGTGTATCCATATATAAGAGTGGATAGGTGTAGGAATATGAATAGTAAGAATGATGCCCCACTTTTGGGGAGAGGGGTGAAATCTATGATGGAGGAGGTTGAGCCAAAAGTGATGACTAGTGGCAGAATGTATAGGAACCTAGGTTGGTATGTATTGAATTAATTGAGAGTTTAGTGTTGAATTGGTTTAATTGAATTACCAAGAGTGAAAGGTGTCTTTGATTGATTGTTTGAATAGGCTGGGTTGCTTGGATGTTTTGAATGAGTGTTGATTGGTGTGAAATAATTTGTCTACCTAGGTAAAAAGGTGTGTGAATTCTAGAGTATATAGATGACTTATTTAAAGAGTAGAGATTTTGTGATGTTTAAGGTGTCCTTGTTACAATTCTAAAGATCAAAATGGTTTGTAAAATGGAGCTATGATGCTCTAGTTATGAGCAATATAGTGTTTTGCTTTTGAATATAATAGTTAGTTGATATAGGAATTTAGATTGACTTTGAGTTCATTTATGCAGTGACAAGTTTCAGATATTGGAGCTTTGAAGTTCAAGATGTCAAGGAGATGAGCACCTTTTTTGACACATTTTGAGCAGATAGAAGCCCAAATTAAGGTTGATGGGGAGATTAGCTTGGTAAATAAGCTGATCATTTGATATTTGCCTATTTAGAAGACTATTTTAGTCATTTTTGAGCTATTTTGAGTGGTTTAAAAGATGCTTGACTAGTTCTAGTGATCCTATCCTAGAGTTAGTGCTATTTACAAGGTTTAGTGCTATGGTCTAGGTTATGGTGTTATTTTCCAATGCTAGTGTCCTTTTGTAATGCTAATGTCCATTATTGATGACTTTTGGAGTTTTTGATTTGCTGTTTGTTATTGTATAGTTTGGCTATTTACATGGCATGGTTACCTAATGTATCTACTACTTTTTGTTATGTTTTGCAAGGTGAGATATAGATGAGATAGTTCTAAAGAGCCCACGTTATGGAGACACTAAGGATGTTGCCATTATCAGCTGATGAGCGTGTTGTGATGGATAGGGATAGATTGGGTCATATATATGACCTGGGTACTATACAGTGGGATAGGTATCTGATTACCACCTTATGTGAGAGGTGGAATGTTGATACTTGTACATTCTAGCTTCTTATTAGGGATATTACTATTACTTTTGAGGATTTATACGAGATTTTATATTTGTCAATTAGTGGGCAGTGTGTGATATTATAGGATGATATGGGTGCAGATGCCAATGATCAAGTATCTAGATACATTGATGGGGTGCCTGCAAGATACATCACTGAGGTAGTGATAGTGATGTGATTTTGATAGTGATTATGCATTTGAGTGTTCCATGCTTGTGAAAATGGTTAGCTATGTTGTTGGCCTCATTTGTTACATTGGAGTGTCTATTACCTATAAGATGCATAGGGTGGTTTGTAGTATTGAGACGTATGGTACAGTGTTCTCATGGGGTAGGACTATGATTTCCCACTTATATAAGGATTTGTATGCATTTACTTAAGAGGCATTTAGTGATGGTGTGGGTGTAGCCACATTGTTACATTGTAGGGTATATGAGCACATAGTAGTTGTGCAACCTATTGGGTTACTGAGGGTGAGCTGGGCATATCTACAACTATTTGATGAGTTATGTATGAGTGATTTTTCTATCATATCTTGTGGGATAGACCACTATAAGAGGGTGTTAGATAGGTTGGTGGCCCAGGATATCATATGGAGACCCTATAAAGGATTCCCTAGATGGCCTGAGAATGGAGAGAAGCTATGGTATATTAGGGTCAACTATTGGTTACATGATCATTGGCCTAGATTATATGAGCACTTTCAGTATGAGTTCATGATGAGGTAGTTTGGATTTCAACAGGATGTTCCTCCTATAGCATGGGTATAGTTGAGGAGTGCATGGGCACCAGTGAGAGTAGGGGCTCATGCAAGACCTATTAAGGATGAGTTACCACCTTTACCTATGGATGTACAAGATGTTGTTATATATGTTCTTGATGTAGATGATGTGGGATATACCAAGGGATAAACTACATGGTGGGTTAGTGACCGATGGGCTCCATTATACCCTAAAAATAAAGTGGATGTTCTTACATATAAGGATCTTGAGTCAATCTAGATGATGGGAGGTAATCAATAATTATATTTGAATTGCTTCTATGTTTGTGCTTGAGTTTATATTTTGAAAGTGCATATCTAGTTTAGTGTTGTTCTTCTTATGTGTGTAGGTGGAGTGTGAGGTATACAAGGTGAGGCACCTATTGGGGTTAGTGGTGGGTATGACATTTTCCAGGAGACTATCATTGAGTCTACACTATGTGAGATTACATGACAAATTCATAATGTTGTTGTGGAATAGGGTTTGATAGAGAAAGCAATTGTTATAGCTGGTGTGTATGCTCATTTATTTGATCAAGCTGCTATAGCTACAACTGCATATGTTAAGGTAGTGGGAGAGAGAGATGAGCTGAGGGCTGAGTGAGATAGGTATAAAATGCCTCCTCCTGATTATAGATCAGTGAGCTCAAATATTGTGGATGATTATATGGATCTTCAACAATGACATACAGACTTGTGTTAGGTGTATGGTCATTTATTGGAGTGAGATAATTGGCACAAGAGGCATTCAAGATCTTGAAGAGGTGCAGAGTCATTGAGTGCTAGATAGGATTATGGGAATAGTACGAGAGGAGAGAGTGAGACTGAGACTGATGGAATGACTCCTATTCATGATTGATTTTACCTTGACATTATGTATATGTTTTGAAAACTTCATGATGTGTGTCTGTGTGTGTGTGTGTGTGTGTGTGTGTGTGTGTGTGTGTGTGTGTGTGTGTGTGTGTGTGTGTGTGTGTGTGTGTGTGTGTGTGTGTGTGTGTGTGTGTGTGTGTGTACTTTTGAACTCATGTGTATTCATACTATGGATTCTAGAATATGTTGGTATATGGACTAAAATTGGTTGACTTTAGAAATGGTTGATCTATTATTGATTCTAAATTTGCATGTGCTTGGTAAATGGTACTTGGGATATAGTATTTGATGTTTTGATATGTTTGGATGTAATGTTTTGATAATTGTGATGCTAGGCTTATTGATTTTGGATTGTAATCATTTGTATCCAAAAAAAATTGTTGTGGTAATTGGTATTTTAATATGATAAATTTGAGTTGGTTTTTGGGATTGATAGAGTGGTATTTGGATATGTTTGATGATAGTTGTTGGGAATTAGGAATGTTAGTTTTTAGTAGGGGGATGTAAGATAGCACAATGTGCATATTACTTCCCTGAGATTGGCTCAAGAATACAAAGGGTAGTTAGACCTTTGGCTCCATTGTTTCCCTGCTAAGTAAAACTATGAACTGGTGTTGAACTAAATTTATGTTGTATTACACTGTGCTATATTACTATCTAAACCCTGTCGGCAACATGAACAAGTTCCCCTACTGCTCATGTTGTGTAGGAATGTGCTCTTTAGCTTATATTATTTATTATGAAGAAGGCTCATCTATTTGTAACAAAATACCCTATGGACTCTACTATGATGTATATGAATGTGCAATATGTTGAGATGGAGATGAAACCTATGTTGAGGGATCATTTAATCTTAACCATAACTAGTTGTTACGTGAGATAGGACACTAAAAACTTAGATGTAATGAATATCTCTCTAGAATAGTACTATGTAATGTGGGTTCAACTAATCTTAATCATAATAGATTTTGACATGAGATAGGACCTTGAAAACTTGGTTGTAACGAATATCTCTCTGGAGTAATACTTTGTTGTGGTGCCTATGACTCTATTGGATATGTATATGGAACAACACTATGTATATCATCTACACTACTATATGTGGGTTACTTTTGTTATACTAGTTTCTAAACTTTTTGAATAGTTAGAATAGGATATCTCCTATGAGATTCTATCCTAAAACTTGCATTGGACTCAAGATGAGTGACCAATGATTCCTATAAAGGAATTTCCTAGGATGACTCAGTCGTGGAGGAATGAGGTATAGGGTTCCATAATGGAGGAGATATTTGTACCCCCTATGTGAATGTGATAATGCCCTAATCAACACATCTATTAATTCAATCTTTGAGTCCATAACAATTGTCATCATTATGTCCATGGATATGATGATAATTACAAAAGGGCTGATATGGTTGTCTATGTAAGAGATGTGGACCTCATCAGTGACTAAAAGGTAGTGTGATTAACCTCTTATCTAGTAGTGTTGATAATATGATAGATGGGCTATCCTACTCTGAATCAAATTATAGTGGTGTTGTACTATTGGTATTTATGGTACATACTATAGGTTGTGTTCTAAAAACTTGCTCCTTGTTCTTGATCGGTTTCTTTTCTAGTTGTGGTCTCCTATCTTATCTAGGACATGGTGGATGTTGAGTGGTAAGAGTTGTATCTAAAGATGTTGTTGTGAAGTCTAGAGTGATCCCATCAATTGAATGTACCTTAAGTAATCCCAATTTCTTTTCTAAAGATAGAACTGTGTAACAAAAATATCTAAAATAAGGCTCTTTCTGATATAGTAGATACTTGAGGAGAGGATGATGAAGGCCCTTGATAAAGCTATGTTGAATCTCTAGATCTATTGGTTTGTATATCAATCTTAAAAAATGAGCCTTGAATCTTAAGATATACTCACTAACTGGCTCTAAAGAATTTTGATGTAGTGTGGTAAATTTTTCATATGTAACATGAGGGCTTGTGTTTACAATGTAGTTTTTGAGAAATGTCTCCTCTAAGTCATCATATGTGTGTAATGAACTGACAGGGAGTAGATGAAAGAACCAATTATGTGTTTCCCCTACTAATGTCTGTTGAAACAACTTGAGTAGAATCAAAGGACTTGCATGAGGCGGAAAAGCCTTCTAAAAGGCCTGAAAATGTGCCAATGGATCTCCAATTCCATCAAAATGAGGTAATAATGAAGTCTAGAAATGCTTAGGCAATGCAACTTTTATGAATGTCTTTGGAATAGGGTTACCATGTAAATCATTAGCATCCATCCAAGATTTATAAGCTTTGTTTTCCAATGTAAGGAGATGTACTTGGTGTTCTAGGTCGCCAACTTCATGTATCAAAGAGATGATCTCTTGGGTATTACATTAGTATCTTGAAGTGGTTCATTTAATCATTGAATTTGATTATTAATTTTAACCATGGGTATGCTACAATTATAAATTAGATCATAAAGAGGGGATGTGATCACTTAAACCATAGAAGTAATGGTATCTTGGACCTTACTAGAGGGATGGGGGCTACCATTCTCTTTAGGTGAGAAGTGAGGGTTGGGTTCTATTATAATGAGGGGTGGTTTAGGAGATTCTTTGGTATCTTTATGTTTTAGTGAATCACATTCTAATTTAGTAGAAGATGTGTTATTAACATTAAAATGTGCATTATTGGAGTTAAAATCATTCTTAGAAGTAGAAGCAACATTTTGACATACATGAGATTTGAGAGAAGTTAGAGAAGGGTTAGAAGCATGAGATGTATTTTCTTCTTCACTATATGCATAGTAGTCATCATTATTCCATGCATTGTCACATTCTAAATTTTATTCATTATAAATAGTGGAATTTGAGGTATTATTTTCGTATTCACTTTCATTCTCATATACATTTGCATGTTCACTATCATATTCATTATCACTTCCATCAATGCTAGGGAGAGGTGTAAGAGAAAGAGTCAATTTATTTCTAATATGCAATAAGTTATCATTGGCATTTGAAATATCATGTGTACTAATGCTATCCATGGATGGAGTATATGCATTTTCTTCATTTTCAACATGAGAAGGAAGAGTAAAAGAGTTATCATTTGAACATTATTTTGATAGAGTAGAGTTAGGAACACATAATGCATCATTTGAACTATGCTTTGGTAATTTGATTCTATTACATTTATATTGTTGTATTTTGAACATAGTAGTAGCAAAAGGGAGAGAGAGATTAGGTTTGTATTGAAGTAAATCATCACTAATAAAAGGTTCACTTAGAAGTGAATGACTAATTTGTGCATTTGTTACATTGTGCCTAGGAGAATGAGGTGAGAAGTATCTTTCCCATTTATCAAAATTAATTTCATTAGAAGAAGGAATAAAAGAGATGGATTTAAGATAAAAAAGATTCATCTATTTGTGATTCACCCTCATCATTACATACATTATCATATCCTTCATTGCAACAATAGTCATTATCTTCACTATAAATAAAATCATTTTCTATAGTTTTAGCTAATGTGAAATATTACAAATTCGTCCAATCATTATCATAATTGTAAGAAAATTTTAGAAATTGATCTATGGGATGAGAAGGAGGTATTATCTTTATGGCCATTTTATCACCAAAGAGAATTTTGAAAATTACTATAAAGAAAATAAATGCACAAAGAACTACTAACATTGAATTTTGAAAATTACTTTTGATGCCCTAAACAATTTGCAATAATTTCAAATTATTTTTCTAAAAATTGTAAGGGAGGGTAATTTGAGGTTTGAGGACCTAGTTTGGAAATCTAGGGTTTTGAACTAGGGTTTTAGAATTTTTGAAAATTATGCAATAATTTTAAATTCTAAAAATAGTTTTGAATATGATAAATGTATAAAAATTAATACAAAAATTAGATATTTAGAAATTAATTTTTTTTGCACAAGAAACTACTAATTTTGAAAAGGTAATTGATTTGCAAAATTTCCAAAATGGTTTTCTAAAATTGGCAAGGAGGCAAGGCTTGTTGTTTGATGACGTAGTTTTGAAATCTAGGGTTTTGAATGAATTGTTTTTAAAATTAGTGCAATAATTTGAAAATTTTAGACAAATTTTTTGGAATTTTGCTTGAAAAATTTAGGAAAAATCAAAAAATATTTCTAAACTTAGTAATGTATTTTTCCTATTGTTTGTATACAAAAAGGACCTAGTATGTGCAAACTAAGGTTTAAAAAAAATATGTGATATGGAAAAAAAAATTGGAAATAATTGTCCCTAGGGTTTCTAGGATTTGTGTTTGAAAATTTGAAGTAAGTCGGGTTCACCAAATGTTTTATTAATTTAAGAAATTAGATGTTTAATTCCTAAATAATAAAGGTCTGGAATAGGTAGATAATTTTGGTTTTATATAGTGAAATACATGTTTTTTCTAATTTGATCAACTTAATTCACATAGGAAAGAGAAGACAAAGAAAGATTAACTTAGCTTATTTTAGGCTAAAATGGATGATGTAGAGTCTAGAAATTGCTATGCAGGGATGACAAAATATCAAAAATAGGACCCAAAACTTTGTTTTTGGATTGGACAAGAGTGACAAACTCAAGACACCTTGGTATTGTAGTCCATTTCTAGCACTATTATCCACTTTTGGTTTTGTTGTCCACCTCTAACACTGTTATCTTATTAGCCTAGTTTTTCTGTGTTTTGCTTGGTAGCCTTATGAGACTCTGTCAGTGAAATATTGAATCTTGGGAATGTGCAGAGCTCACTATGTGGTAGCTTTTATCCCTAATACCTATATTAACCTACAGACATGCAAACAATAAAGGAAATCAAAGTAAAAGGGGGGAAAAATTGATTTGTGGGAAGAATGATCACACAATCAAGAACCCCCGTTATTCTGACTACTACCTACATTAACCCTCATTCCAAGGGTCTCAGATCTGATGCAGTTCTCTCTTAGGGAATGTGCATAATCAATGAACATAATTGATGTAAGAATGAATTTCACTTAGGACCTTGTTTGATCAAGCATGCAAATCTATGTGTGATGTAGAGAAGCTGAGCTATACTATTGATTAATTTTATTAAGTCTAATTTACCAAAAGAGTAAGTGCTAGAAATAAAATGCCTTATGTAGTCCTTTATATAGGAGACTCATTATTTCAAATTTGGGGGATTTTATTACATTTCGTCGATATTGGGAATCTTAGAAATGAAGCAAAATAAAGGGGTAAGACTCATCCTATGAAATAAGCTGACTATTCAGGCCAAAATTAGGTTTGAACAACACTAGAAATTAGACACCCTAGGTTTTCAATGTTGTAATCCTATTTGAGCACTATTATCTAGGGTATGCAAGACCTATGGGGATGGGTTTGGACCTAAACAATGTTCCTGGGATAGAAAGGGTTAAGTCTGGAATGCTACAAATGTTCGAGAATAAGCATTAAAATGTCTAAGGAATCTATAAATACCAAGACAAGTCAAATGAGAGGACAGGGCTAAATGTGAATAAAAGTTCATATTATCTAGTTAGAGTCTCCTATGAAAGGACTATGAAAATACATAATATGTGTGTTTTCTTTACCAATTTAGGGTGTATATAGGTAGGTATATTGGGAGGGTAGGGCCTGGTTTGATTTCTAATGATCACTTTACAGTGAGCATCAGTGGTCATTTCCAGCCATCATCAATCATTACTGACCATCGATGATTTATTATCAACCATCGACAGTCGATACATAACCATCGACAAGGTACTTTGTGGTGATGATCGATGGTTGATTATTTAACCATCAGCTATCAATTATAGGAATAGTTGATCATTGATGGTCGATGTATGAGTTGAAAAGTTCTTAAGAATAGTGTTAAGGCTAAGGTTAAGGTTTTGGTAAATTTTTGATAGTTGGAAGGTTGTGGGGATATGGTTATGGTTTAGGTTAAAGGGTTAGATTAAGGGTTAAGAAGGTTGAATGATAAGTATAGGTCATCTTAGGTAACTGTTATGAGTTGGATAGATTAGAATAGGAGGTAGGTGCAAGTGGTAAAATTTATAGGAAAAATATATCAGTGAACTAAGGTTTTTATTTGCTATCGAACCCTGTAAGCACATGAGAGGATACAGATGAGAGATAAAGTACCCTATATACTAGAAAAATTTCATCATGGGATGACTGATGATGATTGGGAGCACATGGATGACATGGGCCTCAAAGGTATGAGGTAGTACTAGCATTTACCTCAGGATGTTAGTGGCAGTCATCAAGAGATAGGAACCTACCACTAACACCTTCTTGCTTCCTATAGGTGAACTGATTATCTTGCCTGAAGACATCCATAGGATTGTGAGACTGCCCATATAGGGTGAGCTAATATACCACATTAAGAGTGATGAGTGGGATGGGTAGATGAAGCTATCATATAGAGATGACCTAAATTTTAAGAGGTGGCACTTAGGAGGATTCCACTACATACCACTATACCAGAGGGATAGGGATGTGAGGTGTCTCTTTATGATGATGATGATGATGATGATAGTGGTCATGTGTTATACATTACTAGATTATAGTAGTGGTATTTTCCCTTACTATTGTTGAAGGTGTTTTTTGAGATATGGTTGGGTCACACAGTATTTGAGTGGGTGCTTGTGCTGTTAGTTTAGATTTATCAAGAGTTATCAGGATTCCATGCCCATAGGAGATACGAGATTAGCGTCAGGTTTGTTCTCTATTGTTGGGATTATGAGCACATCTAGGTAATGAGACCTATGGGTTTATTGTGAGATGGTTTTGTACAAATGGATTATAGGGTTGGATACATGAGGTGGAAAGGTGACTATGCCATCTCAGGACTATGAGGAGGATCATATGATATTGATTGGTATAGGGACTGATTGGATGCCTTGGTTATTAGAGATGTGATTTGGAGATTTTATATTAGGTTTTCAAGATGGGAATGCTATAGTAGGCATACTCTATCTATTAAAATATATAGATGGATCTAAGGTAGATGAGACCATAAGATAGAGTTGATTCCATTTGATAGCATATAGAGATAGTTTGGCCTTGTTCAGGATATACCTGGGGCATTGTCAAGGTATAGGAGGGAGGATGTTGAGTTTCCACTACCTTCTCTGTAGCCAGTTCATGATTTTATTGATCATGAGGAGTTGCCTATGAGGATAGAGATGTATGATGTAGGTATGAAAGATGGTTATCTTGTACAGTACCAAGCACACTATTTTGTAGTCAATTTTAGTGGTGATGGTGGTGGTTGGAAAAATATGGATGTCGATGTAGGGGAGACAATTAGTAAGCTCAAGTGTAAGGGGTTACCCCAAATGTATAGGCAGTGACCACTGAGATGAACCAGGCACAAGTGGCTCTAGCCACAACTCAAGCATCCTTGGAAATATCATAGGGTTAGTTGGCCACTTTGATGAGAGAGAGAGAGAGAGAGAGA
Organism: Torreya grandis; assembly: GCA_037957365.1. NCBI lineage: Eukaryota > Viridiplantae > Streptophyta > Pinopsida > Cupressales > Taxaceae > Torreya > Torreya grandis. Next base: position 2,253,497 of record JARHVA010002541.1, on the reverse strand, counting down.
GAGAGATCAGGCTAGGTCTTAGTTAGCCCTAGTGATGTAGGAGAGAGATTCTTTCTGGTAGGTAAGAGGTGGAGTACTAGTAGCTATGGTACTAATAGGGACTATCTCAATGTAGAGATATGTAGTGAATGTGGAGGAGTTATGGTATTATAAGGATTTGGTCTTTAATAATTTAATAGATGAACCTTGATGGGGTGAATATAGGACCAAGATAGTAGGTGGTGCTAGTACGATGACACCAAGTTAGTGGGCCACATCTATAAGTAGAAGGTAGGTATAGAAGGTAGGCTTTAAGAGGAAGTGGTATCCCAAGATCATAGATTGATTAGGAGACACTATATTTTTGATGTATTTTATGATTTTTATACCAACCTACGAGTCAATGCAGTGAGATGTATATTTTTGAGAGATATGTATATTTTATATACACTATGATGATTATTTATGAGATATAGATTTGATTCTTTGTTTATGGTTTTTGGTTCATTGTTGTGATGTTCATGTTGATTATTGATGATGTCATATTCATTATGGTTACGCTCATGATGATATTAATGTGGACCCACCTAGGTAGGCATGTGATGATTTGTTTCTTTAATTTATGTTTATGATGATGTTTAATATGGATTGATGTTATTGATGTTATTATGATGTGATTGTTATGGATGACTATGATGATCCCGATATGGTTATGTGATGTTAATGTGATGTTGTTGATGATTAGGATGATAGTTATGACATTATGATTATGGTATTTGATGATATTATTTATGGTTGTGATAATTTAATTTCATGTTTGAGATGATTATGTTTATGATATTGATATGATTATTTTTATGGCAGCTAGTTATACTTAGGTGGACAAGGTTATGATGTGATTATTATTATGGTTATGGATTATGGATCATAGCTATATAGATGTGATAAATGGTAAGATGTTGATGATGCTTATGACATGGGTATTATTATGGTGTTCATGTTGAAATTTAATGAATATATGCTTCTTCATTTAGATTTAGACATGTGGTGGATATGGTAAATGTGATTATGAGGATGTTATGGTTGATAGTTGATTTGTTTATGGAGGTTTGTGAGTATGATAATGATGTCTATTTTTTTTATCATGTGATGATGATATTATGTGATGTGGTTATGATTATGGTCATTTTGTTTAGATTAAGTTGAAGCACATAAAGCAATTTAAATAACAAAACCACATGTGAGAAAAAAAGATAATCAAGAGACAAATGTTTAAAAAAATGTATCAACTAGTATGAAAGAATAAAAAGGAGACATGATGCTTCTTATTTTTCAAGGACTAAAACAAACTGAAGTAGGATCAACTTAAAGAAAATAATCCCTTTGAATGCTTCACATTAACATTTGTTAGTTGGTTAAAAATGTGTCTTGATCACATAATGTCAAGTGAACTCAAAATCCCTTGTTTATAGTGTATAAATGGGGGATGGATGAAGGTGGAACCTTCTTTTGAGACTATCATGCCTATTCTAGAGGTTACCAAAGAGCCAATATAAAAAAGCCCATGTCATATAATGTGTAGACTAATCGATGTGAAAAGTCTACTTATGAAAGTTGATTGTGGTTTTCAAAATTATGTTGCTTTTGCTAATGTTTGATAATGGATCTTTTATGGTTTTATTGTTGCTTGATAAGGCTGGGGAATCTAATCGATGTGGGAAGCTTCCAAGAAATTGGTATGCTTTGACAAATGCCTAACTTAGCCATCCTTCAATGAAGTGGTCTAAGTTTTGTATGCTTTGTTTAAGGCTTTTGATAGTTATCCTTAAAGGGATCATTATACACTTTATTGAGCAATTTTGATATGTTTATGGTAATTTTCCTTCAAGGGAGCAGTCTACAGATACTAGGAATGACCCATGATTATTTTTGCTTATGATGTTGCTTTTTATTTTGTTTTTTTCTTGACATATACTTGATTACATAGGTTTAAAGGTTTTCCTTTTATGAAGGCAAAACTAAAAGCACAAGAAGGTTGATTAGGTGTAAAAGAGGTTTAGTTGACGATGACCATGGGAATCTATCCTATAAAAGGGGTAGAAAGTACCATGACAATCATGCCATGGGTAGAGTTGTGGTACCCATTGTTCAATATTAGGCTATGATTATGATTGATAATCACATGATTCATCTTTAATCAGTTATCCCTAAAATAAGGAAATGAATGTGGTTTAAAAACAAGGGATGAGCTTAAGTTGGAAAAAAGGTGAGTTTGATCCTGTTTTAACAAAAGAAAGGATGCAAATGTGAATTATTGAGGGGCTTAGGTTCTAGGTTCCCTTCAAGAGAGGATAACTGATAAGTTATTGATCCATACTTGTGCATTATAATATAAGGTCCAGGCCAATTGAAATAAAACTTTCCTCACTTACTTTTCTCCATATTGGTGACATGTTGATTTTCCTTTAAGATGAGGTCTTTGATATTGAATTCTTACACTTTAAGGTGTTTGTTATAAACATGCTTGATGCATTCTTGATATACATGAAGATGAGTGAGTGTTACCAAACAACGTTCATCAAGTATCTCAATTTGGACTAAATGTTCTTAATGGTAACCACTCTCAGAGATGAGATCTCGCAAGGATATGCAAAGAAAGGGAATTTTAACTTTGAGAGAAAAGACAACATTTACTCTAAAAATTAGGGAAAAAGGGGTAATACCCGATGGGGTTTGAACGTTAGTATGGTATTCCCATAAGGTAAAGGGGATATGTAAATGCCAATCCCAACCAGATGCATTAGCCATTTTAGTTAGCATGCTATTGAGAGTTTTGTTAGAGGCTTCCACTTGTCCATTTGCCTGTGGATGATAGGGTGATGAGAAACTTAACTTGATACTGAATGCATCATAAAGGCCTTGGACTTATTTGTTTTTAAAAAATTTACCATTATCAGTGATAATTTTATGAGGAACAACAAAATGATAGATAATGTGATGGTTGATAAAGTTGACAATATGTTTTGCTTTTGTTGAGACAAGGGTAATAACCTCTACCCATTTGGTAAAATATTTGGTCATAGTGATGATATAGTGATGTCATAGTGAAGAATTGAGGTTAATTTCACCAATAAGATTGAGACCCCATTATGAGAAGGGCAAAAAATCTTTGGATACACAAAGACTATGGCTAGGTGTGTGATGTAAATTAGCATGTTGTTGAAATTTGATGCACTTTTTCACATAATCACAACAATATTGGTTAAGTATGGGCTAATAATAGCTAAGGGGAAGGATGTGTTTAGTGACAGTTAGGCCATTAAAGTGTCCCCCACATATCTCATCATATGTTTCCCTGATAGTATGATAGGATTTGTGACTACGTAGGCAACAAAAGAGGAGACCATCAAAGCCATGTTTATAAAGAATTCCCCTAGTATGGTATAACATGAGGTACTCTAGATAAATGCTCTTTGAGAATTCCTAGAAATATCAAAAGGAATGGTGGAAAGGTTGAGATAGTCGAAGGTCTTTTAATACCAAAGGTCAGGTTGGGTCTCCTCCACATTGAAGATGGTATGAGAGTCTCATTTGACATAAGAGGGCTAGGTAAGTTGATGTATAATAATAGATAGCTTAGATTCAAAGGGTACAAATGGGATTTGGGAAGTGAGGGAATCCATCATATCATCAAACTTGTTCATGGATCATGAAGTGGTTTGATATGATAGTATTCAAATGATGCTAAGAGTAGGTCAGCTAATTATTTATATTATTACAAAATATCAATTTTGCATTGGTAAGAACTATTGATTTGATTGACCATAAGTTGAGAGTCATCAAAAATGTTGATTGTTTTGACTCCCAAGGCTAACACAGTTTAGAGGCCTATGACTAGGGCTTCATACTCAGCCATATTATTGGTACATTCAAAATCTAGCTTGATAGATAAAGGAAGAATTTCACCATGAAGGGGGATAAGTATGATGCCAGCTCTCCTACCATGTTGACACTTGCATCCATCAAAGAACATGGTCACTTGATAGGTAAATTTTGCATGAGAGAGGGTCATGATGGACTTATCAAGAAACTCAAGAGGATGTTGATTTTTTGCTAAGGGTGCTTCAGCCAATTGGTCAGTAATGACTTTCCCTTTAATTAACTTCTACCGAAGAAACTCAAGGTTGAATTTAACTATAAACATGATCCACTTAGTCATACGCTAGTTTTGGTAAGGCTTAAAGTGCATATACTTGAGTGGGTCAGTATTGGTTATGACATAGGTCTTATGGTTGAGAAGGTAATGGTGAAGTTTGGTGGTCATATAGACCAAGACTAGGCAAAGTTTCTTAATATGGGTGTATTGATTCTTATACTCTACAAGCATGTGGCTAATGTAATAGATGGCTTGCTCTTTATGTTGTTCATCCTGATGAGGCAGCATTACTCCTAAGGAGTGGTCGATGGTAAAAATATAAAGGTAAAAAGGTTGATATTCCTTGGGAGAGATGAGGATAGGTGGGAATAGAAGGTACTCTTTAAGAGAATCAAAGGATTTTTAACAACCATTATTCCACTTAAAAAATAAATCCTTCTTCAAAAGGTGATGGAAGGGTTGGCATCAGTCTGAGAGCTGAGAGATAAAGCGATGAATGGATTGGAGCTTCCCCTACAAGTTAGGGAGTTGATTAAGGTAGGTAGGAGGAGGCATGTTGAAGATTGATTTGATTTCAGCTAAATTAATTATAATTCCCCAAAGGGAGATGATAAAGCGAAGGAGCTTTCCTAATAAGACCCTAAAAATACACTTCTTAGGGTTAAGGTAGAAATGGTAATAGATGAGTCACAAAAAGATAATCTTAAGAATGACCAAATGATCTTTATGACATTTGGATTTCCAAAAAAGGCCATCGATATAGTCCTCAACAATATTGTGAATAAGGTCATGGAAGATGTAATTTATGGCATGTTAGTAGGTTGCACAAGCATTCTTTAATCCCAAGGGCATGACCCTATAGCATAACATTCCCCATGGGGTGATAAAGGCAGTTTTGTGTTGATCTTTCAGGGAAATTAGGATCTAAGTATAACCCAATAATCTATCCATAAGAGATAACATCTCATGGTCAATTGTAAGATCAATAACTTGATCAATGCTTAGTAAAGAAAAGTCATCCTTTGGGTAAATGAGGTAAAGGTCATGAAAGCCTACACAAATTTAAAGTCCCCCTATGGCTTTGGTGGTAGATACGACATTCAAGACCCATTGAGTATAATCAATGTGTTGGATGAAATTTATGGATAAGATACATTGAAGCTCTTTTTTGATGAGAAGGGCTATGAGAGGGTGCATTTATTGAAGTTTTTTCCTAACAGGTTTGGCATCATGATTGGTGACTATGTTGTGGGTAGTGATGGAGGGATCGATTCCTATCATGTTGTTATAAGACCAAGTGAATGTTATGTTGTGATCTTGTAGGAAGGAAGTGAAGTCTCAAAGCTCTTCTAAATTTACTGATTAGCTAATTTTGATAATGCACAAGTTATTTAGAGTTCCTAGGTTGATATCCATGGTGGATTCATTCAACATGGTTCAAGTCTTAAGAGGAAGAGATTTATAGATAGAGGAATCTTCTGCACCAAAATAGGTGAGAATGGAATCATCATCCTGACACTGAATAGTATTAATGGTAGAAGAGTCATCTCCTATCACCTTAAAATGGGTCAAAGGAATGGTTATGGTTACCCCATTCTTTTGATAAGTTAGGGGTCTAATGCTGATCATGTTGATGAAAAAAAAAATTAGCGGGGATGATGTCAGAATCCTTAATTGTTGATGGTGCATTTGACGGTGAGGATGGGATTTCCTCATCAATGATGATAATGGGAGGTGGGTTAATTTGTTGTTTAGGTGGCATCAAATTGAGGTCATGATTTTCATGATTTTTTTGAGTCTTAATTAGAAGTAACTCATGTAGCCCATGTTCACATTGACCTAGACAAAATCTATTCCAACTACACCTATAGAGGTATGTCTTGGAAAACTTTAGTTTATATAGATAGGTGAAACTGGAGGTGAATGGTCAAGGTGAAAAAGAGGTGGCAAAGTGTCAAGGGGTTTATCAAGTCCCCCATAAATGAAATAGGTTTGAATAGTTAAGGGCCCAAAAGGAACAATGTTTCAAATAATGGGGTCATAGCTAGGTTTTTGATTAATATTCCCATACTCATGAGTAGTAAAAATGTCTAATGTCAAAAGGTCATACTACCCCAATGAAAGATGCTGGAATGTTAATTCCAAAGGGTCCACTGTGAGGATTTAGGTGGAAGGAATGAATGAACTGTTGGAGACTCCAATGGTAGAGGAAGATGAATCTTCATCTTTTATCGGTGAAGGTTTTTTGGATAGGGGAAGGAGAATGGCATTGGGTCGATACGTCATATTGCATGATGTAAAAGGACATGGGTCAGCTTATATGGTATCAATTTGACCTTCATATTCAAATTTGATGCATCGGTGCAAGGTGGATGATACATAGCCCATAGAATGGATCCAAGGGTGTCCTAGAAAAATGTTATATTAGAACTCACCTTCTATTATGTATAAGAGTTTAGGAAGCGTGTAGGGTCCTAGATGAATGTGAAGAACAATAATTCCTAGAGTCATGTCTATGATATCATTGAATGATTAGATCACCATGGAGATTTTCAACATAATGTTTCGTATAAATTTTGCTTTATTTCCTTAAAAAGAAAGTTGTGAAACTTAAAATAAGGGTGAGGTTAGTATAACCTATATTTGGTTTGCACACGTTGATCCAAATGGTTGTAGATACTCCTCTTTGGCTTGGGAAGAATGACCTACAGATAAGAAAACACTAAATAAATGTTTGATTAGTTAGATATTAGGGTGGATTTCCTAGCAAGTTAGATCCAAGAATCATGAGCTTCCTTGGAGGTTGTCAATCCAAACTTTTAAATAATTAAGTTCTGAAGGTGAAAGATAAAGTACTTGCATAAATAATAGAAGATATTGGAATGAGATACAAGAGGCACTTGATAAATGAATAGATGAATTTGAATAATTATAGTAATAAATAGATTGATATTAATGTTAAATGAATCAAGTGTGGTCCAAAAATAAGATGAGGTTCTATGATCAGATAGGGGGGAATAAAGTTAGATTTGGGTGAGGTCCATTGGGTGAAAATAAATTGTTGTTTATTTGTCACACAGTGACCATCGATAATTAGGGTGATTGTCAATGGTTAGGGTGACCATTGATAGTTGGTAATGATCAGAGATTATGTATAAATTATCGATGGTCAAGGTGATAGTTGGTGGTTACTGTAGGTTCTAGGTTGGGTTGATAAATTCATCTGATAAGGTTTCAGAATGGAATTTTGGAAAGTGGGCTTGGGTTAGGTTGATTTTGAAATAGAAACAAGGTAACTAATTACTAAAAATAGACACTTAGATTTTTAATTTGGAAAATGTTGGGGTGATTGGATGAGAAACTTGTTAAAGGATTCTAGAGCAATTTTATCAAAGTAACGATACTTGGTTATTGGTCGATGGATGGTAGTGCTTCAGATCTCTACCACAATTGTTGGTTCACTAGAAGAAGACCTACAAAAATAAGTTCTAATGCAAGAGGATCTACTTATGGATGTGGATGATGATCCATTTCACCTCCTCCTCCTCTCTTTTTATAGGAAGAAAGCAAAGGTGAAACAATAGGTTGACAAGGTGTTTAATAGGGTGACTAAATTTAACTTTTACATGCATTGGCTCACACATAAATTAAACAATATAATTATAAAAAAACAAGTTGGATTTGTTTGTATTTAATTATTCTATTGGTTTGAACCTTATTGTCAGTGGTCAAGCCTAACCATTGATGGTTATGATGACCATCAGAAGTCGAGGGTAAGGTCAAGTTTGGTCAAGGTGGGTTAGTTAGTTAGCTAATTAGCTAACTTGACTTAAATTTGCAATCAAAAGGTTTTGAAAAAGTCCCTAGGGGGGTCTCAAGGTGGTTTATGGCTTAGTTTGACATTTAAAACTATCGTTATGATTTTCAAGTGTCTACAATATGAATCATGTAGCATATAGGAGTATCATGTCTAAGTAGATATCTCAATGAAGCTCATAGTATATGATCACAACAAGCCATAATATGCATGATATGTATCATATCAAGGTCTAGAAAGTAATAGTTCAAGCTTAAAAAATAATAAAACACACACATAAGAGTAATCAATGTCACACAATGTGGTCTAAGGAGACCAAAAACTAGGAGCACATTCAAATGTCATAAAATCAAAGGAATGACATATTCAAATGTCCAAATAGAAAAATAAAGCAACATATAGTGGCATAGGGCTAAAAATAAAATAACATGTTCAAATTTTCCACAAGCATGATAATAACAAGCAAGAAAAGAAACTCGAGGAAGTGATAATGTGAATAACTGAAGTATAAGCAACCAACATAAGCATATCATACTAGTCCTTACATGTATGTGTTAGAAAAAAAATCAACTAACGTAACATATCAAGTATACTATTAAATATGCAATCATGAGTATAGGAATGTGTAAGCTTTATTATATAAGCTAAACATGATAATATAGAAATGATCATAAAGCAATGTAACCTATGTCAACTATGATCAAGGAAGTAGAAACCCCCAACATAGTATGGCACATGGAAAGAGGAAAGGTCTAACATCTATATATGCAAGTATCATGGGTTTGGTGTATGCATGAATCACACTCAAGTATATGTGAAACATATGTGTATAGAAATTATATGCAATCTGCTAACATAAAGTAAAATAAATAAATGCCAAAGAGCCAGTAAACATGTGAAGGATAAATATTTTTGTATTTATTGAATTAATTTGTATTTTATTGAATATTTGATTTTTTTTTAATTTTTTAATCCAATAAGTCCTCATTTTCAAAGATGATAAGACAGCATAATAATCCTTTTTCTTGACATCGATATTTATATTAAGCTATTGTTTCCTCTTCAATGTTTTCTTGCATTTGTTCACATAAAATAGTTTGTATTGATTTACTACCATATATGTCATGATATATGTGAACCTCTTTATCCTCAAAAGGAAAAGTAGGGCACATATTGGTAGTATCTAATGTTATATTCATATCATCCAACCAATGCTACCAAAAACAAATGCCAAATGTAGCATGTACTTGTAGGGGACACTTTTGGTCCATGTGCAATAGGTAACTCAAGTATCCATAAGATTTTGGAAAAATTGAACAGTGATGTGAATCCTTTATAGTATGTTTGAACTATTGTAAATAATAAATGTTACAAAATGTGTCCCAATTATTGATATCAACCTCAAGGTACTCATAATAGGTTCCATTAATATTTTTAATAATGGTGAGATCCTCGTATTGTGGGTGATTTTTAGTATACCCATTTGTATTTTGAACATGTGAATAATTTAAAATCAATTATCTTTGTCATTGTTCTAGTATAATCTGTATACACCCTTCATTTGTGTACTTATGAATTTGATTTTGTATTGCCTCATAATGATCTGTATCATGGCCTTTAATTTTATGATAATTATAGTATTTTGATTCTTTTATATGGATAAACCTACTTCCTTAAAGATATCATCTTATGCTCAAGTAACATAGAAAGTATTTTATGTGGAGCATCTTGCTTTACTGTGATCTATAAAATATATTATGGAGACTTATGTGAAGATCTCATATTAACATGATGTATTTGCATTTGTTCCTTGTAAGGTTGGCTTAAAGCTTTTATCCAAGAGGGATGGATTGAATAGCAAACATTGACATGTTCATTGGATATTTTTGTCTTTCCCTTATCTTTATTTGGTTTTGTTACTTTTGGAGATGGTGTTAACTTATATGTACCAAGACTTGTATATGTGAATAGGTTATGCAAAATATGTTCAAGTGGATCAAAATTTAGTGCTTTTAAGTGTTCATCTATCATATCATGAGGTATATCATCATCCTAGTCATAATAATCTGAAACATTTCCAGCTTGTTGTTCAATATTGACCAATAAAGGAAGCTCAAATGTTTGATCTTCTTGTTGTTTTGACATCGTTAATTCCTTTGGTAATGGTTCTTATTCTCGATGTGGATCTATGTGCAACTCAGTGGTTAGTTCCTTATGAGTATGTGGAGGTGAATGAGTTATTTTTCTTGATTCACCCATCTCATAAGTTGGTATACTTTCAAGTGGAATATATTATTTTGGTGATGCCAGTTTAGGAATTTCATTTGCATCAAAATGTATAATTTTGAAAACTTTGAAGGCGTAATCATTGGTAGGCATCATCCATAAGGCCCATCATGTATGAATTTGACATATTGATGTCATTTAGATGGGACAAATTTCATTATGTGTATCCAAGGTCTACCAAATATTAAGTTATAATGCAATTATTGAGATGTTACTTGGAATGTAGTTGGTACCATTTTTGGTCCCAATGTCACATCTAATATGATTTGACCAATTAGTGGGATACATGAATTATCAAACCCTTTGATATACATGTCTAATTTTAGAATAATATTGGTGTTAATTCCCATTGTTTTTAATAATTTTGCACTAAAAATGTTTGGGCTAGATCCATTATCGAACAACACTAATCTTTTGATTTATTTGTTATGCATACTAAATTTTATGAATAAATTCAAATCTCAGTTAACAATATCTTTTGATGGTAAATCTTTTGGATCAAAAGTGATGAGATTTGCATTGTTTTTTAGGTTTTGCATAATATCTATAAAATAAGTGAGTTCTATATCAATTTGTGCTTGGGTTTTACATAAGGCTTCATATAAGATATCCTTGTAGATATTTTATTATTTTAATAGATTGAGGCTTGAAATTTTAACATGTGCATTTCTCAATTATTCAACAAGATCATACCCTTTAGATTTGATGAGTAGTTTAGGTTTAGGAGGAAACTATTATATATTAACAGGTGACAGGATAGGTTGGGCACCCTTACCATTTTGTGTAGTGATAGTATTGAATGTGGAAACCAATATAAATCTTGGATCAATAATGGGAGTAGGATAGTAGCTACCACTCGAATAGGATCTAGGAGAAACAAAGGGTTGAGAGCATGCACATTGATGGTTGGACTCTAATTCTTGATTATTAAAAAATGAGTTATAAATATGACTTTTATTTTTATATTATTTTAAATCACTCCCTTTTATTTTATCAATCCATTTAAACCATTTAATTATGCCTTTTATTGATTTATCATGTAAAATAATAAGCAATGAAAATGATCATATATTGATCAATTATGTACCAATTAGATACATCTATATTGGGCACAATTTGATTCTTTTAGAATAAATGTAAAACTTATTTTTATATTAATTTTAGGTCAAAAAATAAAAATCCAAAAATTAGGAAACCTTAAAGTCAAACTAGGGTTTTCACAAGGAGACATAGCGGTCAGGTTCACCAAATGTTTAACCATTTTTTTTTAATATGTGGTGTTAAGGGTTAATGGGGTAGAATAGTCTATACAAAAATATGAATAAGAGTATTATAGGGTAGGCTAATTAATTTAAAACTTAGATAAATGAATATTCTAAATTAAAGTGTTGAGTTATGCTAAGTATAAAAAGCACATTCAAAACTATAGTGTGATTGCATAAACATGAAGAAGATATAATACTTTTACCTTAACTATAAATTCATAGGTATATATAAGAAGTACAAAGGTGAAAATAGGTAGGGACAAGTCATCATATTTTATAAATATTGTTTTTGGAGGACTAGACACTTGCGTTGACCTATGGACACTTATGTCAATGCTTATGTCATGATCTTGACACAGCTATCATGTATAAAATATTCATTATATTATAAAATTACCACCTAGAACCTTATAGGTTTTATGTCACCTTTTTTTGGATGTATTTTATTCACATGCATAAATTCTGGATGATTATATGTGGATCAAACCCTAGTTGTTCACTTTAAGTTTTCATACCTTGAAAAAAGTGGGTTAATGAGCTCACAGTGTTTAGTTGACCTCAAGGACCCCTCTAGAAATGAGCATTGACTACATAGTCAATACTCCAAGGATGGCTTAATAATTATGTATTTCACCCCTCGGTGTTGGTGTGTGTGTATAGAAGGGTAAAATATATTATATATAAAGGATTGAAATGATCTAGATTGTAACTTGAAAAATATTGCTCATGGGTTTTTTTGGGGATTCTTTAGACCTATAATAGGACTCCTATTATTTATATGAAAATAAGGAAGTATAGGGTAGTATAACTTAGTTGTGTAATTAATTTAGTGAGTTTGAATAGATGATTACTTGGTATTTGCTAGATGATTAATGAGTAGGCTTATATTTGTATTTATACCATACCTTTTGAAAATATCTCATGATAGGGTTAAATAAAATGAATGGTTGACCCATAGGATTCAAAATATTTTCAAACTATATGGCTTTTGAGGTCTAGACACTTGATAAGAATCTGGACACTTTTATCGACATAAGTTTACCTATGTGGGATACAAGTATCTGATAGGCTAGGAAATTATTGAAGATCTAAAACTAACAATGAATGATATATATCAAGTTTTAATCTTTTTGTACAATACAATAGATCTGGGTCATTAAAAATGATAGGGTTAGACCATAAGATAAATAATGAGATGATGAATGTGAGCCTTTAGGTGGAAGGAAGGTCTCAAACTGAAGGGTAGAGACCTAATAGATATTTATCATGTATATAAGATTGAGATGATATATAAATCATATTTAGTATCTACATTCCCAATTCATGCTAGAGTTTATAAATATGGGTCTTAACAGTACTTGTAAATTAAGGAAAGTTTCAAATTTTGTATTAGTCATTATGATCTTTTTATGATATTTGGATTTGATTGATGCATAAATGTAATGAATGACAACATGGAAAGTAAAAAAAACATGTAATATTTAACTTTAAAATATGTGAATTAGATACATTCATTATTAATGAGATTTTAAAAAATTGAGATTTTACAAGGAGAAAGGGTAAAACTATTCAATGGTGTGTCTGCTTTGTAGGCTCTTATATATACTGATTCTAGTCATAAATAATGAACATGATGAAGAAAACACTAACTATAGAGGAATCCACAATTCCCATAGCCACACTATCCCATATCTATGGTATGTTGATATTAATTATTTGGGGTTAACTGCTTACAATGAACTATAATAACAAATGGTCAAAAGGTTCCTATGGATGAAAAACAAATCCCTATGCATTTATGATATATTTTGAGGTATGTGGAAACTAAAATCCATGAATAGTGTTGTATAATGGCTTGAGTATTGGGGTAGTACCACTCACACCATGACTCTAGTAAAATTGGTGATCACTTTTTTTATAACAATAGCTCCTATGTGTATTAAAACTATCAGGACACGGTTTATAGGAAAACACACTGAAAGTAAAGTCAAAAATGAAATTAAAAATCAAAGGATTGAAACAAGTTTGAATCCACCAATATGTTTTACCCTATTTTTGATAAAATAACTAAAATTTTAATGTGTTCTAATAGGTGTAAAACTAAAAATATTAAAATGCTAAATATATACAATGTTTAACTATTTTGATTTTGAAAAATAGTGAATATGGAAAGTTTTTATTTGTATAAAACACTAGAGAGATATATACTTAGAATGCACGTAAATATCTATTGATTATTTTAACTATCTAGTAGTTAAAATCAGAAGAAAAAGTGACTGTACAATCTCATAATCAGAATCAAGAACATAAACAAAATCTAGACATGCCCATTATAAGTGTACAACAATGTAGTGGATTCTAATATATTAATTATGGAATTGTCTCAATTGATTGTAACATATTAAATAGGAAAAGGTAGATAATTTTTTTTTATTAAATGGCATATCAGAGAAGAAGCAAAATGTATTTATAGATAGGACTATTGTAAGTGGATAGCAATGTAGTCATGTAAGTCTATTGATTGTAGACTTATCCTATTTGACAATGTGTAAAAATAGATTATTATACCTATTGTACCTATGGATTCTAAATTTTTTGAGATATTACAATAAGGTTTAGCCACATATATATCTATGTTTGTATTCTATTGTCTTTGAAATCCTTATGTCACTTTGATAACTTGAAAACATGTGAGAAAAATATGGGATTGTAATGGGCTGATCTAACTTCAATCACCCCCTTAATGATAGATTGTTGCCTATGTATCCAATACTCTAAGGAGGTAAATCAAGTGCACGTAATTATCCAACCTAGAGTAAATGTATGATTATGATCCTTTGACTATGTGTATGTAGCTATAAATGGATTTGATACTTGATAATGATAACCCTTGTACTGATATTTACTTGATTTAAGATGCTCTTAACATGGCTTATGATTTTTCTTTATGAGTGATTCAGAATGTGGGTAGAATATGGAAAATTTGCTCAATGTGTAGAAGTGTAAAAGCTTGAACCAAGTGAATAGTAAGTGGGCATAACGAGTGACTCTTGACATGTATTTATAATTAAACCTTTTGATAGCTTCCATTATTTAACCATGTGAAATTTATAGGAAGGCTGAAAAGGATGTTTTCAATTTCATAAATTATCTATTTTTGGTGTAGAATATGAATGGTATAAGTGGACAAGAGTGTATTGCATTGTAGTTCATATAATGCGGACCTATCCAAAAGGATTAGGGATAACTTTCCTCTTTTTGAGACATCCTGAAGGTGATTTTATATGGCTTGAGCATTTTACACTAAATTATTTATGTAATAGAAAAAAAGCAAAGGGTTCAATCCTGCATATAGATAAATGGATTAGAGGAATGGAGAATAAGAGTAATGTATTTGTGTGCAAGTCATGTCATTTAGAATGTGTCAAGAATTAACATTGTCAAGTAATTGTGACCTAATTTATGTTTCTACATTTGGATGTGTTATTTTATGCTTACTTATTACACATACACATGGCTTTTTTTTTTTAATATTCTTATTTTTGGTGTTATCTCTATGTTTGTTGAAATATACTTACTTTGTTATGTTATGCTTGGTTATATGGTTAATTTTATTTATTTATATAGTTACTCTTATTTCTCTATGCTTGTTTACATGGTGTCATTCCTTTATGTGTCGTTAACAGGTGTGACATGTTTACTGTATTTTTGTTGTACTTGCATTGCTTTTTATGTCTTTTTTTAATGTGTTTTCACTCCTTTCTCTTTATACTCTATGTTTGATGTGCTTCCCTTAATTTATTTGTGTGCATTGTGTTTAGTGTGACATCCTTGGATTCTTTATATAATTTATTTTAATCCAACATTATAATATGTGTACTTTTTAACTCATATTTGATTAGATCATATGGTGTAGATATCTAAAATTTGTCATTGGCTTTTATTAGTGTTTAAATTACATTATTTTAGAGTATTTATGTACTTATCACTTATTGGTTTAAATTATTTTTTAATGACTCATTTTCTAGGTTTTTGGTTTGTATTTGTAATGTTTCTCCCTTTTTTAATCTCTCTTCCTTTTTTTCCTCTTCTTCCTCCATATCCTATGTATTTTTGCTGTTCCTCCCAAAAACATAAATCATAAGTTTTTGAGATTATTCACACTTTTCACTTGTTAGGATCCCATAAGGGTTTTTGGTTTGTTTCTTCTACTTTTTCATTATTTATGTAGCATCTTACATTACAATAGGCTCCTGATATGAATTCAAGATGTCTATAAATACATAGGAACATTAGTTAGTTACGAAAAATCAATGAATGAACAAAATCAATCAATATAAGCATATAAATAAGGAATCCAAGAATACAAATGTTTATAAAGATAATAATCTAACATTTATTGTTCAATACATTCTAGAATAAATCAAGCATTCATGGAAGTAATGAAGATCATGATAGTGACACACTTTCATTACATTAGACTGCTTAGTGGAATTGCATTTTACTTGGCATTTTGGCATCAATATTGTATATTATTAAGGGATATGATAAGTGGTTGTGCTTAAAACTAATAGCCATGAACAAAATCCCAAAAAAAAATCCTTTTATTTATCTTTTTAAATGTTTAACTACCATAGAGAAGCAAGATCCATTTCTTAGAGATCGACAAAAAGATTCAAAATGAAAAACACAATTTTCAAATACATGTACCCAAAGAATGTATTCATCAAATAAAATTATTCATGTCTTTAGTTATATTAACCACAAATGTCAAGTCTCTAGTTTTGGTAATCATAAATGTGAATTGTACAGTTTTGTGGAGGTGCTTAGGTCATTACAAGTTTTATAAGTTCTAATTTTATTACCCTAAAAACCTTTATTATGTTGTATAGTTATGATGATTGTTTCTAGATTCCTAAAAAAATCAAGATACTTCTCTAAACCTTATCTTTATCAATTATTACTCAAGATTTTGAATTTTTAACTAAGTATACTTTTTTTTACCTTTAATTTGGATTAATTACATGTTTATGGTTAAATGCGATGTAAATTTTGATATAAAATAATTTTCCCACATCATTTTTTGGTAAACCTATGCTAACTTACATTTACTATAGGGGTAGATTTTGCATCCTTTATGGTGGAGTTTATTTTATTAGAGTTAATCCTTTGGCATGTTTCTCTAGGGGTTAATAAACCCTTAATGTGTTATGCCCTTCTTCCAAAGGTTAGGTCTTATTTTTATTAAAATGTTACATTTGAATCCATATAATACTTATATTATTTATTATACCGCAAGACCTTAGATCCATTTCTAGTAGCTCCTACTTGCTTATTCTTAAGCCATATGTAATTCTCAAAGTTCTATTTTTTTTTTCAAACCCCATTATGTTTGACTATACGCTTATATGTGTTGATTTTTTAGATTCATATTATTCAACCCCTATGCATTTATTTATATATTATTATAAAATTTGAGTCTAAGTGTGTAATATATATCTTGTTATGGGTGGCTATATTCTTACATATGGTTTCACTATGTCATGTTTTCAAAAGTTTACATCTACATGGTATATTCCTATCATTGTATATTATTGTGAATCATATTTTTATTATTGTTCAAATATATGTTTCCAATGTAAAATCATAAAATTTTAAAATATATTCCAATAAATGTTACGGTTTCATGAAATTTTGATAGTTCTTAGTGTTTATGTCTTTCTCCCCTTACCAATAATAAAAGATACTTAGAGTTAATATAGACACATATTTACATAAATACACTTCAATGCATGATCATATATTATGAGTTCAACCATATAATTCAAATAAATTCTAGGGCTCAACCTATGACAAATCCGAGTCAAGTGGTAGATAACAAAAGAATTATTGAAAATCTCCATCAAGCCTCTAATCTTAGATTGCAAGAAGGCAATGATGATGATATTATGGATCAACTTAAGAAAAATAAAGCAAATATATATTTTTTATAATTTCTTACAATATCAAATGCTTATAAGGACATCCTTTAAAAATAATTAGAGGAACAAAATTGCCATGTGATACTCAACCATATTACTTCACTTCTATTATTAAATTTTTGAAAGAGACTGAGAATGTAATCACCTTTGATAATGGTGAGATACCTGCAAAAAAACATGACAAATTAATATTTTCCCTTAAATATTCAAGTTACAATCAAAATATATGGATCAAAAGATAAATTGTTGATAATGATTCAATATTAAACATTTGTAGTGAGACCTCTCTCTTGAAATTAGGCATACTAATAAAAATCCTTGCTAAGTCAGATATGATCACTAAAGTAATTCACAACCAATAAATAAAGGATTTTGTAGTTATTAATTTGAATATATCACTTGTCAAGTTACACATAATGATGTGAGCTACAATATTTTAGTTTTGAGGCCTTAGATCCATGACATGGATGTTATTTCATCCACTCTACATATATGTTTGAAGTTCACACACAAGGGAATAATTTATACATGTCCCATGGATGACATTCCCTTCATATTTTAAATGTGATTGAAACTTGAAATAATATTGTTCCTTACTTGAATAAGAATCAACTAAATATAATGGCACCTTATCAACTTATTTAAATGAAACAAGTGGAAACATTTGAGTTTGTTAAATTTGGTAATTGTGAGGAAGATAATGAGAAGAATTATTTCCAAGTTGATAACATAGATGAATATTTGACCAAGCTGATTTCTACATCAATAATCCCTAAGAAATATAAAGATCATATGAGTGTGCTTGATATTGGATCTATTTATATAACCCCTCAAGATTATGGAATTCCAATTTTTGTTTCAACAAGTACATAATAAATAACAAGTGAAGATAAGGGCAAAAAACTAGTGAAGGATTATTGTTTTGTCACAAATAGTAATGATAAAGGTGTTAGTACTATTCAAACATCTTTGAAAAAATATAGATTTGGACGCAAATATGTATAAAAGATGGCTTACGGTAGTAAAAGACTTGGGAAAGGAGAAAGAAAGGCATAATAGAGCCTATTATTTCAAATATTCATTTGGTCAAGGATGAAACTAATTATAACAATGATGGCAAGTCACATAAAGATTCTAAGTGTGAAATGTGAATGATCAAGCACATACTAAAACTATTAATATACCTTTTGGTTTAGATAACATATATTTGGGTACTCAAACTTAGCACAAAAATTTCAATGTTAAGAACTCTTTCCATTACATTTGCAAGGTAATATACATCCTTGATGCCAAATTTAAGAATCTCATAATGGATCACTCTTGATAAGGTGCAAGTACAATGTATATCTCAAAAGAAGATGTGTATAAAAGTGTTTCCCCAAAAAAGGTTATTTTTCAATTTCCTGAAATATTTTCTATTAAATCTTCATAAACTTATGAAAATAATCATGTCATATGATTTATAGTGATAAACAACTTCTAATTATAATGATATATGACTATATGATCACAAAAAAAAATCATTTACCTTCTATGCACATATAGATTCCTTATGAAAAATACTATCTATGTTATGATATGAATTATTTTTATTTCTTAGTTTACCTAAAATAGTGTCTACTTTGTGAACATATTAGTGATTTATGTGTAGATTCCACATGAATCTGATCACTTCTCTAAAAGTACACTTGGATCCTTTGCACAAACATCATCTCATGGCTTGCACAAAAGGTAGCAGTCTTCTTTGGATTTTATGAAATATCATATCACTTATTACATAAAATTTATTCACCACATGTAAACTCCTTAACTCCATGCAAGCCATTTCATAAATGACACACATGCCTGATACAAGTTTACATGGGTTGTCACGACATCATCTTACATGCCATAGAGGTCTCTAGGTTAGTGCACAACATTGTGCATCTTTGTACAACCTCATAATCCATGTCTCAAAGCTTATTTTCCACATGGCATGCCAACTGGGATTTTTTAAATGTCTGCTTCTCAGAGAATCTTATAGAAACACCACATGCCTAGAAATCTAACCACTCACCTATAAGAGGAATTTCAATCATCAAACAACCATAAGATGAACCACTACCCTTATGAAACTTTCACTAGTTATAACATCTTCTTGTAATGATTATATATATATATATACATGTATTATAACTATCTTCTCATGCATGCATAAAGGCAAACATGTGAGACTGAGATGAGAGAATATTTTTGATGGGTCATTTGACACACTGACTCAAGCGGTGTGATAGACCAACCTACCTCTCCTAAAAAGAGGTTCAAATATCTCCCCAAATTATATATTGTTTAGGTCATGGCCTATTGGGTAACCCAATTATTCTATGCACAGCTATTCCAATTCAAGGGCCCTATTGGTTTAGAAATTCAAATGTATTTTTAGATTGAAATAGATAAGAGGGAAATGAAAGTTTATTTATTTTATTCATACTAGTTTTAATCATGTTTAATAAAATGACAAAACATGCACAAATTTTCCCAAAAGATAAATCAACATTTATGGGTATTACATGAAATGAATATAGTTGATTTTTAACATTTACTCCATTATATAATTAACATTCAACAATGTGTCAATAGTAATGAATAGGGATTTTAAATCAAAATTAAAAATGCAAACATTGATTGCATATAAATCTAATGTAAACCATAGCTAACTGACTTGATAAAAAAATTCAAAAGAGAAGGGGAAAAGAGAGAAAAACCCTTTGGAATGAAGTTGTTGACCATTTTTTTCCCACAAGCTAAAATGAGTCAACCCCCTATAGCCAAAATATTGTATAGGGGCCTTTTATAATTCCATAAGGTATGTTGCATCTCATTTGGTGCCATTCTAGTTTAGCCATAGTCTAGCTTGGTCCTTGTGTCATTTGGTGTCTAAGAGACCATTTTAGAGTCATTTTATGCAAGTGGTGTGTCTTCATGGTGATCAATGTAGCTAGGGCATAAATAAGGTTACTAATGGATGAGGATATGGAGAGTGTTGTAGAGACCCTATGGGATGTTAAGATCATTTATAATGACTTAATAATCTCCTATTATTCATCTATTCCTTCATGGTATTCATCTTGACATTTTGGGTCTAGTGACATGAAGTACAAGTAGGCAGTTTGTTGAGGCCAAATCTTGCACATGTGGACAAGTCAAGAGGAATTGGTCATATGGGTTTGTTCACTTTTATACCAAGATCATATGTTCTAAATCTTGATGTCCTCTATTGAAGCACAAATAGACCTATAGATGTGTAAATTTGGGCTCCCAGGCATTTCTGCTAAGTTTCCCATACTAGGTCATTTAAACTCGGTTGTCACAAGACGTCACGTAGAAGTAGTTATGAACCAACCATCTTGAAATTTTAATATCTTTTATCTAGAATATCCTAGGACCATTGGATTAACTAGATTTGTCCCTTTTGACCTTAAGAACATCTTTTGAAAGTTTAATGCCTCCATGATTTTTGTGTTTCGATATCCAAGCCTCCAAAGTTAGTAAAAAAGTATAAGGTGTTCATGCAAACATCAATTTTTAGACCCAATAAAAAGCTATTGGTTTTCAAACTAAAAAACATATAATGTTCCTTACTTAACCGTATATAGATGATCTAATGGATCATGATGAATTCAAAGTGTAAAAGGGAGCTCTGAGTGAACATGCAAGTGAAAAGTGTCACATTCATGGAGCTTGTCAAATAGAGACCTAATGAGCACAAACTTGTCAAAATTAATGATTGAACTTGTTAGAAGATCTAACAACTCACACTCATCTATGTATAAGTAGATTAATAATATGAGATGACTCAAATATTCAGAGAGCTCAAGAGATCGACACATGATGTAAGTGCATAATCTGGTAGACTGATAGGATCCTCAGGATCAATATGGGATTACCAAGTGGCACTAGTGGAGATAAGGTTGACAATTCAAAGGTAGATCTAAGGGATTGTAAATCTTTCAAACTTGGTAGATTTAATAGATAGAATAAGAGTCAATGTGTCAATAAGCCAAGTTAAATTTTTATGGCCAATTAAAGTGAAGGTAAGCCTAGGGTTTTTTATGGAGATCAAGAATTCATTTTTAACCATAGAAATCAAGGTTTTGTATGGTATTCATGATTCCATTAAAGCTCATTCAAATACCATGTAATGGTCAAGATGATGCAATTAGGTACAAATAACATATAGGGATGCCACTAGAGATTAACATAGACCTCTAGTTCATAGATTTATTACATACAAGTTCTGGCTTTTAAGTAACATTATCTAGTGACTATGTTCACCATTCTAAAATGAGGGTCCATGCATCTATAAACCCTCAATTCCAATAGTAATATAATGACTATAGGAAAACCAATAGTCTGAGATTGGTTTTCCATCTATAGTGGGCCCATGAGTAGAAGAACCAGTTCAAGCATGATCAGGGTGAAGCATACACATAGGCCCCAATGGTCTCATCTCCAAGACCAACTGCATGAAAAATACCCTTCTCTCCACTTTGGTATGCATCAAAAAACTAGTCATGGGTAGTTTGAAATTAGGACAAATCTCTAACAACTTGATCTTACTATTACAAAAATCGAGGAGCCTTAAGGGGAGAATGATGTAGTTGTGTGACCACTTAATTTGACCTGGATAAATCAAACGGTTTGAATGAGCATATTTATAGAGGAAGTTACAACCACTTTAAAAATGGTTTTGAACTATTTGATTCCCCTTTTGATTGACAAATCCCTTCTCTCTTACAGTCATTCTCCTATAAATATAGCCTTTAAGCTATTGTAAAAACAACCACACCATGTATGGTGAAGCCCTGTTGGACTAATGTTATATTTTGCCTTTGAACATTAATATAAGTTTTTTTTTTGAGTTTTGATCAATTGTCTAAGTCTATAAGTTATGTATGGTGATGAGAAGTGATAACTCTCTATCCTTCCTTTAGTTATCCTTTCATGTTTGAGCAAGAGTTCTTAATCTAATAAGCCATATAGAGTGTAGTATAGTGTGTAAATATTTCTAAGTGTATAATTTTCCTTCAAGTGTGAAATATTCCCTATAGTTTATTTACCTTGTGTTGTTGCTCACATTTTGCCTCTATATCAAAATACTCATGTTAGAATCTATTAAAACTTAAAGACTAGTCTATAATTTCTAGTTCAGTGTGGTAGAAATATGATGATCATATGGGAGACATTCTTGATGCATCACCTCCCTTAGAAGAGGTTTATTTCATGCATATTATAACTCTTTTTCCATAAATAAGCATTAGCATAGGTGAAATCACTTCAAAATACATTCAGGAAACTAGCCCTTAAAATCTAGAGGTTCACTTCCACTATAGGTACGCCCGCATACCTAAAAGTGGTCCCATGTTGCCCAAATTTGGAAGAGGATTAAACACCCTCTTCTAGGGTGTGAGATTTGGTGACAAAAATTTTGGCATGCCTGGAGGGACCCATTATCTTCAAGACAACTTGTCAAGGTGAATGTTGGTCTTGACAAACACCAGCTGTAAACTGGTATGCTACCTAGTATTTGGTGACTCCTCAAATTAAATATAGTTTCAGACCATTGTTTGGTTATAAACTTTCCCCTATAATTCATGGTCCTCACTATATCATCCTCTACTATACACTTTTATCCTATTAATCCACCCATTCAGCCTAAGATCCCTCTTGAAATTTAGTATCTATAACATAATCTACCCTTTCAAGAAAGAGTAGATTTTGATAGAGAGCAAGAAGAGGAAGAGGCTGAAGAAGTTGAAAATATTGAATAAGAAGACATGGCTAGACCTTATGCTTTCCCTACCTTCAATACTGATAACCCCTTTCAGCTTCTTTTATATGATGCCATCCATCCCAATGCCACAAAAGGTGTGCCCACATTTAATGGTGAGAGTCATATCACACCTAGTGAGCACATTAGAGATGTATTTAAATTTTGTATCTTCCATAATATTATTTGAGATAACATTTCCATTAGTCTCCTTGCCATGTCCCTTAAATGGAAGGATCTTGATTGGTATAGGACTCTAGAAGGTAGATGCATCTAAAAATGGGATGAGTTTGGAATATTTTTGACTTCCATATTTGGGAATGAAAGTGACTATGCTTCTCTCATACATCAGCTCAATGTGATAAAGAGGGGACCCAAAGAAATAATGCATGATTTCAATAAAAGGTTTTAGAAGACTTGGCATAGGTTTCCTCCCCCTATGAGGCCACTTACTAGTTTTGTGTTATTTGAGAGCCATTGGGACTAAAATCAAAGTTATGCTTCAATCTATGGGAGGATCCACCCTCCCTAAAGCATATGAGATCTCTATCAAAGCTGAGAATAGTCTCATCCAAGTTTGAATATTGTCACCTAAAGTTTTTATGCCTTCATTGTCTCATTCTTCTATTGATTCTTAAAATGTGGCTCAAACTCCTAACATCAATACCAAGGGTTGCTCCTAAGGAGGAAAATATCATGGACAAAGATACAAAAATATAAAGGCTAAGAGCTCTGTTTAGATAAGCTAATGTGCAACAAGGTGCTTATCAAAACCCTTACCCCTATTAGCAACAATATGGTCAACAATATGGAAGAGGGAGAAGCTAATGGTAGCCTAATCCTAATAGGCCTGCTAATACATACAATCCTAGCTCTACCACAAATACAAAGGAGATGGTACCAGTTCATAAAAAATTGGTGCAAGGAAAATATTGGTAGCAAGACCAATTCATGGATGCCAATCAAAATGGAGAGTAAGGTCTAGTGTTTCAATGGGTGGTTACTTCCCTCCTATCAAATGAAGATAAGATGAAGATGCAAGCTAATGAGGATTGGCAAACTCAAGGAGAGATCTTCACCAACTTTATAGCTGAAGACACTTTTGTGCTAAACCAAAGAGCCTCTATTGTAGACAATACAAGGGCCAAGAAGAGGGCTCTAGGAAATGGCAACAGCATGCCTGTAGGCTCATCCAATCCTCCTACAAGGCAACAAGATGTGGCTACAAGTTTGATGATTCCATAGGCTTTCACACCTCCAATAATTCAGAATGTGGTAGGGTCTATTCAAAGTGCCTCCTTCCTGAGTTCAAGAAATTATTTACCTCCAAGGACACAATAAAAGGTGAGTACTAATGCTATAAACATAGTAGATTCCTTAAAGAGTGCCAAAGCATTTATCTCCTTATGGGATATCCTTCATATGCTTGGCCAAAAAGAATTGTTACAAAAGCAATTATCCACTATTCATACTAGTCCTTCATCCTCAAATCAAAGTCATGACCATGTTGTTATTTAAAATGCTCCTAGTACCATTGTGGAAACATCCACTAGAGCTGAGAAACCTCCACCATTCTATCTCACTATAATATTAAGTGACAAGCTGGTCCATAATTGCATAGTGGATAGTGGAGCTTCAACTTCATTCATACCCAAAGTAGTATCTGATAAATTGGGTTTAAAGTATGAGCCTCATAGTAAAGGAGTTCTCCAACTAGATGGTACCCCTACCAAAACCATAAGAATTATAAAAAACTTGAAGGTTTTCCTATATGACTATCCTAGATTTCCTATCTTGCAAGACATAGTTGTCGTTGATCTCCGAGCCCACTTTACAATGTGCCTGTCAAGGGACTTTATTGCCAAGATTGGTGGATATCTTTCAGCTGATTGGTCTTTCTTAGCCTTCAATATGAGGTATGGGACCAAGGTGATAATTAGGACACAACCTCTTGCAAGGTTTCATAGCAAACCTTACATCGAGACAAGTTCTAATTTAAACTATGTTATTCATGAAGAAAAGAATTCTATTCCAGATAATGGCACCTCTTCCAAGCTTGAGGGCATTAAAAATTTGTTTCTTGATGAATATGGTACTAATACGTATGATTAGTATCCTTATGCTCTCATGGAGGAAACTAATCTAGGTACATATTGTATACATTGAAAAGGAATACAGATACCTCTACTCATAAAGGAAAAGGGCAAAGATGATGAACTATGGAAGATGTTTTTTGATAGTTCAAGAAGTAAATTTGGTGTAGGGGCTGGTGTTATGTTGGTCTCTCCATCCAAAAAATAGTATTATACTTTGTATAGATTTCATTTTATTTACACTTGTAATATGGCTGAGAATGAAGGTTTGATTCATGACCTTAAATGGGCAAGAAGAAAAGGGGTCAATAACCTACAAGTGTATAGAGACAACAAGTTAGTTATGTAATAGGTGAGGAAGGTGGTTATTTCCAATATCCCTTTGATTAAATTATATATACATTAGGTATGGGATTTTCTTGAATATTTTAATGCATTCAACATATAGTTAGTCCCAAGAGAGTAGAATAATCATGTTGATAGATTAGCTGCCATAGGAGATCAATTTGATACTCTAATTGCCATTAAGGAGGAAGGAAAGTAATCTCATATTAAGATAATTATAAAACATTTTGTACCTGATAATGAGGTGTCTTGGAAAGTGTTTGATAGTGACAAGAACATTGAATGTTTCTTACAGAATGAAGCTAAGTTCTCCTCAAAGAATCAAAAGAGATTCCAAGAGTAGTTTGGTGACCAGGTTGTGTAGATAAGGACAAATAAGATACCTAAGGGTCTGGTGACCTTCGAAATTATATTTAATGAGGATGATTATAATAAGAAGGAAAATTTTACTATGTCTAAAAAAGAGGAGAATTATGAAAGAGTCTTGATCTTCAATGATAGACTCCTAAAACTAGGCAAGGTATGTTCTGCATTAGAAAAGCAAGCATTCATTGATTTATGTAGGGAGTTTCATGACATATTTTCTTGGGAATATAAAGACCTAAAAGGATTCAATCCTATCCTATCAAGACATACTATTGATTTAGAATTGGGAGTTAAACTGGCTAGACAAAAGCAAAGACCCATCAACCCCATGGTTAAGAAACTCATGAGGATGGATCTCACCAAGTTCCTTGAATCTAAGATAATATTTCCCTTCAAACATTCAATGTGGGTGGCTAACCTTGTGCCTATTATACATAATAATGGGGAGATAAGGCTTTGTGTAAACTTTAGAGATCTTAATCAAGTATCACTTAAAGATCACTATCATTTACCCTCAGTGGAGCAGATTTTGCAAATGGTTTCAGGTTCTCAGTGTTTCTCTCTGCTAGATGGTGATTCAGGCTAAATCATATTTTAGTCAATGAAGATGATGAGTTCAAGATAGCCTTCACTACCAAATGGGGAACCTTTGCTTATATTAAGATGCCTATTGGTCTATCCAACGTTAGTGCCACTTTTTAGAGAACAATAGACATGGCCTTTAAAGGTTTAATCAATGAGTTAATATTGGTTTATCTAGATGATATAAAAGTATTTTCTAAAGATGCAAATGAACACATATAACATTTAATGCAAGTGTTTGAAATATTCAGGCAATATGGGGTATCCCCTAACCCAAATAAGTGCATATTTATTTTTTATGAAAGTAAGCTCTTGGGATATGTTATTTCCAAGAATGGTTTGACTATCGATCCTAAGAGAATAGAGGCTATCCTAGGTTTATCATTTCCCTTGCATAAGAGAGGTCTTCAAAGCTTCTTGGGAAAAATAATTTTTTAAAGAAGATTCATACCTGGTTTTGCATATTTAGTAAAACCTATCACAGCTATGCTCAATAACAAACAGGCCTTCTCTTGGATCAAAAAGGGTAAGAGCAATTTTGAAGCCATAAATAAATAAATTGTAGAATATTATACCCTTGTGAATCTTGATATTAATAAAGGCTTCATGTTGTATTCATTTACTAACCTTGATACTATCTCATCTGTGTGAATGTTAAAGAATAATGAGGGTGTGGAGTAGCCAATTACATTCTTCAATCAAGGTTTAGAAGAACATGAAGCCAAATATACCTTTGTGGAGAAGCAGGTCCTCGTTGTTATAAGAAGACTAAAGAAGTTCATAAATATGTTGTCAAATAAAAATATTTAGGTTACGGTCTCTCATCCCAGCACCAATGAGTTGTTTTTTAGCAAGGATCTCAGTGAAAAGAGGGTGGGGTGGATCACTAAGGTGATGGTGCATGATGTTGATATCAAAGTGACAAAAATGGTAAGGGGAAAAGGCCTCTATGAGCATCTAGCTTCATATCTTCATGAATCAAAAGAAAAAGCTCTAGTCAACCATGAGTTTCCCTAACTAGATGGTTCATTGCCTTCAGAGAATTGGACATGAGACATGATCATATTTCTTTAAAATGGTGAGTACCCTGGTAATATGAATAGATCACAAAGGAGGTATTTTAGATTGCAATCTATACCCTTTTATCTTATGGATGTCATATTGTTTAGCAGAGATGTCAGTGGTGTGCTATTGAGATGTATTGACAATGACCAGTTTGGAGTATTTCTCAATAATTTCCATGATGGGACAGTAGGAGGCCATTTCTCTCTAAGGACCACAACCACCAAGATCATGAAGGTTGGCTATTATTGGCCCAACCTCTTCAAGGATTGCCATGCTTGGGTGAGAAGGTGTGGACAATGTGTCTTCTTTATAGGAAATCAAAAGTTTATAGCTCTCCCTCTAAATCCTATCCAATTAGACCAACCTTTCATGCAATGGGGTCTTGACATCATTGCCATGATATACCCCCCATCAAGTGTTGGTCACAAATAGACACTCATAGCAACTGATTATTTTACCAGATGGGTTGAGCCAATAGCATTAAAGGAGTCTAATGAGAATGACATCTTGGAGTTCTATGAGAGAATCATAAAAAGGTTTGGTACCCCTTATACTATCATTTCAGATAATGATCTTGCTTTTAGGCATACTAAAACAACTAATTGGGCAAGTAATAATGGCATATTCTTGATCACTTCACCTAACTATTACCTTAAAGGTAATGGGTTAGTTGAATCTACCAATAAGAACCTGATCATAATCATTAAGAAAACCTTGGAGCATAACCAAAGAGCTTAGCATACTAAAATAAAGATATCCTTATGGGTTGATAAGATAACTCCCAAGAGGTCAATAGGGAATTCTCCTTTTGTGCTTGTCTATGGAAGGGAAGCTAGGATGTCCATATCTCAAGATCTACCAACCTTGAAATCAGCACACCAACTAGAGTTGCTTGAGAAAACTCCCATGGAAGTGAGATTGGTAGAGCTAATGGATTTGTAAGAGACTATAAGGATCAATAGGCCATGAAGCATCACAAGGTATTGATGAAGAGGTCTTTTAACAAGAAGGTAACTCCAAGATTATTTCAAGAAGGTCATGTAGTCTTGAAATAGGATGAAGATAAAGCAAAGCTAGGTAGGCATACTAAGTTTTATGCCCTATGGAGTGGACTATATGCCATCACCAAGTAAAATCAAAACAACTCCTTTTAGTTAGCAAGGATAAATAGATAAGAACTACCTATCCCTATGAATGTGATATACCTAGAACCCTATTATTGAGAGTTGAAGGTCTATCTTATAAATATTAGGTTAGGTGTGTGTTTATTTTCTTATCCTATTTTGTCTTAATAAGTTCTTTGAAGCATAATGTGTTTTGTTTAGTTCCTTACTTTGTGTTTTATCCCTATTATTTTCTTGTGTTTTGTATATAGTTCAAAATTAGTTTATCTATCCATCTTGTAAACTTGTGACTCCATAGCCCAATAGACAACATTAGGAAACTAGTCATATCATAGTGAGCATACCACCCCTGGGAAATCACCAAATATGTTGACCATTTTTTCCCATAGGCTAAAATGAGTCAACCCCCTATAGCCAAAATCTTGTATAGGGGCCTTTTATAATGCCCTAGGGTAAACTGCAGCTCATCTGGTGTCATTCCTTATGCCATTTTGGTTTAGTCATAGTCTAGTTTGGTCTTTGTGTCATTTGGTGTCTAAGCGACCATTTTATAGTCATTTTATGCAAGTGGTATGTCTTTATAGTGATCAATGTAGTTAGGGCATGGATAAGGTTGCTAATGGATGAGAAGATGGAGAGTGTTGTAGAAACCCTATGGGATGTTGAGAGTGTTTGGAATGACTTAGGAAACTTATATATTTCATCTAGTACTTCATGGTATTCATCTTGACATCTTGGGTGGAGTGGTAGAAAGTGCAAGTAGGCAGTTTCTTGAGGCCAGATCTTGCACGTGTGGACAAGTCAAGAGTAATTGGTCATATGGGTTTGTTCACTTTTATACCAAGCTCATATCTTACAAATCCTAAGGTCCTTCACTAAAGTGAAAATGGAATTATACATGTGCAAAATTAGGCTTCCAGGCATTTCTACTAAGTTTCCCATACTTAGTCATTTGAACTCAATCATCACGGGACATCACATTGAAGCAATTATGAACCAACCATCTTAAAATTTAAATATCTTTGATCTAAAAGCTATCAGTACCAGAAGATCAATTGGGTTTGTCCCTTTTGACCTTAATAACTTCTTTTAAAATTTTGATGCCTCCATAATTTATGTGTTTCAAGATCCAATCCTCCAAAGTTGGTAAAAAGTATAAGACATTCACATGAACATAAATTTTAAGACCCAATAAATAGCTGTTGGTTTTCAAACTAAAATAGATCTAAAGGTCATTGCCCAATCGTACATAGGTGATCCAAAAAATCATGATGAATTCAAATTTTCAAAGGGATCTTTGAGTGAACACGCAAGTGACAAGTGTCACATTCACAGAGCTTGTCAGACAAAGACCTAATGAGCACAAACTTTTTAGAATTAATGATTGAGCTTGTTATAAGATATAATAGTTCATGCCCATCTATGCACAAGTAGATCAATGGTATGATATGAGTCAAATAGTTAGATAGCTTGAGAGATTGACATGTGGCATAAGTGTGTAAACTATCAAACTGATAGGATCCTGAGGATCAATATAATATTACCAAGTGGCACCAATGGAGATAAGGTTGACAATTCAAAGGAAAATTTGAGGGTTCACACTCATTTAGACCTAGTAGATCTGACAAAGTGAATGGGAGTTAATGTGTCAATGAGCCAAGTCAGATTTTGAGAGCCAGTTAGAGAGAAGGTAAGCTTAGGGTTTTCGATGAAGGACAAAAATTCATTTTTAACCATGGAAAGCAAGGTTTTGTAGGATCTTCCTGATGCCATTGAAGATCAGTCAAATGTCATAGAGTAGTTGAGATGATCCAGTCAAGTACAAATAATATATAGAGATGCCACTAGAGATGAACATGGACCACTGATTCATAGATTTATTACATACAGGGTCCATCTTTTAAGTAGCATTGTCTAGTGATTGTGTTCACCATTCTAAAATAAGGGTCCATGCATCTATAAACCCTCAACTCCTATAGTAATATAATGACTATAGGAAAACTAATAGTATAAGATTGGTTTTCCATCTATAGTGGGACCATGAGCATAACAACTAGTTTGAGCATGATCAAGGTGAAGCATACACATAGGCCCTAATGGTCTCATCTCCAAGACCAAGTGTATGAAAAATACCCTTCTCTCCACTTTGGTACACATCAATAAACTAGTCATGGGTGGTTTGGCATCAATGCAAATCTCTAACCACTTGATCCTATCATTGCAACCATCAAGGAGCGTCAAAGGGAGAATGATGTAGTTATGCAACATTTAAGTTGACCTAGATCAATCAAATGGTCTAAATGAGCATATCTACAGAGGTAGTTGTAATTGATTTTCAAAGGGTTTTGAACTGTTTGATTCCATTTTTGAGCACCAAGTCCCTTCTCTCTTACTGTCATTCTCCTATAAATATAGCCCTTGAGATATTGTAAGAACAACCACACTATGTATGGCAAAGCCATGCTAGATTGATGTTATATTTTGCCTTTAAACATTAATACAAGTTTGTTTTTTGAGTTTTTAACAATTGGCTAAGTCTACAAGTGATGTATGATGATGATAAGTGATAACTCTCTATCCTTCCTTCCCTTATCTTTTCATGTCTGAGCAATAGTTCTTAATCTAACAGGTCATATAGATTATAGTCTAGTGTGTAAAGCTTTTCAAGTGTATAATTATCTATAGAGTGTGAAATTTTCCCTCTGGTTTATTTACCTTGTATCACTACTCACATTTTGCCTCTATATCAAAATACTCATGTTGGAATCTATTAAAACTTAGAGACTAGTATGTATTTTTTGTTTCAGTGTGGTAGAAATATGATGGTCATGTGGGAGACATTCTCAATGCATCACCTCCTTTAGATTAGGTTTATTTCATGAAGATTCTAACTATTTTCCTATAAATAAGCATTAACATAGGTGAAATAACATCAAGATACATTCAAGGAACTAGCCCTTAAAATCTAGAGGCTGACTTCCACTATAGGTACACCCACATACCTAGAAGTGTTCCCATGTTGCCCAAATCTGGAAGAGGATTGAACACCCTCTTTTAAGGTGTGAGATTTGGTGACAATAAAAGCCAAAAATATAAATCTCACAAAATGCAACCATAAACTAATATCTCATTTGACTAGTATTCACACAACCATAAATGGAGATTAGTTCTAGAGTCTAGGGATAGAAATACAAGAAGAATAATAACACCACCACCATATGAATGTGTAGGCAATGAAATCAAATCTCCAGAACTTATATTAATATAATATTTTCTTGAATAACATGAGTTGGATTCATAAAATAATCATTCAATTATAATTTTAGCATAATAGTAGAGCCAAGTAATAGAGAGGGAGAAATTACACTAAAAAATAAGGAAAATGCAGGAAAAGATGTTTGGTTCAAAATCTCTCCTTGGAGAACCAAACAATCAACCCTCAATATGTATCAAACAATGCCATATAAAAAAAATCCAAGCTCCAAATGGGGATGACATTTTCCCTACAAAAGAGTTTAAATCCATTAATTCTCTTCACCTACTCATTTTCCCTCATTTTCCTATTCCATGCTACTCTTTTTGGCACTTTTCACACCTAAAAATAAAATTAAAAACATGTAAAAACTCTCATTAAAAGCACTTTTTATACAACCTAAAAAAATCTATAAAAGAATACTAACAAATTTTAATTAGCACATTTCTTGATTAAAAAATTATTGTGTCATGACTATTGTGTCAAAATTAGCTTCTTAGTGCCATAGATTATAAAACATAGTTATAGTATGGAAGTTATTCACAAAAAGACCAACTGGAGGTAAATAATAGCCCATAGACATGATCAAGGTTTTACATTTAATGAGAATGTACTTTTTGAAATTTATTTTTTTAATTTTTAATCAAGATTAATAACATGATTAGAATTAATTGGCATTTTGAAATATTTGGAAGACCTAATCAAGGGATAAAATTTAGATTAAGTCTGGGTTTGTTTATTCTAAGTTGAGTGGGGGGAGATCGTAAACCCAATTAGAGTCTAGACCCCTAATTACCATTGAGTATTTGACTTTGAGAGCTTCACATTATATGCAAGATATAAGTTCTAATTATAACTATGTAGAGTTTGCGAGGGCCATGTAGACCCAATCAAGCCTTCGAGCATGATTAGTATTGTATGGAGAGGAGCTCAAAGCTTTAACACTTATCTATGGATAAATCCTTGCATAAAATTAAATGGCTCATAAACCTTGGTGATAAAATCAGTTGAGATTTAAATCCTAACCACCATAATTCTGCACCCACTCAATGCTATGAGGACCTAGTCAAGGTAAAAATCCCACACAACACTATGAATGACATTACCAAAAGTTGAGAGACCTAGTCAAAGCTCTTACTCTGACTATCATTAAATGCCTTACCTCAATCAACTTAAGACCTAATTATGGTTCAAACACTTTATTACAACTAAAACAAATAATTTTAATAAGGCAAAACCTAATCGGAATAGAAATTTTGATTAACAATGAGAGTGAACCTTTCAAAACCCATAGATCTAATTAATACTTGGAAGCCTGATTAGGTGTAAAAATCAAGAATTATCAAATTAAGTTTCAACAAACCTAACAGGGGTTTACAACAATATTTTCAAGTGTGAACTAAGTTATCAAAACTTCACTTTTTTGCTAAGTGCCTTATATGAAATTGTCTCGCATATACTTGGTAGTCAAATGGATGTGGTTCCAAGAGTCAATTTGGCATGTAAATTGAGAAAACCCACCGAAATGACTTTAGATCTAAGACTAAATGATTTCAAGAATAAATGAGAGTGGATAAAAAATTCAAAATGAGTACCATGATTCTAGAAGAATTAGGGAATGTTATGCAAGCAACAATAAATGATGACTATGTTAGAAAATACTCCTTAGTATTTCAAATCAAAATAAACATGTATACGAACTTAGAATCTTCAATTGAGTTAATTCATGGAACATGAATGAATTTAATAAAGAATAAGAATGAAATGGTTATAAGACCAAATTTGGTATTCTCATTGACCTAGTGTGTGTAAACGAGTTCATTACTGCTTCATGAAACTTTTAGAGACTAACTACCATGTCTTAGATCATCGGGAGAGTTAATTCTACCTTAGGATAAATTCCTAGGCATTATGCCACTACCATCTAAGCACCCATATACTAGATGGAAATGTATCTTATCCCACACAAGGTCTTTCTCTACTATCAATTAGGTGTTCATAACCCCATTAGAGGTTGCTTAAATCACTCAAAAATTAAGTTTTCTTGTAAATTGATTTTATTTTTTTATTTTTAACATCTCAAATATAGGTTGGGATTCACAATGGAAATCAAAAAGTAGAATTATAGATTTTTTTACCTTAGATCTTAACTCCAATAATTTCATCCATCAAACTCAAAAACCATTAAAATGTGATTTTTTGTGCATGGTTTTGAGCGAATACCTTTAGAGGCTGAATTGTTACCCAAACTTGCCAAAACTTGAACAAATAAAAAACATAATATTTTAAAACTGAAATCGTAAAAAAAATATTAAGCCACAAACTACTCAGAGTAATTAAGCACCAAAATGTGATTACAACTACTTAAGTATACATTATTATTCTTTATTTCTTTGAGCCAAGGTACCCACAGAATAAAAAAGCAAACAAGACCAGGACAAAAAGGGACAAATGACAAGGCCCTACCAATGACAATAAAATGGGAAACTAAAATAGAAATAAATAAAAAAATCATGAAACAAATACAAGAGATAAAAATAAACTATATACAAGACCTTACCAGGGTAAATCATGCCTGTAAGTAATTCTTGAGGAATTATCCATTGATAGGCAATGAGACATCCTCACTAGTTAGACACATGAGACATAATGCATTCTCACCCAGGACTTCAAAATTTTGGTAGGGACATAACCAAAGGGGATCAAACTTGTCATGTTGTGCCTTTTTCTTGAGAGCCTTATCCCAAAAAAGGAATAAATAAAAGATTCTTAAGGCTTTAATTTTGGCTTGTTTTTCAAACCAACACTTGATGAATATATGATGTTTACTAAAGTACAGTAAGGCTGAATCACATTTCTCTTCAATTTTTATCAAGTTTAGGAGTCGATCCTCAATTTTCCATCAGTTTCTAGGTAGTCTCTCATGAACTTCAAGGTTGGGATTCTTAGGTTCATGGGAAAGATGGGGTTTTGGCCATAGATGAGGTGATACTTGGATGTGACTAGGGATGATTTAATTTTAGTCTTATCATACCATAAAGTAAATTTAAACATGTTATGACAATCCCTAGGGGTTTTGTCCAAGATTTTCTTAATTATATTTATTAAGTTTTTATTTGTTAACTTCATTACACCATTACCTTATAAATAATAATTTGATGATAATTTGAGGATTACACCCATTAATAAGTTTCAATGATGAAAAGGCAGTATTTGTATCAAATAACAAAGTGAATGATGTTCCTGTAATGTCCCCAAAATTATGATAAAGTGATTTATTTAATTTAATTAATTTAATTTGTCTAAAAATTAATATTATTTCAGAAGGATGACTTTAATTAATTAATTTTAATTAAAATGGAAATAATAAAATATTAAATAAGTTTCTTCTAGAAGTTGGAGTTAGATGCAAGTTGGCTTCTTCTAGAAAATTCCTTGGAGCCTTTAAAAGAAGTTGAGGGCAAAGCATTTGGGGAGTTGTTGAGTAATATTTTTGATGCATTATTGCAAATCTTGAACTTTGATTCAGCTAAATCTCTGAGGATGAAAACCTTCAGCAAATTCAAAAAGGGTTGGACGAAAACCTAGCTCTTTTCAGGAGTGGATTTGTAACGGAATTCACATTGAGCTTATTAATTCAAATCTGGAGATTCAAGGACATTTGATGTGGAAGAGCAATTTTTGGGAAATTTCATGTCTTCTTTGAAGACAAAATTACCAAGGTTATGTGATATTGCCAGGGGAAAGATATTTTAATATTTAATTGATTATATGTCTTTCAAGGGTTTATGGTGAATTTTCAGAAAGAGGTTTTACAGATATTTGCATAAATTTTCAATAATTGTCAAGATGATGTTTACTCAGAATTACGGTTGCAAGAGTTAAGGTTATTGGAGCTTATTCTAAAATATGTGCATAATATTTGAGGAGCCGACAAAATACTTGGAGAGGTGATTTCAAAATTTATGCATTTGCCAGCGCAGCCTTCATGTGGATTCACTACAGTCAGCGCAATCAGATAAATAGGTGAGGGCTTTGTGGAAGAGTCACCGCCTATATTTAGGAGAATTGTGGTATTGACAAGACACTACATACAAGGTGCCAGCTTTAATATTTTATTTTGCAGACTTATCAGGTGGGGACCCTTGAGAATTGTATTCAGGAGATTATCAAGCCTTTGTAAAAAGACAAGCATCAGGACTTGGTATGAAGACAAAAAATTTATAAGGGAGGCCGTAGCAGTCATATCATCCAGTAGTAGCAAAAAAAGGGAAATTGTAGCAGCAAGAATAGCTACGATATTTTGGGTGCCGTAGCACATTATAAGGGAGGCGCGTCTATGCAATAGGGGCACGACTAGCCTTGACAAAACATGGAGATTGTGGGATGTTTACACAGGAACTAAATTGCTATTGCAAGAAGGTCATAGCCGAAGTGTTTATGGGATTGCTTTTCGTTTTGATGGTTTATTGGTAGCAATCATTCATTTTGTTAGTTGTTGCTATCATTAGTAAGTTGCTACTCTTTTTTGGGCATTTCATGTATTTTCTTGTTTGGAAATAGAAGTCAATTTATGTTTCTATGGTTTGTTATCACTTTGAGAATGTTGTAATCCACCATTGAAGGTTATGCTGAGTTTAGAACTAGTCTGAACAAGTATTAATCTGATATAAATTTTTGATAAGTTTGTGATCAATATCTAGGCACTACTGCACTTGTTTCTTGCTCAAATTTGTCTAATAACAGTCCTATTTATGCTCAAATCAACATAGCAAAGTCTGAATTACAAACCATTATAAATCTCAATCCAAATAAAGTGAAGTTAACCTCTGAGTACAGTGGTATGTTCATGCATAATTCCCATTTGAGTAGTTATTTATTGTTCATGCAATGTTATATATACAATTTGCAAAAATAGAATTTCTACCAAATTGAAACTTAATCAAAATTTTGTCCAATCTAGAAAATGGATATTACAGTTCCAAACTTGGTGATGATGTGTTCCTCAAGAAAGTTGATCACAACATTGATTGTGTGATTCTTGAAAGCTTGTGCCTTAGTGCAGCAAATATAAAAGTTGATTGTTTTCAAAATGAACTAGTGTCCAGTGGATGAATTGGAATTTATGGATCCTAAACTCCATTCCCCATTTTATGAATGTTCAAACTTCAAAAATTGTCTACAATGTCATAACAGGGCTACACTCTCTATGTGTGACTACCTAGAAAGTGTTCTAGCTTATGACATGGGAATGAACATCCTTAAAAACTTGTGATTATTAATAACCTACTCAAAGGATCTGGTGTGTTGTAGCACTGTTTAAACTGTGGCATGTTTGATATTTCCTATGGAAATATTTGATTACTTTATTTGATTTAACTTTGTTTAAATGAATTTATGATTCTTTAGGTATAACATTCTTGATTTAATCATGAAATTTTTACTCTTCAATTATAACACTCATCTCTGAGTGGAGTTAAAGTGGTTTGGAAATTCATTATTCAAGTAATAAATTATATCCCAGTATCACTCATCATCTATGATGCTTTTCACTAAAATCCAGACTATTTAAGGATCAACATTAGCCATTATTTTACTTAGTCCTTTCCCTCTCACAATCTTCATGGGCTGGAGATCCAAGTCAAATTATTTTAGAATGGTCAACCACTTATCCATCCATTCACCTAAATCCTTTTACATTAACATTGATTTTATGATAGGTTCAGGTACAATGATGAATACTTTGTTACATAAGATGTAATGCCTAAACTTATTAGCTACTTTGATCAATGCAAAATTTTGCATATCAGTTGAAAAATACCCAAGATCAACATTTCTGAGTGGATAACTCATGAAAGACACATGTCTATCATCTCTAGCTTCCTTTCTCTTAGTTAGACTAACAACACTTTAGTGCTTGGAGGCAAAGGAATAGATGTATAATGTTTATGTGTAGTCATGAATTATCAACACCAAATTATTTATAATTGATTTCAGTAAAATTCTCTTGTGCTTAAATATTCCATACAATCTTAGCATCCTACTTTAGTGGTTTGATTATTTTGGTGAAACCTGAGATGAATTTACATAGGAAATTGATCTTACCAATGAATGATTTCATTTCCTTTTTTTCTATCAGGTAATGGATTTTTTATAATTTCCTCTACTTTATCTAGGTCTATGAATATACCCATTTTATAAATTATTTGACCCAATCATTTTCCTTTTATCACCTTTTACCCTAAATATGTACTTTTTCAGATTCAGTGAGATGTTGTGTTCTCTACATCTTTGTAGCATCATTCTTAAATCCATCTTCTTGGTTTTTGGAAAAGACATTTAAATCATCCATGTAGATAGCAATGCACTTTCCAATTATATCTTTGAATGCAACATCCAGGGCCCATTGAAAATTAGTAACTTTATTAATTAAGCTCAATCATATCCTTTTATATGTGAATGTTCCCCATTTCATTGTGAACATTGTCTTTATTTGGTCTTCATAGTTTACCATCACTTGATTATAACCAAAAAACCCATCTAAAAATGACATCATTTGTGAAGTATTCACTATTTGCAATATTTCATTAGTGAAGGCAATGAATAATAATCCTTTTTTGAATCTTGATTTCGGTTCTTGAAGTCTACACATAACTGTATTTCTTCATTTTTATTTTGGACTGGCAAAATATTTTCCACCCACATGGAGTGCCTAATATGAAAGATAATAATTTATACACTTCCTTAAAAATCAACAATTCTAGCAAAGGATTTGCATGCTTTTGCCTTTGACATAATGGCTTGATTATCAGTTTGAATTGAATGGAGTGTGTGAGGATGGAAGTATTGAATACCTTTATATCACTATAAATACATGTTATAACATCTTTGAAGTCCTTTAGGGCTTGTGCAATTCCAATTTTTCACCTTTAGTGCAATTTGTGCCTAAAATCACATTTTTTGAGTCACTGACATTGCCCATATTATAATGCTCGTGTGACATACATTTCTAGGGGGTTGTTTTCTCCTTTTCACTTTGGTAATCCATGTCAAACAACTGCTCCAATGAGACCATACCTTTCATTATATTGTTCATTTTCAAATTTATCACTCCTTCCTCATCGAGCTCAAACTCATTTATATCATCTTCATATATGATCTAGGACTCATATATATTTGTGTTTATGATGAGGTCAATGATGTTTTGGTTTTAATTGAATAGTTGGAAGTTTCTGACATTATTAGGAATGGAAGGAGTAGAGACTAATTCCACTAAAAACCTCTTCAATCTTGAATCTATAATTAGATCCAAGGTGTTTGTAGTTGTTGCCAATGCATATGTCATGTGATTTTTTATATGAGGAACCAATTTAATATTGAATGCATCAAAATATTATATTAGGTTCCACACTTAGTTATGATATATTAAAAATCACTTATCATTACACACATATTGGCTTTTGACTTGCTTGACCACCAATCTTGAGTCACCCAACACCTTCAGGTTCTTGACTTTCCTCTTAATAGCATACTAAAGGCCATGAACCATTGATTTATACTTATCCACATTTTGATGTATGAAAATCACAATCTGAAAGTAGGAAAATAATATTTTTCTCTTGGTTTAATGAGCTCACCCCCAGAACCATACCCATTCTTAGATTTACAACCATCAAAATTTTAGGTCCATAAATGGTCTTTAGCTATTTATATTAGACATTGATAAGTATGTGTTTTTACAATGTTAACCCCTTTGCTCTTTTTATCAACATCAAGCATGCATAAACTTTTTTCTTCACTTAACAATGTTCTCTTGGTTAAGTCCTTGGTATCAGAAGTAGGCATTGGCATACTTATAATGGAAGTATTTTTAACCCCAAGAACTCACAAAGTCCTTGTTTTTACTTGGACCCCCATACTTTAACTTGTTGATTTATTTTTATGATGTCTCTAATGCTGACAAGAATGTTTTACTGACATGTTCCGCATTTGAATTATCATGTTTCAAATTTTTGTATGAAAGGAAAAAATTATGAAAAAAGGTATTTCAAGTGTAGAGAGGACATCATCATCATCTAGTTTTTATAATTCTTTGATCTCATTTTGGATCTGATCACATGAATTTCCTAATTTTTCTTGTATGGAAAAAATGTTAATAGCCAATTTTTCATAATATTTTATCTTAATTTCAAGCGTATAGACCCTGAGCTTAGATTCTTCATGTATGATCTCATTAGATTTGTTATACCTCATGACCATGTGAATCATTTTTGGCTCTTATTAAATTCTATTTTTATTAAGTATGCCATGCCATGGGAGCCACATGTTAGAGAATTTAGTTGACACCTATCCATTTAACATGTTGGACCAATCTCTACTAAGGAACATACCATATGCATCTGGTATATCCACCACCTAGATGTTAATAAATTATTATTCCCTTAGATCAAAAGCTAGTTGAATGTGATTTAACTCACCAACCACCTTGGCTTATGATTTAATCAACTAAACTACATTTCTATTTGACCTAGTAGGGGTCAGACTCAACTTTTGGCAAACAGAGTAGGGCATCACATTTCTTGAAGCCCCTAAATCCACCAACAATTATGTAAGTTTTTTCCTAAAAATATGGATTGTTAGGAGGAAAGGAGGAGTTTCAATTTTTTATTTGTAAATAGGAACATGAGAATAAGTTGTTATATTAGCTTATTTTTATTTAGGATCATATAAAGATTTTAACAATAGTTATTTATGATTAGAAGTTTGGAGAAAGTCAAACATTGTTATATTGGCCTTAGTTTTCTTTAAGTCTTCAACTACATTATATCCAAAGTTAATTTGTTCCAAATATTTATCCACTTGTGGGGATGTATTAGTTTTCTTTGGTTGTTAAGATGAGATAGGTCTCTTAGGTGGAAATAGGTTGTTATTAGAGTTATCGTTAGGTGAAACTTGAGTGTTATTTGGAGGAGTAGAAGTAGTTAATGGCATTTATAATTTACTCCTCAACATGTAATTATTTCCACTTTGAAACTATTTAAATGCATGGAGCTCATCCAAGTTGTATTTGGGCTCATTGTCACTTTCACATGAGAATTCATAGGTTTTTAATACCAATACTTGGATTCCCTCCACTTTGATTTGAGTTATTATCAAGTGTAGGTACTATTTCAAGGTTGTCCATCTCTTTTTGGAATATGTTTGAGGCCAATATAATATCAATGCAATCGATTTTAGTCTAGTCTGATGTGTTATGAAACCTACACTAGGTGGGAAATGCCAAATCAACCAAGTTGATAGAGCTTGAAGCATTTTTGTTATTCTAATTGGTGTTATCAAGTGGACTAGGCACATATCCATTGTTTATCTTAGTGTTCCATTAGTGTTTCAGTTTTTTATAAATTAAAATTATTGTTTTGAGTTGGGTTGTTTCTAGTTTGATTTTGGTTTTATGTCACTCATCTCCAGAAAATAACCATGCCATTTGTCAATTGTTGAACCATTTATTATAAATTTTCCACTTCTAAGTTCACATTAGCATTTGGTTGATTTCTCACTTGTATAAGCATGTTAATAATAGGCATTGTAACATTTACAAATGTAGGGATAACATTATGAATTTAGTTATCGATAGTATTAGCAGGCATTTAATTATTTTAAAATGATAGAGAAACCTATTGATTGTTGGTTAGGGAAACATAAACACTTGTGTTAGGTATGACAACAATGTGGTCATAGGCCATCGAGATAATTTGATGATTATTATCTTGAGGCAACATGTGATTTGGAGGTAAAATTTCTGATTTTTAGACATGAAGTTCAATGACGTTGGATTATAAATTTGGTTCTAAATTAAACACAACACACCTAGGATTTGGTTCATCAAAGGAGTATTATGCATAAGATCTTATTTATCATTAGGATTTGGTTGTAGTATCATGGTTTCTCTAATGAAGGCAATGAATTATCCCCATAGCTTTGCAACATTATTCGTTTAGTCATTATAGATTTGTGATATGCCAAGGGCAAGGATGTTAGTGCCACAAGGGACCTTCAGATGAATATGGAGACCATTGGGTCCAAAGCTCTCAGGTAAGTTTGTATTTAAACATACCTTTATTTATGTGTAGGGGGTTTTCAACTGCTTAAAAATCTTATGGAAACAAGCGTTAAACATGTTCATTAGTTCATTTGGCTCTTTATGGGCTATAAAAAACTGATGGTAAAGGATAATAGGGTCAATGGGAACTTGAAAATGATTAATGAAGATGGTTTCAAGGTTATTTCAAGAGGTTATGGACCCATCTATCAAAAATATCTGGCAAACCATATCCTCATGTTGGATTTAGGTCCTATATAATCATATTTTTGAACGCTTAAATGTGCTCTTTGGTAGTGTGGATTCCACCATGCACATACATAGGGCATAACATTTCAAAGTTTTTTTGTAGGTCATGGGTAAATCCTACAATGTTCACCAGGAATTTACCACCACCAAGGCAAGCAACAACCCTTATTGGATTTTCAGAGGAAATCAATAAATTAGCAAAGGGAATACTAGTTGTAAGTTAGCCATTGGCTAAATGGATTTGTCAAAATTTTCAATTTTAGTTTATGTGTTGTAGGTCTTCTATGTTCACTGAGATGTAATAATTCAAATTCATCTCCATTGGAATTTGATCGAGTGCTTAGTCATTTATTTTCCAAGTTAATGTGTGTTAAACCTCAACGTGGGCAAAGCTTTTAAAAATGGTAAAAGTTTAAAATTTCCAATTAAAATTCAATTTTAAAATTTTTGTTTGTTCGTGCCCTCCTAATACTAGTTTTTTTGATAGGTCATTTGGAACACCAACTCAAGAAGGACAACAAACTACCTTACCTCTCTTAAAAGGAGGTCTGAAGACCTACCTAAGGTCTATATCTACCAGGTCATGGCATGTTGGGTAACCCAGTTGGTCTATGCAAAACTATTATAATTCAAGGGGCCTACTGGTTTAGAATTTTAAACTTAGTTTTAACTTTAAACAAATAAGAGGGAAATAGTTTTTTTGTTGTTTCATTCATGTGGGTTTTAATCAAATTTTATAAAATGATAAAGCATGCACAAATTTTCCCAAAAGAGAAATCAACATATGTAGGTTTTACATGAAATAAATACAACTAAATTTTAACATTTACTCCATTACATAATAAACATTCAACAGTGTGCCAATAACAATGAATAAGAATTTGCAATCAAAATTAAACATGAAATGTTGACTGCATATAAATATAATCTAAACACTAGCCAACTGGCTTGATTAAAAAATATGCAAAAGAGAAGTGGAAAAGAGAGAAAAAGGGTGTTGGAATGAAGCCAAATAGATTTGTTTAAAAAATAAACCAAAAAACTAATCTCCCATGTTTCCAGTATTCACATAACCACAAATAGAGATTAGTGCTAGAGTTTAGGGATAGAAAGCTAAGAAGAAAAATAATACCACCACCATATGCATGCACAAGCAATGAAGTAAAATATCCACAACTTGTATTAATAAAATATTTTATTGAATAGTGCAAGTTGGGTTCACAAAATCATCAGTTGATTACAATTTTGATAGCATGACAATAGTTCCAAGCAAGAGGGAGGGAGAAATTACACTACAAAATAAGGAAAATGCAGGAAAAGATGTGGTTCAATATTTTTCCTTAAAGCAACAAAGGTTCAACCCTCAATATGTCTCAAATAATGCTATATATATAAAATAAAAGCTCCAGAGGGGGATGTCATTTTATCTCCAAAAATATTTTAAACCCATTAATTATCTTCACCTACTCATATTTCCCCATTTTCCTATGGCATGCTTCTCCTTTTGGCACTTTTGACACCTGAACACAAAATAAAGAACAAGTCAAAACTATTATTAAAAGAACTTTTTATAAATCAAGATAAAATTTTGATAGAATAAAGTTCATAGATTTTAATCAACACATTTCTCTAAAAATTTGATCATGTCATGATGACGAAGAAAACATAACTTCCCAATGCCATAC
Organism: Torreya grandis; assembly: GCA_037957365.1. NCBI lineage: Eukaryota > Viridiplantae > Streptophyta > Pinopsida > Cupressales > Taxaceae > Torreya > Torreya grandis. Next base: position 2,209,343 of record JARHVA010002541.1, on the reverse strand, counting down.
ACAGATCACAAAATAGATTTACAGTCTATAAATTATTCATGAGAAACTAATAAGGGGTCAAATCTAACCCATATACCTAACCAGGGTTTTACAATTAATGAGAATGCACTTTTTAAAATTTAAATTTTTAAAGTTCTAATTAGGCTTAAAAACCCCAATTAGAACTAAGTGGCATTTTGAAATATTTTGAATACCTAATCGGCAGATCAAATCGTGATTAGGTATGGGCTTGCTTGTTTTAAGTTGAGTGGGAAGGTCATAGACCCAATCGAGGTCTAGACCCCCAATTACCACCATGGATTCAGCTTTGGAGCTTCACATTCTATGCAGGATTTAAGTCCCACTCAAAAGTGTGAAAAGTTTAGAAGGGCCCTATAGACCTAGTTAGGCATGCAAGCCTGATTAGTATTACATGGAGAGGATCCCAAGGCTCTAAGATTTATCCAAGGATAAACCCTCATGTAACATTTTATGGGACGTAAACTTTAGTGATAGACTCAGTCAAGGTTTAAACCCCAACCACCACAATGTTGCATTCGCCCGATGCTATGAGGACCTAGTCAAGGTAAAAACCCCATTCAACAATCTGAATGGCATTGTTAAAAGTTGAGAAACCTAGTAGGATTTATTAATAATATTAGCACTAAACACCTTTCCTCACTCAAATTAAGACTCAATCTTGGTTCAAAGACCCAATTATGAATAAAACACATAATTTCACTAAGGCAAGACCTAATTAGAATAGAAAGTTAGATTAACGTTGGGAATGAACCTTTTGAAATTTGTAGACCTGGCCAAGATTTGGAACCTCAATTAGGTGTAGAAAATATAAATTATAGAATAAATCTATAATAGACCTAACTAAGGTTTGCAATAAGATTTTTAAGTGCGAACTAAGTTATCAAAACTTTGATTTTATGTTAAATGCTTTAGATGAAATTTTCTCACACATGTTTGGTATTTCCAATAAAGGTTATTTCATGAGCTAGTTCAACACACAAACTAAGATGACTACTAAAGTAACTTGGGAGATTAGAGACCAAGCAGCCCACAAGCATAAGCAAAAATGGATGAAAAAGTCAAAAGAGGGTTACTATGGTTTCAAAGGAATTAGGGCATGTTGTGTAAGCAACAACAAATACCATCGACCAAAAATAATAATGTTAGCATCCTTTATATATAACATTAAAACACACATATTGATTTGCAATCTTTCACATTCAACTTAGATAAATCAATAAGGACATTTATCCCTTCTGATCATATGAACTATGTTTCATAATATTACTGAATCTTTGTACATATATGTATTTATCCTATTATGCATTTGAATAGAAGTTATGTTTCTACATATCAAAATTTTACAATTGATTGTGTGATTAGTTTTCTACTTAGTTAGAATACTTTTTGCACACTCTCACAATCTGTAACTTGCCACCAAGTGCAACATTATCCACCACATCAGGTCCAAGGCCATATGGTGTAGAACATTAGTATCAGAGCTTGAACTCTCATATGCCTATAATAATGAGATTAGTCATATTTTTGCTTAGATATCTCAATTAAGAGTGACTTATTTCCTCCATATAATATGTGGAATTTTTATATTTTTGTTTAAAATATGTAGTTTTCAATAAGTTTCGATACAATTAGATCTTCAAAAAAATTAAGACATGGGAATAATAAAGTTTCAAGTAATGTGACAAAGAAAAAATATATATTAATATTTATAATAACATATAATTATAAAATAATTAATAATTGTCATTTTTTTATTAGATAGGTTAAGAACCAGGTTAAGAGGGGCTCATACCCATATAAAAGGAAGCTGGAATATAAGCGTGAATAATAACAAAACAAAATGGAACAAAATAAGAACTCAATAGGAAAAGCCCCCTGCCACCTAAAAGACATTAAGTTTCAGGAAAAAAACCCAAGCCAGACAAAAGAAAATAGAAAATGACCAAATATCATATTCAGAATAGATGACCAATTTATTGGCCTCAAAATTTTCCTCTTTATTTCTCATTTTCCTTCCGATGAGGTGCCCAATAGACTGGTCTTTTTCCTCATCTTGCCTCTTACACTTTAGACTGGTAAGCTTGGGTTCCTCATTTTCCTTCTCAGACTCCTTGATATTATCCTACACTCTATTCCTCTAAGAGGTGTTGTTGCCTTAGGAAGTGACCTTATCAATACCTATATGTTCTTTGTCAAACCTTTATTTTGTCCCATGAACCAAAAGCCCTTTAATTTTGTCGACTTCATCCATAATTTCATTGTAAAGCAATTTATGGATCGATATCTTGGTGAAAAGCTTATCAAAAGATTACTCAATTTCTTCTTTGTTCTTGGGATATATAACCCTCTGGCCCCTATTAGCAATGGGAGACACATATTCAAGAATCCCCCTATCCTTCCTTCTCACTTTAGAATCCTCTTGTGAAAACTCACCTCTAGCTCCTTCAGTCTGATCCTTCCCGTCTTTATCAAACTTGGACTCCGTGAAGAAATCCTTTTCCCTTTGAGAGTCTTCATATTCATTGGGGATGTTAATCACCTCCATGACAATTTTTTACCATAATGGTTCCCCCTTATTGAACAATAACAATATCATCCCTTGGTGGATAAAATCCACCGAAGGATTGCACTTAAAATTCATAACCGTAGCTTCTAAGGATTTCAACAAGAAAAAGGAAAGACTAATAGTGTGCCCCTTGAAGTGATTAAGCAAGAGAAAGTGATGAGAAAAGATTACCATGTATTTACCCTCGAATGTGATATAACGCATGATATGCAAGCAAACATCAGGCCACTTTCTCGGTAGGTCAGTCCTCACAAACCCTTTCTGGGATGCAGCCCTGAGTTTTTTCTTCTCCTTGTTGAAGAAAATGTTGATGAGTTCCTCCTTCCTCTTTTTGTCCTTATAGGCTTTGACCCCTAAACAATCCATGCCCATTATCTCCCTAATAACCTCCTTAGTTATCAGAATTTTTAACCCATGCATGCGAACCTCTCTATCCTTCCATTCTTGGGTGAAATCCTTTGACAACCCAGTATCGTGTCTTACCAGCCGCTCTATGAAAGTCACCAGACCTCCTTTAACCATCTTGTGCCAAACATACTCATCTCCCTTGACATCCTCATAGGATATGGATTCAAATCGATCACAGTCACCACCCATAATATGTTTTTGCAAACTTCTTTTAAAATCTTCTCGATTTGAACCCTTAGAAATAGAGCACATATTATAAATGGAGCCAAATAAATTATTGTTGAGGGATGCCAAATTGAGCTGAGCATGCAAGGCCTTGAGAAAGGACCAATTTATGATTTCCTTACACGTATTGACATCTAATCTCTTAAGCTAGATTTGAATCATTATTAATAAGACCATCAATTCATTGTGTGGGGTATCCTTTAACTAATTTGACAAAGGGAGTGACATCAATGAGGAAATTATTATCTTACCAGCTAGTGAAGGAGCTTTTATAAAACCCCATATAAGCCATTTTATCGACGCTCTTATTCCCTTATTTATACACATGTATTATTGTCACCCCTTTAAGTTGGGACATCAGACTTTTGCATCATTGATAATCTCAAAAATATTCTAGGACAATTGAGTCAAGCCTTTTAAGCAATTTATTATATTCATTGAATTATCCTCGATTTGGAGATACTCCATGCCAAGATTAACTATGATATCAATACCCCATAGTGCAGCTTGGGCTTCAAAAATGTGATTCATTTGGATCCCTAGAGGACCTGCATAGGTAGCCCTGAGATTCCCGTAGGAATCCCTGATGACTCCTTTTGCCCCTATTGGGCCTAGATTACCTTTGGCAACCCCGTCAAAGTTCAATTTAAACCAAGTGAGAGAAGGAAGATACCACTTGACCTTGGATTTGTCGATACCCTCTTATGGGGTTTGCTTGGGATGACAAGATTGAGTTGACTGAGAATCTAGGAAAAATATGGGGAACTAGGCTGATCAAAGGATTGAGCGAAAGATAACCAGTTTTCTTTCATAAAGGCCATGATTCTCTTGAAGGTAGATGAATGGTTAGATTTATGGTTATAAAAAATAATCGAGTTTCTAGAAATCCAAATGCCCCAAAAAATATGGAGCAGGGCCAGGTCCCACCAGAATTTCAATAGGGGGGTATTACAGGGTGGCTTCTATTGGGTGATCAAATCCTTGATGGTTCCTGGGGTTACCTAGAAAAAGTTAAAAAGGCTGAAGAAGACTCAAAAAATGTAAAAGGAAAAAGGACAGGAGAAATAAATGCTCAATGGATTCAGCCCCTTGTTTGCAAAGCATACAACAGTTGGGGATAGGGATACCCCTCCTCATAAGATTGTCCACTGTTAGAATCTTATTCTAGGCAGTTAGCCAGAAGACATTAATCTTTGGGATGATATTTTTTATCCAATGATCATTCCAATTTTCCTCAAGTTCTCCCTATTCCCAAAGAAAAAGATATCTAAATCTAACTAAATAAAAATCTACTAAAATCTTCTTTCCAAATTAGAACATCTTCTTTTGAAAATACATTGATGTAAATGTTCTTAAAAATTAAATTATCATTATATATAATGATTTTATCATATAACTCTTATAACATAAAATTCATAAATAATATATACTTAATGTACTCTCTCTATATATATATAAATATAAATAAATAATATTTATATCAAAATTCTTAATTCATAAGAAAAAAAAATCCACATCCATATCCCTACTTTGAAATAATACTCTCCCCTTAAATGATCCTTCCAAACACACACACACATATAAAATAAGATTAATTGATAGATTCATGTAGAGTTAAATGAAGTAAATCAAGATAAAACAATTTAGATATAATTGGAATATAGTAACATTTTTTATCACATATAACTTGTACAGTGAAAGATTTTTTAAAATTTTGAGTAACCCTTTGGAAAGTTAAGTATTTAGACATATCGTAAAGGATTTAAAGTTAGGTTTAGTATTGTGATATGAATTTAAAATATTATTAAATAGTTAGTTTTTATAATATAGTGTTTATTTAATTATATAAAATATTCTGAAAAATAAGATGATTATTTTAATGTTTAACCATAAAAATATTATTAGAAGTAGCATTAAATTATTAAAGAAATTATGTATAAATAAGTAGATAAAGAAAATTATAGTAAGAGGAAATCCTTAATTTAGGTGGGATATGTGATTTTATTTTTTTTATTTTTTAAATGAGGGTTAATGAACTTAAATTAGAGATTTCTTAATAAATAAAAATTAGTGGAAGGTAATAATAAAAATATTTGGTCGAAAAACACATAAACGTATCAATAAGAAAACCTTCAAAACATAAATTTATAAATATTATTGAAAAATGTTTTTAGTAGAAAGAACTCTCCCAAAAACCTTGTCAAATTAACCACTTTAAATTCTATTGAATTATTTTCACTAATGAATAAGTAAATATCCTCTATAAAATTTTCCAAATACTCTCATATCATTTAAAACCAGTTTTTTTATAAAATACAACCAAAATGAAATAGAATAAAATTAACTCAAAATTAACTTTGACCTAAAAAAAACTAACCTCTGTAACCACTAGAGGCCCCAACATCCCCTACATTCTTATCATCCTTGGATAAGGTATCACTATTTATTTTCAAATCCTCCAAATCATTATAAAAAAATAAAATTTTCAAAAATAATAAATATATATCAAGGATTTTCTATCATAACTTTTTTTTAAAATGGAATGAAAAAAAAAAATACAAATTACAAATTACAAATACCCTGTTAAAAATATGTCGCACAATTAAACAAACTACAAAACATCATAAAGAAAAAAGAAAAAATTGTATCATAACTTTGCACCACCACCACTTTCTCCCAATCAAAATCCATACCACCCTCAAATGCCAATCATTCCTCATGTCAAGGATGCGTGTAATGTTCTAATATTTTTTCCATGTCAAATTTACCATATCATCTTGGTTGGGGATAGTTTCCAAAGATTACCAACTTGGTCATTGTTGATCTCACACCAACCTTTCATGGAAGCAATGATTTCATTAGCAAAAACCCATCAGAGTCCTGTTGTCTTAAACAACCGAGTCCATAATTTCTAGGAGAATGGGTAGTGGAGTAAAATATGGTCGGGTGTTTCCTCGGAAGCATTACAAAGCACACACTTTGACAAGAGCTTTAACCCAATATGGTGTAACACGTTCCAAGTAAGAGTCTTCTTATTCATAACAAACCAAAGCAAAGTGGTAGTTGTTGGGAGATTAACATGGGACCAAACTTTTGAAACATGTTAGGGCAGATTGATCTCAAAGTTTATACAATCAAGATACACATGCTTGATTGACTAATCCCTAATAGGATGGCATTTCTAGATAATTTTATCAACATCCCTAGAGTTGTAAATCAGCCATGATTTAATAAAAACATGAAACAAGTTAAAGATGAAGAGGTCACAATGGGATCCAACAAGTCTTGTGTCCTTTCATTGTCTATCCTTACCCCACCTTTCTTGCATTTCATTATCGTAACCATTCAATGTAAATTGCCAAAATAGTAGAGAAGGAGGTTTCAAGATCACCAAAGAGAGGATTAGAACACAATGGCCTCGAGCCTATCCAGTAATCCTTCTAAAAATCAGAAAACCTTCCATTATTAATTTTCCAACCGAAGGATTCTTTGATAAGAAATCTATACTTGCCCAAAAACTTTCAAATATGCAAACCTTTGATTCACATGTTCACATATGCCACTTTGTTTATATCTAATAATAATGAAATATTTGTAAAGATTACAAGACCATAACCACAAGTACGAGAAGGTTCACAGATACTTGATTGTGAAACCATTAGGATATTCAATGAGAAGATCCAAGAGAACCTAATATTAATAAAATTATTAATTGACAATGATGTTTTAGCTTCGAGAGTGTCATCAACCTTCTTCCAAATGTAATGATGTCCCTTAGAAGTATAACTTGTGAAATAAGTCGGTTTGCCCTCCTACAAGTTCTAAAGCATTAAATCTAGAATCTTGTGAGGTTGAAGATCCAAAAAGTATTAAAAACTAATACCCCTAAATTGACTTAATAATGAATAACTTATTCTCTTAAAAATGAGGTCATTAGATGTCCTCTATATTCTAAAAATATTAGATAATTTCATATGTTACAAACTAATTTACAAATTATAAATAATTTTATATACTCTAAACTACAAAATACCAACATTTAAAACCTTAAAAGGACTTTCCTTTGCTTTCATTGATGCAAAACATAACGTATGAGAATAACATGTGGCAAAGTAGTTTATGAAAAAAAAGGAGCACATTGAGATGTTGATCAACCATGTGGGGTCCTTTGTCAAGTTTGACAATCTCTCATTAGATAAAAGATTTGTCATACCTTGTGTTATCATAGACTTATTTAAGCCCATTTTTTATTCAGTTAAGTTGGTTTCGTCTTGTAGGATCTAGACTCAGTTCCTTAACTATGAATTCTTTCCATTTAGGGGTTTTCAATGCAATCTCTTAGGAGATCAAGCTGTCGGTTGTACTTTTAAGGACCCTCACCACTCATCTAACTTGGTTCAGCGTGTTTGGATGAAGAAGGAGGGTTCCCCCTATCAAGATTTCATTTGGCATAATCATGGTGTCTTCTACCACATTTCGAAGCCTTCCCCTTCTTTCCCTGTGGCTAGCTCGTTCCTCAAAGGCAAGAGAGAGTTCTTTATGCTCTGGGCATCTCTGCTCCTCTATGTTCCCCTCCCTCAAGGATGGATGTGGATTCTTCTCTCCATGTTTTGGTGATTTCGTTTTCATCGGTTAAAAGGAGGGGGAGAAGGATTGAAACAGAAAGGTTGAAATCAAATGTAATGGTGCTGGTGAAGGATGGATCACAAAAAACCATAGAGAGTTTCATTTCCCATCGTGAAAGAAAGCTAATCTCATCCCATGGTTAATTTATTTATTCCTACCAAACTTTGATGCTTCAAAAAATTTATTAAATTAAAAAACATTCATATTTTTAATCTTCTTGTTATTTTATAATTATTTTCTTGACGTTGAATAATTGTTTTTGGTTACCATTCATTTCTTTCTTTTCTTTTTAACTCATTTTATATCTATAAATGATATAAAAAAAAATTTGGGTACAAAACTCGATAGCCTTTCGAAACCTATAACTTTTACTCGTATTTTTAAAATAAAAATAAAAATGTGGCAAAGTAGTCTTTTAGATGAAAATTTAAAAAACCAATGCTCCACAACAGCTCCCCTTCTCCCGCTCTTGTAAATCTTGTTTTATCCATTTAAAAGAAACTTATGCTAATCCATTTCCCATTATGATGTCATTCGTAATCGCATGGTTTGAGGGTGAGGGTGATGGTGAGGGTGAGGGTGATGGTGATGGTGATGGTGATGCTATCCCATACCCAAAGCATACGTGTAATCAACCCAAACTCATTAAGAGCCACCAATTCAATAAAATAATTTCCAATCAAATATATGCTACCAAACATAAAACTTTGAGTTGTCAATCTTTTTCATGCATGATTCTTGGATTCTTCTAGCGTCTTATCTCTCAACTATTTAATGAGGCTGATGTACATGTGTAGGATGATGGAGAGAGATAAATCTTGTATTTAGTTATGAAGGAATGATAATCATAATTTTATCTTGTTTTATTTGAGTGTTGTACTTGGTAATCGAGTTGTTGTTTTCTTGTGTTGTTTTTGGTTAGACACTGTCACCTATTTGATTGATTTTTAATGATATCAAAGCAGAGGAATGTGCCCAGAAGCCATCGATGGTAGTTATTTGCCCGCACTCAAGAGGAATCTTGTTAAAAGAGTTTTTTTGGGTTTTCTAAATGTCATTATTGCTCGGTAACATCATTTTCAAAAAAAATCCAAGCATTTTGACACTATTTAATCAATTTCTTATGGAGTTCACATTTATCTGTATGGTACCTTTTTGTCTTCAACTTGGTGATGGTGGAACTTGGCTAGCTTATTGATCCTCTTATGTTCACTATGTAATTTCAAGTTTATTAGAGAGAGAACTGAACACTGAGGAGATTGTTTTATTTTTCTTGAATACCTTGTACAACTTGGTTAATTGTATTCTATTCTCTTGTTGTGAAAAAGGATTTTCCCTTGGCGATTCCTTATTTAAATGCCCATTCCCATCACCAACGATAAGTCTATTTGAAAACACCCTCTCTCTAAGCTTAGTTACTTGCACTATGAAATCTTGTAACTTGTGGCGTTGGTTTCTCAATGTCATTCCAATTCTACTTGCTACATCCAGTTTCTCAAATTCTATTTTTAATAATTATATGCATTGGTTTATGGAATTTATGTTGAATGTGGAGAGTTTTTTTTAGCAATGTTGTTGAAAAATTGGTTAAGGTAAAGTGTTCCAAATCCATCTATGTAATAAAGATGCATTGATCGATAGGTTTTGCTCGTGCTAGATCACTACAGCACTAGTTAGAGAGGAAAGTTGTGATCCACCTGTCTTAGATGTTAATCATCTATTTTCTAAATGGAAAAAAAATCAAATTTCTAAATTAAGTCCAAAGCCATTAAAAAACTATTTTTTTATATTTTTTAATTGCAAATTCAAATTGTCCAAGTGTTGGGATGGCGGTTTCCAAAAAAAAAAAAAAGATAATTAACGTGTTCTAAGGGGGTAGGTAAACTATTCAAATTAATCAAAATTTTATAAGGTGGACTATGGTAAAATTTGTTGTAACGGTGAAAAATTAAACCCTTATAGAAACATAAATTGTATTCATGGAAAGTTTTTCACCAAGCCAAAGGGGATTTATTTTACACACTTTTTGACACATTTTAAAAAGACCTTTGGATGCATTTTAATGGTACTCGACGTCTTAAAGACATTGTTGTAAACGTACAGATACATTAACAATGGTCCTTCACATCCGTCTTGCTAGTAATTTTTCATGACTACCTCTTCCACCATGGATGCATGTCTATTTGAGTCATTTACAACTTCTAACTACACCATCTAGAAATCGAAGATGCAACAACTCCTCCAATCGAAAGGTCTTTGGAATGTTCTTCCCAACATTGTCTTACCTTTCACATAAAAAAAAGGCTGTTATTTATTTTCTTGCAAACAAGACGAGGCACTTGGTTTGATTGGGCTCAATGTCTCTAACACCCTTCTCTTTCACATTGTTGATATCAAAAACCTTAAATAATCCTGGACGAGTTAAATACACTCTTTGGAAAAGTTAATGAATTCAAACTATTGCAACTTGATGCAAAACTATTTTAGGGCATACAGCCTCTGACTTTCCCATTGTAGAAGAATTTCTAACAAAACTCAAACTTATTAGGTCCCAATTGCATGTTGTTGGCAAAGAAAAGATTGACAAAGAGGCCATTTTTATCATTCTGTCTAAGTTGAAGGTTCCTTTTAGTGTCTTTGCTTCTACTTTTTACTCCATTATGGATGCCTTGGGTGACCAATTTTAGTGGCCCACTATTGAGATATTTTATGAATGACTCACTAGGGAGTAAACTAAGCTTATGACCCTCAACACTCTTCCTATCCCTAGCCACACACTTGTTACTAGCTCCTCTAAAGGCAAACCCAAACCAAAGCCAAAGACTATACCCTCCACTAAATCAACAGAATATCCCTTTCAGACCTCTCAAACTTCTAACTTTTATAAACTTGTTGAGTCTACTAGGTCTTCTAAGACCTCTAAACTTAAAAAATAGTCTAAAATAAAGAATAGTTATGTTACAAGTAACTTTTTTTGGTGCGGTCAATCACTCTAAGTTTAGATGTTTCAATAAGATGGAAGCCTTGGAAGCCATTGTCAAGAAATACAAGACTTTTGTTCATGCTCCTTCTTCACTAGCACCTTCAACAATCAAAGGGATAACACTCACTAATAGGGCATTCATTACATCATGAAATGGTTGTATTTTTATTCTAGTGCTTCTCGTCACCTTACACATTCTCAAGATCTTATTTATTCTTTCTCAAGTTGTAGCACTTCCTATATTGAAGTGGGTAACACTTCTAGAGTTGGTGTGTTCAGATTTGGTATTGTTCACATGTAGGATGGATACATAAATAATGTGTTGTATGTTCCTAAATTTTTAACAAATTTATTGTCTATGTGTCAAATTTATAACTCAGACACTAGGAATATTTTAGAGTTTACTCAACATGTTGTAATTAGAGAACTATCATATCCACAAGATATAGTTATTATAGGTGATGTAGATCACAGTTGATGTCTCTATACCTTTAAGATATTTGAACCTTCTATTGGATCTTCCTTAATTGCTTATGTTGACTCACTTAGTGTATTGTGGCATGAACATTTTGGAAATCTTAATGTAGATACCAATAATGGATGTATAAAAATAATTTGTGATTGGCCTTCCCAAGGTTTCTAATACTGATGGAGTTTATTCTATTTGTATGCTTATAAAACAACACTAGGACCATTCTATGAAGGGTAAGGCATGTCAGGATAAAACCCCTCTCGAGCTAGTGCATAGTGACTTATGATCTTTCCCACTCGTTCTTTTTCTGGTGCCAAATAGGTACTCACCTTCATTGATGATTATTATATAAAAACTTGGGTGTACTTTATCAAGTACAAAAGTGAGTTACTTGAGAACTTTAAAGCCTTTCAAGATTTTATAGAGAAGTGATCATCTCTTCCACTCAAAGGCTATACACATGAAATGGGAGGGGAGTATGCCTCTAATTAATTTCAAGACTTTTACACATAACATGGCAAATTGCATCAATTCATAGTGCCCTACACCCATCAAAAAAATGATGTTGTAGATTGAAATAATTTCACTTTGAAGGAGATGTAAAACTATATGATTCATTCTATATATGGCTCCTTAATACCAAGCAGAAGCCATAAATTATGCAAATTATATCCAGAACCACATTCCTCACAAGGAAGTGCAAAACAAAACCCCTAAAGATGCTTGGTCTAGGATCAAGCCCAATGTAAATCATTTTCATTTATTTTGGAGTACTACTTGGGCATTTGTTCCTAACAACAAATGCAAGGTGATGGAGAAGAAAAACATACCACTTATATTCACTGAGTGTTGTGATAATGTCAAATCCTATTGACTATTTGACCCCATCACCCATGAATTTTTTTTTTGACAAAATGTCAAATTTGATAAGAGTGTTGTTCCAATGGAGACCTCATCACCTTCTTCTCCATCTGACATTCCTCCTTATTCTACTTCAAAGGACTTTCTTCTAGACAATGATGATGATCATAATGCACCAAATGGGCTAAGTCTACTCTTGAGACAATTGGTTATTCATTGGGTGATTCGTAGGTTCCTCAGCATACTCAATCACAAACATCTAAAATTTCCCTATCAATTCATGCCATCTCAGACGATCCAATATTGTTTTTGAAGCATCAAACAAAATAGAGTGGGATGTTGTTATGCAGGAGGAATATTCTTCACTCATGAAAAATCACACTTAGTATCTAGTACCACTTCTTAAAGGAAGTAAACTTGTATGGTGTAAATGGGTATACAAGACCAAATATGTAGCAAATAGATCAATAGACAAGTATAAAGCCTACCTAGTTGCAAATGGTTTTTCATAGGTTGGAGGGGTAGACTATTCTGATATCTTTACTCCTATTACTAATATGGATTCAGTATGGATTGTACTCTCCCTTACTATAGCACATCATTGGTCAATCTACCAGATGGATGTGAAGAGCACCTTTTTGTATGATAATATACACAAGGACACACACACACAGGGGCCTCTAGGTATTGTGAAATGATATTTGATAGCATGTATACTTTGTCATTATCTTTATGGACTCGATCAAGCTACATGTGCTTGGTACGAGAAGATGGATTATTTTCTTCTCACTTTTGATTTCTCTCATTGAAATTATAACTTGAATGTATATATCCAAAGACATGGGGATCAAATTTTGATACTTGATCTATATTTAAATGTTCTTCTCAAAATTGGTTTAGACCCAATGATTTAGGATATTAAGCTTAAGATAATGAGGTGATTTGGTATGACAGACATAAGACTTCTACACTATTTTGAGTTTAGATTCATGAGTACCCTAATGTGATTTCTCTTGGACAATAGAATTATGCCATAGATCTGTTTCATCAATTTGATATGGATGACTATAAGCCATCCCTTAATCTATTTTAGTCAGGTGTTGTATTGACTACTAATTATAAGACTCCTACAATTGATCCCAATTCATATAAGCAACTAGTAGGAGTCTCTTATACGTGACTCACACTCATCTTGACATCACCTTTATTGTTAATCTTGTCTCTCATTTATCACACAAATCCCATGAGAGTCATTGAAAAGAAGATCAATATATTTTATGCTATATTCAGGGCACTACACACTTTGGGATATAGTACACATCATAGGGCACTTCATAGATTTTGGGTTACACTGACTTAGACTAGGTAGGAGATGTTGATACCCATAAATACACCTCCAATTTTGTCTACAATATTGGCTCATGTCTAGTTACATGGGGATGCAAGAATAAGACAATCATTGCCTTATCATATACTAAGTCCAAATACTAGGAAGTTGTCAAAGCTTGTCAAGAGGGTCTATGGTTGCGATAGTTATTGGATGAGTTCAACTTTTTAGAACATAACCCTAATACACTTTGGTGGGACAACCAAAGTCCTACTGTTATTTCTTGTAATCCTATTAAGCATAAACAAACAAAGCATATTGAGATACATATTGACTTCATTCAAAATATTATTCAGGATGGGGTCATTCTATGGAGTTTGTGCCTATAGTTGGATATGTTGTTGACATCTTCACCAAACCCTTGATTGCACCTTGTTATCTTCAGTTACAGTCATTACTAGGGTTGAAGGAATTTATCCTTAGGGGGACTTAGGGTGAAGTCCTCCCTTCCTTATTTATCTCATATTTATTCTAATTGTATATGGGTACCTAACATGGCCTAGTAACTAGGACTCATCTTCTTTTCCTCTATAATTATTCGCTTACAAGAGGGTATTAGAGTATTATACTTTAGTTTACTAGTGTTAGGCTCTAATTAGGACATATCTATTAATTAATAATTAATATTATGTGCATTAACTACTAGTGTGACACTTACCATAAGCCAATATTAGAATGTTCCAAGTTGTAATGTTTATCACAAGTGCATGTTCTAGATAGGTGATGTTTCAGGTGTGATGCTTGTCACAAGATCTTTCTAGGCTTAGATTCTTCTTGTGGTTTCTCTCTCACCTATTTAATGAGGCTAATGTACATGTGTGGATTAACAAAAGGTGAAATGGATATCTTGTATTTAATTCTAAATCAACAATAATAATAATTTCCCCTTGTCTTATTTGAGTGTTATACTTGGAAATCAAACTTTTGTTTCCTGATGTGATCTCTGGCTAGAACTTATCACCCGTTGATTATTTTTAAACATTACATTGGAATACTTATCTGAATATCATTTTACATTGCATTTTATATTCAATATTTAAAATTTTTAAGGGCCTTGATAAGTGGTTGGTGGTGAAAAATTTTGCAAATTGATTTAACATTTTAGGGTTTTACATGTGTAATTACCTATGTTTGGTTAAAGTGTTGAGATGCCTAAATTGGTTAAATAAATTTAAATAATTAAGAAACTAATTTGTTATGAACTTGACCTTGTTTTAATTTCTATAAATAGTAAAAAATAGGGATAAATAGAGACTTAGAATAAAATTGACTGTCATGAATGATTTGGGTTCTAAAACTAGAGATCTAGGAAGTAGTCTGTGTCACCAATAGGATTATGGTATTCATGTACTCATTGGATAATGGTGCCTAGTTTAGATAGTAGTTCCATTTGTGTTTAGTGTCCTCAATGTGGTGCTAATTTCCCCTTTGAGGGACTTTTCCTATTTTTTGGGAGCACCTGTACCTATGTCTGTATGCTCTATTCCTATGTGACTGAAACTTGTAGTTGTGTATTGTACCTAGAAAGCTTGATTTTATGTGCAAAACCCTAGTTCTCTTTGCAAGTGTGATATGATAAATAATTTAGTGTGTTATTAGGATGGAATAGACATCCTCAACACCCCTCTATGTAGAGAGTTGCCTACATACCGATACTATGAAGAGGGATCAAGTCCAATGTAGTTCTCCCACCTAGTGAACGATGTATGTGCAATTGAATGCTAGAATGAGAGTGGCCTTGGATGCCTTGAATGTGCTTGAGCTTTGAAATACTTGAAAACTAGACTTAGGGTTGTTGTAGAAGGTAGTATCTCTAAATTAGGGTAGAATAGGGATAATATATCTTGATTTTTCATAACTTCATCTTTGGTTTGAATATTTTTTACATCTATTTTCCATCTAGTGAATAGAGATGGATTAGACTTGTATTTATAGGGTTATGTTTCTTGTGTGGATAAGAACATGAGCTTAGGACAACCTTATGAGGGGCACACATTTGAAAAACTATCTATTGAGAAGGGTTGGGACTAAAGATAGTAGCGCCCATTTGGATACACTAGCACCATGTGGTTGTAGTGTCCCAAATGTGGCGCTAATGTCCTCTCTAGAAATTGTTAAGCAATTTTTGATTGGATTCAAGGATGGTAGTTTAACAACTATGTCTTGACTAGATGTAAGTAAATATGGTCTACTAAATGGATGGAAATGTAAGTTTAAGGCTCTAGAATAGATCTATGGCTAGCCTAGGGATAGGGTGACTCAAGCGACACTCTTAGCATCCAATTACCACTTTTAGGTAATTACACAAATGTTGAGCACATGCCCAAAATAAATAATAATTATCATTTAATAGGTTCAATGGCCTTTTTAGGGTTTGAATAAGAAGATACATTTCCTAGAGATTGCCATAGATATTCAAAATGATAAGCGAGACTATTATATCCCTGCACTTGGCAAACACATTCATCAAATCAGATTATGCATGTTTTTTGTCTACCAAAAATGTCATGTCCACATTTCTAGGGAGGTACTCAATTCATTGTGATTTTTTTATGTTCTTAATGTCTTGCCCTACCCTGATTATGTAATCTACCTATGATGGATATTTCTAGATTTATTGAAAATGGAGATACTTCTCTAAACCCTATGTTTGTTAATTATTACTCTAGATTTGGAATTAGTAATTAAGCTTGATTTTTATATTTTACATATGATTGGGCTTAGTTACATTTTTTGGGTAGATTTAACACAAATTTTTATGTAAACCAATTTTACCATATCACTTTTTGATGAACCAATGCTCTATTAGACTTAGTCAAGGGATATATTTTGCATCCTTTAAGTTGGATATGGTTCTCTTAGGGCTAAACCTTTGACATATTTATCTAGGCTTTTATAAACTCCCAATGTTTTGTGTCCTTCATAGGGTTATTAGATCCATTATTCCTATCTCCCAATTGTGTCAAATAACATTACATTTGAATCCATCTAATTTTTCTAGGCATTACTCTATCACATGTTATTAGATCCATTATTCCTATCTCCCATTTGCTTGATCCTAAGCTCTAAGTCATTCTCAAATTTCAGAAATTTTGTTTTTGAACCTCAATGTGATTTCCAAAATGGTGCTTACTTGTTCACATGTCCGAATTTTGCTAGATTCATTTTCTTCAACCCTTAGCTATTGATTGTAAAATTTATCATAAATTTTATCTCTCTAGATATATAATATATCTCTTGTTATGGATGGGAATGTTCTTAGATGTGATTTCATTATGTCACAAGTTTAAATGTTTACATATACATGGTATATTCCTATCATGTGTACATTATTATGAATTATATTTTTCTTATTCTTATTTTATAAATTGATATTGTTCATGTTCAAATATATGTTTTCCATTTTAAAATCATAAAATGTTAAAATATATTCCAAGACATGTTAGGATTTCATGCAAACGTGATAGTTCTTCATGTTTATGCTTTTCTCCCCTTACCAATGATAGAATATGCTTAGAGCCTCAAGTAGGTATATCTTGTTCCACCATAAACACACTTTAGTGCATGATGGTACATTAATGAAGTCAACTATAAAATATGAAAATATTCTAGGGTTCAACATGTGACAAATCCCCCACAAGTGGTAAGTAACCAAAGCACCTCTTCAAATATCCATTGAGATCCTAAGCTTAGATTGTAAGCAACTAATGATTATGATATTATTGATCTACTTAAAAACACTCAAGTAAAGATATTGATCTATAGTTACTTCTAATATCATATACTTACAAGGATATCCTTTGATATGACTTATAAAAACACAATATTGTTAAATGGTGATCAATCATCTCACTTCACTTTGATTGTTAAATATTTGAAAGATAATGAAAATATAAGTACCATTGAGAATGATTAGATGCATTCAAAAATTATTATTGATTAACCTTTTCCATTGCAAATTTAAGTTACAATCAATATTATAGGGATCAAACTAGTAATTGTTGATAATGGTTCAGGATTAAAAATTTAAAGTGAGACCTTTCTCTTGCAATTAGGCATCAAAATACAATCCCTTACTAAGTCAAATATGATCATTATGAGATATGATGACAAATAAAGAAAGGAAATTGGATAATTTACATTTAACATGTCACTTAAACTAAAAATTATAGATACAAAATGTCAAGTTATACCTAATTATGTGAGCTACAATATTTTACTTGGGAGGCCTTAGATCCATGACATGGAAGCAATCCCATCCCATCTGCAGAGATGTTCGGAGTTCATACATGAGGGAATCATTTATACATGTTATATATATATATATATATATATATATATATATATATATATATATATATGTGTGTGTGTGTGTGTGTGTGTGTGTGTGTGTGTGTGTTTTTTTATTAAGAGTTTATAAAATGATTGAACCTCAAGATGTTATTTTTCCTCACCTAAATAAAGGCTAACTAACTATAGTCACAACTCACCAAGTTATTACAATGAAATAAGTGGTAATGATTAAATTTTGTGAATGCAGTAATGTTAAGAAAGATAATGAGGAGAATGATTACCAAGTTGTTAGCATATATGATAAATTGACCAAGTAAGTATATCTTGTTCCACCATAGACACACTTTAGTGCATGATGGTACATTATGAGGTCAACTATAAAATATGAAAATATTCTAGGGTTCAACATGTGACAAATCCCCCTCAAGTGGTAAATAACCAAATCACCTCTTCAAATATCCATTGAGATCCTAAGCTTAGATTGTAAGCAACTAATGATTATGATATTATTGATCTACTTAAAAACACTCAAGTAAAGATATTGATCTATATTTACTTCTAATATCATATACTTACAAGGATATCCTTTGATATGACTTATAAAAACACAATATTGTTAAATGGTGATCAATCATCTCACTTCACTTCTATTGTTAAATATTTGAAAGATAATGAAAATATAAGTACCATTGAGAATGATGAGATGAATTCAAAAATTATTATTGATTAACCTTTTCCATTTCATAATTAAGTTACAATCAATATTATAGGGATCAAACTAGTAATTGTTGATAATGGTTCAGGATTAAAAAGTTAAAGTGAGACCTTTCTCTTGCAATTAGGCATCAAAATACAATCCCTTACTAAGTCAAATATGATCACTATGAGATATGATGAAAAATAAAGAAATTACATTGGATAATTTACATTTAAAATGTCACTTAAACTAAAAATTATAGATACAAAATGTCAAGTTATACCTAATCATGTGAGCTACAATATTTTACTTGGGAGGCCTTAGATCCATGACATGGAAGCAATCCCATCCCATCTACATAGATGTTTGGAGTTCATACATGAGAGAATCATTTATACATGTTCTATATATGTTTTTTTTATTAAGAGTTTATAAAATGATTGAACCTCAAGATGTTATTTTTCCTCACCTAAATAAAGGCTAACTAACTATAGTCGCAACTCACTAAGTTATTACAATGAAACAAGTGTTAATGATTAAATTTTGTGAATGCAGTAGTGTTAAGGAAGATAATGAGGAAAATGATTACCAAGTTGTTAGCATATATGATAAATTGACCAAGTAGGTATATCTTGTTCCACCATAGACAGACTTTAGTGCATGATGGTACATTAATGAAGTCAACTATAAAATATGAAAATATTCTAGGGTTCAACATGTGACAAATCCCCCACAAGTGGTAAATAACCAAAGCACCTCTTCAAATATCCATTGAGATCCTAAGCTTAGATTGTAAGCAACTAATGATTATGATATTATTGATCTACTTAAAAACACTCAAGTAAAGATATTGATCTATAGTTACTTCTAATATCATATACTTACAAGGATACCCTTTGATATGACTTATAAAAACACAATATTGTTAAATGGTGATCAATCATCTCACTTCACTTCTATTGTTAAATATTTGAAAGATAATGAAAATATAAGTACCATTGAGAATGATTAGATGCATTCAAAAATTATTATTGATTAACCTTTTCCATTTCAAATTTAAGCTATAATCAATATTATAGGGATCAAATTAGTAATTGTTGATAATGGTTCAGGGTTAAAAATTTAAAGTGAGACCTTTCTCTTGCAATTAGGCATCAAAAGATAATCCCTTACTAAGTCAAATATGATCATTATCAGATATGATGACAAATAAAGAAAGGACATTGGATAATTTACATTTAACATGTCACTTACAAAATGTCAAGTTATACCTAATTATGTGAGCTACAATATTTTACTTGGGAGGCCTTAGATCCATGGCATGGAAGAAATCCCATCCAATATACATAGATGTTTGGAGTTCATACATGATGGAATCATTTATACATGTTCTATATATGTTTTTTTATTAAGAGTTTATAAAATGATTGAACCTCAAGATGCTATTTTTCCTCACCTAAATAAAGGCTAACTAACTATAGTCACAACTCACTAAGTTATTACAATGAAATAAGTGGTGATGATTAAATTTTGTGAATGTAGTAATGTTAAGGAAGATAATGAGGAGAATGATTACCAAGTTGTTAGCATATATGATAAATTGACCAAGATAATTTTTATACTAACATATAGAGATGATATGAGTGTGTTTGATATTGGATTTATTTATATAACCCCTCTTGAGATAATATAATGCCATTTTTTATTCAACAAGTGCATAGGAAATAAAAAATGAAGATAAGGGAAAAAAATTAATGAAGGATGATTGTTGTGTCAGAAATAATAATTTTAAATGTGTTAGTCTTATTCAAACATTCTTGAAAAAATATGGATTGGGACTCAAATACGTAAAACATATGGGTTGTAGTGGTAAAGGACTTGATAAAATAGATAAAGGCATTGTTTCAAATACCCAATTGATTAATTAGGGAATTAGTTATCACAATGATGATAAGTCACATAAGGATTCTACATGTGGATATGTGAATGATTAGGGATACACTAGATATAGTAATATACCTTGTGGTCTGCATAAGAAGTATTTTGGTGCTCTAACTTATCAAAACATTTCAATGGTAAAATTCATTCCAATACATTCATAAGATAATAAAACACCTTGAATTCTAATTTATGAATATTACATTAGATCACTTTTGAGAAAGTGCAAGTTCAACATACGTCTCACAAGCAAATGTGTATATAAAAGTGCTTCGTCAAAGAGTTATTTCTTTATTTATTTTCATCCCTTCTATTTCACTTTCATCAAATTATGCAAGCAATCATGTATCATGCTTTTTCATGAAAAAAAATTCAAACTATAGTTATATATAACTATACTATCTGAATGTTTTTTATCCTTTACCTTATATGCACATATAGTTTCCTTATGTAAAACACTCTTTATAATCTGATATGACTTATTTGTATTTCTTTCTTTGCCTACAAAGTTTACTTTGTGGGTATGTTAGAGTATACATTGTATGTTCATGATATCTACCTATTAAAAGAGGGTACACTACAGCTATTGTTTATATACACTAATGATAATATTTTCAATATAGATGCAAGATTTGTATGTAAGAAATATATGTGTACATGATTTTAGGTTCATAACATGTTGAAGGTACATCCCATGTTTCCTCAAGGGAAATTTATGCAACATCATAAGGGTATTTCTTGGTACCATTTCAAATTATATATTCATTATTTATAATAATGGACTCTTAGTTTATTTTATATTTCCTGGTGTACTTTACCTATTGGATGTGTCCTTGTATGCTTATTTTTTTTCATATACGCATGCCTACTATGTTTTTTATATTATAATCTCCAATGTTTTCTCTATGACTTGAAATATAGTTACTTTATTGTGGTGTGCTTAGTTATATAACTACTTTGCTCTATTTATGTTTGTTTATATAGTTACTCTTCTTCCTATATGTTTGTTTACATGGTGCTATTATGTGATGTGTCTTCACCATGTGTGACATGCTTATTTTGTGTTTGATGAAAGTTCCTTCATTTTTATGTCTACTTCATATTTTATGCGATTTAATTCCTTTCTCTTTCTACTTTGTGTTTGATATGATTCCTTGCTTTATCATGTGGATGCATAAAGATGAGGGACAAAAAAGGGTGAGCACCCTTTTAAAAGTGGCACAAGCGCTTTGAAAAACACTCCTAAGCCTAATTTATAATATGCTTGGCTTACCAAGCCTAAAGGGCATGTACCCTTTGTAATAAAAATGGTGCACACCCTTTGTAATACAATTTTGGAGGATAATCATAAGATTTTCAAAAAGATCAAAATAGAGGGTGCATATCAATTACAAAGGTGTGCACCCTACGTAGTGCAAAGGGAACACACCCTTCGGAAAGGTCGTATGCCCTATTTATTAAAAATGATGTGTGCCCTATGTAATGTGAAGGGCACACACCCTTTGTATAATTTTATTATATATTTAGTAAAATAAACATTTAAGTATAATTTTTTGTTTAGTTTATATTACATTTTATATTTTTATACTAGTTTATATTACATTTTATATTTTTATACTTACTTTTACTTTACATTACATACTTTATTTTATACTCTTATAATAAATACTTATTATAAGAATGTAATAGAAAGTAAAAGTAAACTTATATTTTAAATTTATTTTACTAAATATAATAAAGTAGGGCATTTATGTCTTTTGAAACCGATTGTAGAGTTATAGGAGTTACCATTTAGAAAATAGATTTTCAAAATCCAATCTAGTCAATACTTACTTTTCTAAATTTTAGTATTGAATATAAGGTTATTTGGATGTAACTTTTACACCTGACATCTTTTTTTTTTTAAATTAATGGTTGATTTTTAGGTTTTTGGGCCTTCTAGATTGAGATTTTATGTTTGTAGGAGTTATAAGTATGCCATAACTTAATTTTACAAACCTCACATCTCTCATAAATGGTGAAAGCTAAGAGTATATTGACACTTAAATTTGCATTCACAATGCAACATTTAAAACATTTAAATTTTATTGCTACAGTCACCTTAAAATCACATAAGCTTTTCTTTATAGAAATTAGAACCCTTAAATCATATTTAATTCACATGAGGGTTGCATCTATAAAGGGTGATATTACGTTGTCTTTAAAACACATGAATTTAGTAGGCAACGTTATGTTGACTTTGTATGTAACTTCAGGCTTACTTACAATGAGTCATTAGGGTGTCCTTAGCATATGGTGTTTGAATTTCTTAAGGGGTGATGTTAGGATGTATTTAGAGGCAATGTTGAGTATTTTTGAAATTTTACATTGGTGTTTTATTCACAACTATGCAATTGCATACACGTATCCTTTGTGCACCTACATGGATTACACACAACTCATCTTGGAGTTTTTCATGCCTTATTCATTACACACACAAAAAATTCTAATGACACTTCTATACAAAGTATATTTCACCTAGCAAAACATTTGAACACCATAACATTTCCATGAAGCACTTCACTTCTATGCAAATCCTCTTACACCTAGTAGAACCGATGCCACATCTCGTGTGACCAACCAACATTTGTCACACCACATCAATGTGGCTTACTAGATGGAACTTCCTATTTATATGACATGATAAGGAATCCCCTAGACTAATTTTTTGACTCAGTAAGTCAAATTCCCTGCACTTGGAAGAGGTTCATCCATCACATGGGAAGAAGATGAAAAAATCATAATCGTTCTCTTTGTAACCATTGATAATTGTAACTTCTTTTTTTTATTTCACGTATACATATATAACATATGCATCTAGCTTGAGGTCAATGATATATATATAAGTGTAGTGATAGATAATATGCCATGAGTATATAAACTTTCTCATATGCATTGGATTCACACCTTCAATCTAGGCAAATAAAAGGAAGTGTTTATCTTTCTAACCACATGAACCTACATTCTTAACCTTATTGTAGCATTGTTCATCTCTATATTTTCCCCCATCTAATTGAATATAATTTATATTTCTTGTAAGTATAATTCTTCCACTTACTTGAATGTATGTTCAGATTTTTGCTGACTTTGAGGATATGCCCCCAAACAAATCCTTTTCCTTATCCTTTATAAGTTCATCTGCCCTATTAGGATTTGAAGAATAATAATTTATCAATGATTGGTGTGACATTTCAAAATATTGAGTGAGGTTTTTAGAGCCTCTAACATGACGAAAGTAGTGGTCAAATCATTTTTCATTGTCTACCATTTTATTAAAATGTGGAGTCCACGATTTTGGGACCTAGAAATATAAAGTGCATTATTCTTAGGAAGTGCTCAGGTCATACTAGGCTTTTAGGGTTCTCATTTTATTGGTACAAAACCCCTAATTATGCTATCAGATTGTAATGAATGTTTCTAGATTTCCCATAAGACATGATACTCTTCTCAAATCTATCTTAATCATTTATTTGTTTAGATTTAGAATATTAATTAGGTCTTATTTTATTGTTTTATATTTGATTAGGATTAATTAAATGTGTATAGATAGATGTATTATATTTTAATGTAAACCGTGTGTTTCTATATTACACAATGATAAGTGCTCTAACGATTGTTTGATCTCTCTAGAACACATATGAATACTCATCTATAAAAACTATTGCTAGATATTATATATCTAAGTAAACTATAATGATTGTCTATTTATAAGTGACATTTAAAGTCAAATTAAAATAATATTAACCCTCATGTCAATTTCTAATATCTAGAATTTAAAAATGAAAATAAATGAAACACAATCATCTGACTTAAAAGGGCTCTAAGGTACAAAGTAAGATGAGATAAATTATGAAGAACACAAGATAAGAGATATGCAAAACATAAAATTTTAACAAAATAAAATTTAACTTGAGGACCATATTAACCAATTTAAATTGAATTCACTTAACATAAAAAATATAATAAATTAATATAAAACAATACTAAATTATATAACATAACTCATTTTTAAGTGTTTATAATTAGATATACTGCCAATGATTATGAAATCGAGTGATTAAAAAAAACTTACAAATGTTAAGTAGTTTTATAAGCTTAATATATAATCATGAGTACAAGGCAATTAAATTAAAATATATAGATAAAAGCTTGATATATGATCATAACTACAAGTTTTATTCTAGGTTCATCACAGACTTTATTTTCGATGTCGAGCCTAGTAACTAAAATTTCATACAATATGAACTCAAAGCTTTTATAAATATAAAATTTATTATAAAAATTTAGAAAAATAAAATTTTACTCATAGATTTTCATTCGAAAAGTATGCATTTTCAACTCTTATAATAGATTTGTTGTTAGGTGTACTTAATATAAAAATTGAAGCTTTCATATACAATGGTACCAAAAACTTTCAAAACTTGATAAGTTTATATATTTTCTGAAATGAATATTCCAGTGCTTGGTGTTTTGAAGGAGTTGACATTTTTTTGCCTTGTTTCAAATGTACAGAAGGTTTCATGCAGTTGTTGTATTAGGAAGAGTCAAAGACCTTCTGATATGGCTTAGTTTACCGACATGGATATGGTATATCATAGACTGGTGTAAAGGTGGATGAATGTAGTTTCTCCTAGTTCTGCTATGGGTTTTCTTTGGTGATAGGAGTTTTTGTTGGTTGTATTATTAGCAATCTTTTGATTGCCTATTTCTCTTTATAATTGTTTTTTTTTTTTTTCAATATAAAAATAATACATATGTCTTATCATGAGAACAATTAGAGAATTATAAAATCCTTAAAGCGAAGTTTAATTTAAGATTAACGTTGGCATGTTAAGTTTTTAAAATGTTTACATTTAAAATTGTTTTGGTTAGTCTTAAAAATATTTCTAAAGAGAAAATTTAGAATTTAGAATAAGATGGAGTTTTTAAAATAATTTAAGAGAAATATTATTAATAAAAATGATTAATTAAGAGAAATTTACATGTTGATATAAGGATTTATTGTTTGTAACTAATAATGTTGATAGATGTAATTTATAATAGTAATTGGAATGGTTGAAGAGTGTAATAATATGAGATGTTAATAAAATTAGTTAATTTTAAGTTTAATGTTCATTTAATTATTATAACATAATTTTGATTTTAAAATTGATATCCATTTAACAATTAGATAAGAGTTTTTCTTCTTGCTTGTAATATCTTAAATATACAATAAAATTTGAATCTTTTTTTTCTCTTAAAAATAATTTTATGAGATCCATACAATGATATGATTACATTCAAATTATTAAATTATATTTTACCAATCAACAACAAATTTATAGGAAAAAAAATCAAATCATTAATTAATATGACATGTAACAAATCTAAAATATATATATATATATATATATATCTTATATTAATTATAAATTTATTCTCAATCAAATTTACGTTTAAAATTAATTATAAATATATTCTTATCAAATTCTTTTCCACTAATAAATGCAACTACGAGTATAAATATAAATATAAATTTAATTAAATTAAATTATAATTATAATTATTTTATATACAATAATTTTAATTTAACCAATGATTTTAGTCATCCCAAGATGAGATATTTAAAGTAATGATACTTTAAGATTCCACCACTCCAAGGAGACGAAGGCAGATATTTAACACAAATTTAAAAGCGTTTAACTTTAAGAAATGTCAAAGAAGATCCCATTCATATCTTTTAACATACGAAAAGTGATGCCCATCACGGGCGTGATTTCTATTGGATTTCCCATGTATTATATATAGATTGGTAGAGGGTGGTGTACCCATACAAGCACACATGGATTGAAGATTTTGATATTAGCAAGATAGATATAAATATAGAGAGAGAAAGATATTTAAATAATATTTGTGAGATTAAAATAATTTACAAAAAATTTAAAATAAAAAGTATAATAAAAAGAATGAAGAAATCATCACCAAAAAAAAGATAAAAAATGATTATTGGATTCTAGTTTACAAATATGTTGGTTTTTTTTTTTAAGTTTCACTCTTTTTATTATGGAAATTGATTAAAAAAATCATTATTTCTATCAATACTCTCAACGTCAAATATAGTGAACATAGATACTCCCTATAGACTATCCAAGTATTTAGTTTGGATATCGTCATATGTGGAGCACTCCATGAGATAATACCATTTTGTCTAAACCATACTTGATGTACACATAGGACATATTCTCTCTTCCCACTTTGATTTTAGGATCTTCCATCTACCCATCTCACATTAGAGTTGATGTGACCCAGTTCTCAATGGGTTGTGAGTATCTTCATTGTCCACTTAATTTTGACCCCTATGTAGGTTTTTTGGTTATGCTCATAAGTGGGGTTGAACTTGGTCATGTAGTATTGATTTTTCCTCTCCATCTGCTTTGTCCACATGCTTATTTTAAACTTTTCCTTGACATAGTTCTTTATCTCTTGATTGATCGTTAGGCACTCATCTATGTCAATATCCCACTTATCCATCCATATTTTGTTTTGTTTCATCCACGTCCTCTTTCGCTTATTACTACGTTTGGTCATATATCCTTCTTCATGCCCTCTATTTTCTTTATGTATCCTAGGAGACGTATCAAAGTTATAGTTTCTATTGGAAAAATATATGTTTCTACTAGGATTATCTCGTATGAAACTGGCACTTTAATCTTGAAAGTACTTGTGATTAAACGTTTTTGAATTCTCTTTAATTGCCTCCACTTTAACCTTGACATACTACTAACTCAAACTTTGCATCCATAGAGTACCACTGGAACTACTAGTAGCCCAAACAAGACCCTAATGGTCTTTCAATCCCACAAATCAACATCTTTGCCCATGTTTTGAAGAAACTACAATGCCCTCCATCCTCATTGGATTCTCTTCTTTATGCATGTGTCCCAACTAAGTGTGTTGGTGAAATCAAGCCCTAAATGCTTATATTCTTAAACTATCTCGTTTTCCATGCAAAGGAGAATAAGATGAAAAATAAGGATAATAAATTTAAATTTAAAGGAATTAGAAAATTAAAATAATACACAAAAACATGTGCAAAGAGATAAAGATAAATAAATATGAGAGGCACATTTGTAATAAAGAATGACGTAGCTAGGTATTAGGGAATTGTGACATGGAATGTAGCCTTTGTTTTTATTTATTTTTTGATCTAAATGTGTGCACTTTCTTGTATAATTACATATCGCTGAAAATAAAAATGACAAGAGATGTGAAGGTCTTGTAGTAAGCAGACTCTTAAGATTACAGTAAAAGTTAGTCCTTGTTGTTTAATATTGTCAATATAAATTGTCACTTTTAACAATGTTAGGCCTTGCAGTTTATGAATTGTTATATCCCAAGTAATTTTTAAGAAACTATGTTTATGATTGCCTCAAATAATTGGTGGGATATGGAAATACTTAGGGTTGTTCACACCCCATGTTGGCCCTCTATATTTTTTGAATTGAGAAACTACAAACATTGATAAATCATGGGGCTTTGTGCCAATTCTATAAACAATCACATCAACTTGGCCAAGAGTGTCATTCACCACGTTTACATCCATCCAAAAATTGGTAATAAGTATAACTTTTATCCCTTGCAAAAAAGAACTTTGGCCTCTAATTGATCATCATTAGGGTCTCCAAAGGGTTTAATGTTTGGTATGCTCTACATAACTACGTGCCACTATTATATTCAATGATTTAAACAATTATTTATTATAAGAGAGACGGTATTTTCATGATCCATGAAGTAGAGGATAATATTTTTTGGACCAATGTTTTGGATCACACTATTTGAGTCATCATCAGGATGAAAGACAAAGAGAATAGTGGCTCACAGAATGTGATCCGAAACATTGATCCAAAAAATATTGCATATGGTTTAATCTAAAAAATAGTGTCCTCTATTTCTTTATTGTGTATTATAGCGAAACTATTTGTTGCATATAAATGTGTTAAAGAATAAAATGAAGCTTTTTATTTTAGAAACAACTATACTTTTTTTCGAGACATGAGCATATCCTAATCTTCATTTTTTGATTTAACATTTATATTATTCAATAAGTAGTTTTGAACAATAACTTGACATCGATCAGATCCTTGGTGGTGAAAAATTATGTGCAATGTGATAGTAATGTTAAATTTTTGCCAAAGGGTTAAGCGATATGTCATTCTCAAATATATTGGTACGTCCTAGATTGGACGTAGTTGGCTCAGGGCACTAATGAGAATGATTAATCTCTTGTTAAACAATAAATACTTATGTTGAGGGAAAACCTCACACAAACACTAGTTATTATGTACCAATTTTATAAATAATAATATCAACTTGCCCAAAGAGTGCCATTCACCTAGTCAAATTCCACCCAAAAATAAGCAATAAGTATAACTAATTGCCCTTTGTCATGTCCTAGTTTCAAAATATTTAATTATGAAAATAATTTAATAATAATATTTTAATTTGTCCAAATACACTAAATTTTATACATGGAAAATGACACTTATATATTATTATTATAAAGGGGGTCAAAAGTAATATTTATTAAGTGGGCTAAAAAGGTAATATTTATTAAATGGGCTAAAAAGTAATATTTTATTAAAAGTTTTTAAAAGTACTTTTAGGGTTTTTAGAATAAAAAGTGAAATTATAAAAAGAGGAACAAGACTCAAAAGTGATTAGTCATTATTCATCTTTAAAATCAAAACCCTCTTTCTAGGTTGGAGTGTATGTGTTCAATTTTTCCATAAGAGGATGAAAACCTTCTAGTGTATAGGTGTAGAGGATGAAACCCCTCTTGCCCATTGAATTGATTTCATCTAGGGATCACAATTATGTAGATAAGTTAAGTCATTTTTATATTTCAGTTGGGCTGAATGTTGTTATTATTTTCCAATTTTGTGTGAGGGTTTGCTCTATTATTTCCTCTTCACTACTAAACTACACCTTGCAATTACATTGGTTCCTATATAGACTATGTACCACTCAGGGCAGAGGTATTTATTAGATTTTTTGGTTGTTGAAAGTTGTCATAGTCTTTGGTGACTGATATATGCTAGTTTGAGGCTATCATTTCACCTCCCAACTAGTTGGGTTAACTTATTACCGATTGTCATCAACTTCGATATCAACACAACTTTATTTGAAGTCCCTTGTTGTTGTTGTCGTATCTTCATATACAATAAACATAACATTAAAATTTATCCTTCAAAACCCAAATGTAAGTTATATTGTCCAGCATTGATATTGTAACAACCCCAGTATTTGGTATGCACTTATTTCAATGAAATAAAGATTAAAAATTGGGTTTTTAATATTAAGTGTTGCATATGTTAGTCTAGTATTTGCCATGTGAATATAAAAATCAAAATTCATAAATTTATCAAAAAAAATTTATCAAAAAATATAAATTATTATTTTTTTATCTAAAAGATACATTATAGTGGTATCAGAGTTGGTGATCTTGCCAGCCTGTGAATCAAACAAGAAATCATGGGAGACAAAAAAAGAAAATAACTATAGAAAAAATGAATTCCTTGCATGAATCCATCAATCAAAGTTAGAGAGATTTGATAAGGACCATCCAAAGGATAGTGAAAGAATCCATGACATAGATGATACAAGCCTTGGAGAATATAAATCAGAACAAGGCTACTCAAAGGACTCCTTGAACAATTAATCAACCCATGTTTCTTAAATCAAAGTTATTACAAAAGGAATAAAATATAGATCCTATTCAAGATGTGTTGATTAAAATACAAAAGGACAAGGAAAAGTATAAACTTGAGACCACCAAAATCCTTGAATAGTATCAAGGGATGTTTGATAGTTTTAAATCTCAAGTTTCCTTTTATGATTACTTGGAGTTGCTCAAAGTGAGGTATCCAAATAAAAGAGGTTTGTATGAATAGATAAGAAGGTTTATAAATAAAGAGAAAAAGACAGAACTAAAAGAAGCTAAGAAGTAGGATCCAAAGAATATGTTCTTGAAAAAAGAGGAGAGAACAAAAACAAAGGTTCAATAGGCTACAAATGAATCTGCCCTGCAAGTCAAAGGTAAGAAGATATTATCTAAAAAAGAACCAAATAATGTGGTTGAAAAAAAAACTAACCACATTGCAAACAAGCGCAGAGGATGTAATGAGGACTTAGAAAATATGTGATGAATGGCTAAGAAGAGCTAAGGAAGTTAGGTTGATATCCACTCAAGTCAAACAACACCTTAAAAAAAGTAAGGGAAATAATTCTCTAATTGTAATGGTGGAGCATGAAGAAAAGTCAGATTTACAAGAATATGGAGAGGATTTTTTGGTTAATTCCAAATTTCTAAGTCTTCAACATAGTAGAGTTGAGGTAAATTTCTCTAAGGCATTGAAAGAAGAAGATAAGCTTTTGAATCATTCTTATGACAACTTAGGATATGAAAGAAATGTTTCAAATCAAGAAGTTTATAAGGTTGAGTTCCATGAAGACCTTGTTGAGAGGATAGTAATGTTGGTTTTTAGCTTGATGGAATTTTTTAGATCAATGACTAATGGTAAGAAATTAGATTATCTTCATGATTATAGAAAGGAGCATGAAAGTGTTAATTTTAGCGGAAGTTTGTGGCAAGACTCTTATCACCATGGGAAGTACTAAGAGATTGGTGAAAAGATGAAAGTTACAAAATGGAGAGAGAATATTTTATCTCAAATCCAAAATTATTCATGTATGATTGTGTGGGATCTTGGTGTTATAAACAAAGAGCTATAAAAAGAAGATATTGAGAAACACAGAAGGCTAAAATGTTTGATGAGTTTAATATCATAATTACAGATAGTTTCACCATTCCATGCACCTAGATAAGTAGATAACTTAATATAACCATGGATGAGAATAAGGTATGGAATGAATTTTATGTTATGAAAACTAACATGGTTATGAAGATAGAAGGGTTGCATCCAATTGGCAAGTTAGTAAAAAATCACAAACCTAAGGAGCTAAAGTTTACATATAAAGGAAAAGATATGGTGCTTGGAGGTATCTATGACGAATCATTAAAAATAGTCAAAGATAAAGGGACTTCTCAAAAAGGATAAGTTGCTTGGGAAATAAGTTGCTTTGTGTTGGAGAGCATGCAAACTATTTCGTCTTTTGGTAAGCAACATAGTATTTATCTTAATATACAAATGATTCTAGAACAAGATAGTATGGTGTTCAATAATATGTCCCCAAGATCGCTATCAAATAGAGGTTTCCAACACGCCATAGAGTTGGAATTGGCAGTAAGCATGCCATTATTACTCCTCATTTCTCAAAGACTAATTTGAGATCAAGCCACTATCAGATATTTGTTTGTAATGGAAGTTTGCACAAAACAACTTTTAGATACCTTAATAGACTCATTGAGTTCTTGGTCATGCCATTTAATTTGACTAATGATCCTATTACATTCCAATTCATGGTGAATCAGGTATTCAGTGGTCAACTGAGACAGTTTGTTTTGATAAAATTTTATGATATTTTGATATGTAGTAAAGGATGGAAGGATCATATGAGACACTTAGATTTGATCCTTGGGATTCTATATAAACATTATCTATTTGTAAAATAATTTAAGTGTGAGTTTGGGGTCACAAATATTTTATACTTGGGCCATGGCATTATTACTCAAGGCAAGTAAAGGATTCAAAAGAGGATTTCATTTTCTTAGTTTAGGCACTCCATATCACATTTACTCTATTGAGAAGATTCTTTAGTTTATGCAACCATGATAGAAGGTTTGTTAAGGGATCTTCACATTTAACAACACCCTTAACCAACATGATAAAGAAAGGAGCTTTTGCATGGATGGATAAAATGCCTTAAGTTTTTGATAAGCTTAAGAGAGTAATCATCACATGCCTTTTTCAATTACATATTTCTCACAACCATTTGTAGTAGAATGTGGTGTTTTGGGAGAAGGTATTGAGGCCATATTAATCCAAAATGGGGACTCCATTAAGATGCAAAACATGAAGTTCAAAGATTAAGAAAATAGTTTCTTTGTTTATGACAAGGAGATTTTAGCCATCAAGCATGTTTTGGTAATATTCACACATTACTTGGTTTATGGTATATGTGTGATTGAGACATATTACAATGAATTGAAGTTCTTCTTAGATCAACATGATTTGAATGATGAATCACAAAGGTGGGAAAGGAAAATCCAAGGTTATTATGTTGATATAAAAGGGAAAAAGCATCTAGTTGTTGATGTATTTTCTATAATGATTTTTCTTTGTTCTATTTGTTAGGATCTTAGAGTACAATTGATTAATTTTGTATAAGCAACTAAATACGGAATTGAAACGAGAAGTAATAAGTAATTAGAAATCAGAAACAACAAATAATAGGAGATACAAGAAACAACCAATCTTGTATTAAACTCTTCCAGAAGGAAATACAATGAAGAAATCTCTCTCTCCTCACACCTCTCAGATGTATAGTAATTCTCCCTCAAGAGTTCTCTCTCTCTCTCAATCAATTACAATCAACTCAGATTTCTACAACAATCATGGAACAAGATTTTTTAATAATCTTCTTGATTCTTGCAGATCTTCTTGATCTTGCTTATCTTGCTCAAATTACAATACTGCCCCATGGGTCTCTTAAATAGAATTGAAAAGCAAACAATAATTAGAAAAATAGACTCAAGACTAATTTTAGTCTTTACATGCAAACTAACTATTCTCCTAAAAATAGCAATTTTAGTAACGCACAAAAGTTGGTGTCAATCTGAAGATGACCAATGCCAACCAACCCCTAATCAATGTCGATTGGTTCTGATCGATTTCGCTGATGTCGGTTGACCCCTAACTGATGTCAGTTGGTTCTGATCGATGTCGGTTACTGTGTAACCCCAGCAACCTCCACAATAGCTCATTGGTGAAGCTTTTAGCTCCACCACTCAACAATCTCACTTGGAGATAAACAATTGCACATGTACCTGTACAACAACATCCTCTAAACATCTCTGGCTTGTTTCTCCCTCTTCAAGTTCAATCTTGAAGACCAACAAAAGTTGAATGAAGATTTAACTTCTCCTTTGTTATCAGCTTTGTTAACATATCAACAAGGTTCTTATCCGTATGGATCTTTTTCAGCTTCAACTGTCCATCCTCTAATACCTGTCTAATGAAGTGGTACCTAAGTTGTATATGTTTGGTTCTTGAATGAAAGGTTGAATTCTTTGCCAAATGAATTACACTTTGACTATCATTGTACAATCTGCAACTCTCTTGCTCCTTTTCCAACTCTTCCATGAACCGAGTCATCCAAATCATTTTCTTGCTAGCCTCTGTGACTGCAATGTATTCTGCCTCTGTAGTAGACAAGGCAACAACCTTTTGCAACTTTGAAATCCAGCTAACCACCATTCCACCAACAGTGAACACATATCCTGTGGTGCTTCCCCTACCATCCAAGTCACCTGCCATATCCGAATCTACATACCAATGTAGAGAAGTGTTTGACCCTCCATAACATAAATGCCTACTATTGGTCCCTCTCAGATATCTGAAAATCCACTGAACTGCTTTTCAGTGTTCCTTTCCTGGATTGGCCATAAACTTGCTGACAACTCCCACTGCTTGAGCAATATCTGGTCTAGTACATACCATTGCATACATCAAGCTCCCAACTGCTAAATCATATGAAACTCTACTCATGTACTCAACCTCATCATGTGATTTAGGACACTGTTCTTTGCTCAACTTTAAGTGTCCAGCCATAGGTGTGCTTATCGGTTTTGCATCCTGCATATTGAACCTCTCCAACACCTTATTCACATAATCCTCTTGAGACAAAATCAAACTGTAATTTTTTCTGTCTCTCTTAATACTCATGCCAAGGATTTTATTTGCTACTCCTAAATCTTTCATGGCAAATGTGTGAGATAATTTTACCTTAAGCTCAGTAATTTCCTGCATGTGTGAACCTGCAACAAGCATATCATCTACATACAGTAACAAGATAATATAACTACCATTATCCAATCTATTAAAATAAACACAATGGTCAGATTGACATTTACTAAAGCCATGCTCTGTCATAAACCTGTCAAACCTCAAATACCATTGTCTTGGAGCTTGCTTAAGACCATATAAGCTTTTCTTCAACCTGCACACAAGTTTCTCCTTACCTTTGACATCAAAACCTTCCAGTTGATCCATATATATCTCTTCATCCAAATCTCCATGAAGAAATGTTGTCTTAACATCAAGCTGCTCAAGATACAAATCCTCAATAGCAACTAAAGATAATACAGTTCGAGTAGAAGTCATCTTTACTACAGGAGAAAAAATTTCACCAAAATCAATACCTGGTTTCTGTGCAAATCCCTTTGCTACCAACCTGGCCTTATGTCTCATTTGTCCATTCTCTCATTCCTTTAACCTATATATCCATTTATTTTTTAGTGCTTTCTTTCCAGCTGGCAACTCAACCAAATCCCACGTATGGTTCTCTTTCAAGAAATCAATTTCCTCATTCATGCCATGCTCCCACTGTTTCTTAGATTCTACCTGCATTGCCTCATCAAAACTTTTTGGTTCTCCACCATCAGTGAGCAACAAGTAGTATAAAGAAGGGGAATAACGAATTGGAGGTTTACTTACCCTTTCAGATCCCTTATGGGTATTTGAGACTCATTTACAGCTTGATGTCTGCCTAAATTTCCTTCTGACAGTGACCAATCCCGGTCATCTCCGATCGATGCCTGTTTGCACCTGACCGATGTCAATTCCACCTGATCAACATCGATTTCCATATGACCGACATCGGTGTTGATTTCCATCTGACCGATGTTGGTCTCTGTGTTTTTTTGTGAGTGATGTTTTTTATCCGCGAGCTCATTTTGAATCATAACCTCTTCCAAATCAAGATTGCCCTGCTCAGAATTATTCAACCTCTTAAGCTGATCACTGTACATCACCTTCTCATTAAAAACCAAAGCTTTCCATTTCTTAAATGTGTCAAAAACATTAGATTTTCTCTTTATGCAATAAATCCATACCTTTCTTGTAGCATCATCAATGAAAGAAACATAATATTGTGATCCTCCAATAGAAGCTACCTGAGCTAGTCCTCACATGTCTGTGTGAACAAGCTCCAACTTGTGCTTCTTCTTTGTTGACCTAGTTTTGAGAAACCTCACTTTCTTTTGTTTTCCAAAAATGCAATGCTCACAGAAATCTAGATCTATGCTTTTCAAATCTGAAAGCTTACCTTTTGACTTAAGAACATTCATTCCCTTCTCACTCATGTGACCAAGCCTATAGTGCCACAACTTTGCATCTACATCTGAAGTAGATAAAATTAAAGGAGAATAATCAGTAATACAAGTAGATAGATAAAGTGTATCTACTCTCTTACCTTTTGCTAATACAAGTGCACCCTTGGAAACTTTTCAAGATTAAGCAGTGAGAGTTACTGTGCAACCCTCATCACCCAACTTTCTTGCAAAAATCAGATTTCTCTTCAGGATGGGTACATGCATGACATCCTTCAACACCCATGTGTTGTCATTCTGCAATTTCAGCTGCACTTTTCTTTTGCCAACAATTTTACAAGGCTCATCATCCCCTAAATAAACTTTTCCAAAATCTCCATGGACATAATCATTGAAAAACTCTATATTTGGGGTTGCATGGAAAGAGGCACCATAATCTAAAACCCATGATTCTACTGTATTATTCAAAGAAAATATAAGAGCATCTTATGCAACAATACCTGCAACTTTTACTTCTTTATTACCTTCATGCTGATTTTTTTTGTTATCCTTCAACCAACAATCTTTCTTTGCATGCCCTTTCTTTCAACAATTCCAGCAGGTTATTCTTTCATTTCTAGATTTGGATCTACTTCCCATCTTTGACCTTGATTTTCCTTGCTTGCCCTTCTCTCTTTGCCTTCCCCTGCTTTCAACACTTAAAGCATTACCTGATGTTTCCCTTGTGTTTTTCCAACAAATTTCTTCATTCAAGATTACACTAACAACATCATCAACTTTCAAGATATTTGAAGTAGATGCAGTATTACTAATTGCCATTACCAAATTATGCTAACTTTCAGGTAAAGAGCATAATATTAAGAGAGCCTTAATTTCATCATCAAAAACTATTTTGACTGAATTTAACTGATTTACTATTGTATGGAAATCATTAAGATGACTAGATACAGATCCACCTTCTTGCATTTGCAAATTAAATAATTGCTTCATAAGATATACCTTATTCGAAGATGAGGGTTTTTCATATAAATTTTCCAAAGTATCCATTAACTCTACCGTTGTCTTTCCCTGTGATAAGTTGGAAAACACAGAAGCTGCCAGGCTCAACCTTATAGATCCAAGAGCCTTTCTATTAAGAACATTCCATTCTTCATCTTTCATATCTGTGGGCTTCCTTGAAACCCCACCCAATGGTAAATATAGATCTTTCTGATACAGATAATCTTCAATCTGTATCCTCCATAATTGATAATTCTTGCCATTGAATTTCTCCATTCTTAGTTTACTTTCTTCTGCCATTGCTTTGCTCCCACTCAATTAGAAACTCCTATGAGTGAATTCTGTAATCAACAAATACTAACATGCTCTGATACCAGTTGTTAGTGTATACACATAGCTCTGATATCAGTTGTTAGGATCTTAGAGTACAATTGATTACTTTTGTATAAGCAACTAAACACAGAATTGAAACCAAGAGTAATAAGTAACTAGAAATCAGAAACAATAAATAATAGGAGATACAAGAAATAACCAATCTTGTATTAAACTCTTCCAGAAGGAAATACAATGAAGAAATCTCTCTCTCCTCACACCTCTTAGATGTACGGTAATTCTCTCTCAAGAGTTCTCTCTCTCTCAATCAATTACAATCAACTCAGATTGCTACAACAATCATGGAACAAGATTTTTTAATAATCTTCTTGATTCTTGCAGATCTTCTTGATCTTGCTTATCTTGCTCAAATTACAATATTGCCCCATGGGTCTCTTAAATAGAATTGAAAAGCAAACAATAATTAAAAAAATAGACTCAAGACTAATTTTAGTCTTTACATGCAAACTAATTGTTCTCCCAAAAATAGCAATTCTAAAAACGCACAGAAGTCGGTGTCGGTCTAAAGATGACTGATGTCGACGGACCCCTAATCGATTTTAGTTGGTTCAGACCGATTTCGTCGATGTCGGTCGACCCCTAACCGATGTTGGTTGGTTCTGACCGATGTCGGTTACTGTGTAACCCTAGCAACCTCCACAATAGCTCATTGGTGAAGATTTTAGCTCCACAACTCAACAATATTTATGTCATTTATGGTGATTGAAAGATTTCAATCATGGTATATTATGCCAAGAATACATTTGTTGCTAACATTTTAGAAGGAAATGTGAAGGATGAAAAATATTTGCTAGCAGATGTTCTCATTTTAAACAAGGATAAAATCTTTCTAGTACTTGACTCTGATATAAAACATAAAATTTTGAAAGATTTACATGATACACCAATTGTGGGACACTCTAGATCCTACAATATTTGTAGATATATAAGAAATATATTCTCATGGTGGAGCTTTGAGGAGGAGGATCTCAATCACATCAGGGAGTACACCACCTACTATCAAAATGAAGTATAACATGTCTTCCCAATAAGTTGGTTGTAGCCATTATTTATTCCCCATCATGATTATAAAAGTATGTTCCTGGACATCATCACAAGTCTTCCCAAGGTACACAGTAGAGACTGCATTTATATTATTATGAATAGGCTAAATGAGTATTCATACCTTTTTTCCATTTATCTAGAATCCAAAGCACATCATATTGAAGAAGTATATCCTTTCACTCAAGGTTGTCTACACTTAAGAGTATGGGATGCGAGTGATATCTTGAGATCTATCAAGGGTAGTAATAGCCAATTACGATTATATGACAAAGGAAACAAAGTAGGGGTTACCATTATCAAATTTTCCAGCCTTAGGACTACTATCATCATAGATTACAACTGTTGCACTATACCAATTACAATCCTACAAGTGTTTTTAGTCATAGGGTTTCTGATTTTCAAGTTCTAAATAGAAATATGCTGATTATTACTATTGTGAGAAGATTTCTAGTCATTGATTATCTATTTCTAGCCTCTAAAGTATTGACAGTGATGATGCAAATGATTTTTAGTTTTGTTATTGTTATATCATTTTCACTCTATTGATTCATGAAATTTTAGACTTTGGACTACTGTTAATAGCCAAATAAAGCTTTAGGTTAGCAAGATTTGATGAACTTTCCTTACACTATGTTGTTTGTGAAGGATTTCAACCATGGGATCAATTGGAAATAATCTTGCTTATTACCATTCTGTTTCATAATTCAAGGGAGGATTCATAATTTTTAGTTCATAAGTATATTAGAGTGCCACAACAAAAGCCAACTACATCACAAGAAGGATCGAGCATTAAGAATTGTAAATTTTTAAGATTGATATGAGATCTAGGTATTACAAAGATGGTTAGTTAGAGAGAGTTAAAGTAATTAAGCTAGTAATTGCTTGAGGATAAGCAATTTTGGCAAGGGTTGACTGTTATGTCTCTTTTTTAAAATATTTAATTAAGGAAATAATTTGGTAATAATATTTTAAGTTGTCCAAATTGACTTTCTTTTATAACATAAAAAATTGACACTTATATACTATTATTACAAAGGAGGCCAAAAGTAATATTTGTTAAGTGGGTCAAAAAGATAATATTTCTAAAAAGTAATGTTTTATTAAAAGTATTTTAAAACACTTTTAAGGTTTTTAAAATGAAAAGTGAAATTAAAAAAAGAGGTATTTGTTGCATCCTGATTCTTTGCTAAACAAACTATTTGACTATTTATGGATGGTTATAATGGACACACATGATATTGGTTATATTTTTTACTAAGCTTGAGATTTATGTCATTTTGAGATAGTAGAATGTTTCTTAGCTAGATGATGATACATGATTGTTTATTATGAGTTGGTTAATGTATGCATTTATATTTTAAGCATATTAATGTATTGTTTCAATTATATTATTGCTTTTATAGTTATCATGTGATATGATCTAATTCCTTACGCATTGTGAGATAGATATAGGAGAATTCATCTCTCGAGCATACTGTAGGAAGAGCATCATCAGATTGGATAATGTAGATGAAAATATCAAAGGTCAATAGAGAGCTGGTGAAACCTTGCACACACCACAATAGTTAATCATGGTAGAAATGCATTTGTTTGTTTATAGTATGTTTGATACTTGTTTGGAGTGTTTGTTTTCTATGGTTTTCCAGAATAGGTAAAATATAGAAATGAATTCCTTTGCATGTTTAGTATGTTTTGCCATTGATAATGGTAGGAGCAACTTTAGTAAAGGTAAATTTAAAATATAGATTATTTATGCATTTTTAAATTTATCATTTAAATTGCTTAGATATAGTTAAATACTAATTTGATTTAATTAAAAATATGAATTTGGGCAATTCATATTAAAATATAAAAAAGGGAATCATTTTGAAAAAAAAATAAAATGAAATGGAATTAAAGAAAAGAAATAATTAAAAATTTAGAAAAACAAAAAAATAATTGAAGGTTTTAAATTTAGCAAAAATATAAAAAGAATTAAAGTTTTAAACTTAGCAAAAACAAAAAGAAAAAAAAAAATCTTGGAAAAAGAAAAGCTATGCCTACCTTTACTTAAAGAAATGGTTGAAGTAGGATTTTAGGATATGCATTGGAGGAGAAAAGAAGGGGGGCACAATTTTGGAGAGAAGATCCAAAAAAAGGCAAGCGACACGATTTCAAAAAAGAAGACAAGAAATATCAGGTAGGTGTTGTAATTTGATTGTCAAATAATTATTTAGTTCATTGATTATGTGTTTAGTGGAATGATTGAATGTTTGTTTTTTTCATACATGAGCCATGATTAAATTGTGTAGAAAATAAAAATATATACATAAACTCCATTAAACCTGTGATCTGCTATACGGGTAACACTTTGAATAAGTTTTAGTCTTAAGTCGTGATACCTTTAGCATACCCTCTTTGATATTCAACTATGTGAATGGAAAGCATGCTATAATAAATCACTTACTTATCAAGAAATTGGATAGTAATATCATAATAGTATATTCCTAGAATAAAGCTAAGTGATAGCATGTTGAAAAACAAAATACATAGTTAAAACCATGGGTTATTGTTAATCATTTTAAAACAGTTTGAAATCATCTTGTTTTGTCTTGATTCTCTACCAGTAGATGAGGTAATGGTGTTTGGTTTTAGGATAAAATTTTGTTGAGCAAAGTCATGGGCTACTGGCATGGCATCAGCCCATATACCTTACTCGACCAACTGAAATTTCCAAATATATATTTAACTTCTAAACAATGTGTTAGCAGGAAAAAAAAAAAAAAAAGCCACATTGTGTTATATTTATACTACAACGATAGTAGCGTCCTTATGCATAAAAGTAAGCCTATAATATTATATTATTATATATGTAATATAATGTTCAACGTGTGAAAATAATATAAGCCGAAAGTTAATTATATAAAACAATGTTGGATAGCAACTTAGGTTATTATGCCAACTAGGCAATTAGGTGGAGTGGTTCGCTTTTATCTTATATACATTAAGGACTATACATTACATATCCAAGTGAATTTAATTGATGAAGTAAATGGGATATATAAACTTGTATAATGAATATTTACCCTAGTTTATATACCCTTTATCACGGTTATTAATGAATATATATACACATAAAATAAAGTCATGGAGATTTATTAATATGTCACTTTATTAAGCTATGTTTTAAAAAAAAATGTCTAAAACAGGTATGGAAACTATAAACCATTATAATGGTAGCGATGTATAACATTGTTATTTATCGACTCATGTGGTATAGACCTTGAACATAGTAAACATATTTTTTGTCTAGGCATTGGTCAACACTAAGGGAAGTTTTATAGAAAATTTTTATTAATTATTTACCTTTGGAAGCAGAACTCGAATAAGTTCTATTGATTTGACTTATGTAGATAACATAAATAAAATTTGATTTTTAATATAAACTTCTTGAGTCTTGTAAAGAGATTTCCACAATAGCTATAGTTAAATTGGTTTTAAAATTGCTCGGATATGCATAAGTCATGGGAAGTGGTAATACAGGACCAATCAAGATCTTAGCTCTTGGTGCGTAATTAATCATAACAGTTATATTTCTTAACATAATAATGTGTACGTGGTTATAAACTCTTATTGTCAAACGTGGATTGGATTAATCAAAAGAGTTGAATGGTTAAACATAGTTACCTCCTATTGTGAGTTAAAACTTGTGGAGCTTTTAGATTTCTTAATGTGTGGAAATTGACACATGGAATTTGACATTGCATTAAGTTATGTGTTTATGACTATTAGTGTATTTAAAAACTTGGGGTAGACCCTTTTGGTTATTATTCTCAGGTGGAATATTAACTGAAAATTGAAAGAATTGATTAAAGTGAACTTAGCAAATGATTGCTTATAAAACCCTAAATATAAATTGATTGTTAGATTGGGTTTCTTGTGTTTCAAGAAAATGAAGTTCTAGGTGTTCTAACTATTATATGCAATGTGTGTTTCCATGTATTTATAACTACTTCATTAGTTTGGTTTCTATGCATAGTAGTTACGACTAAACATGGACTATGGTAATATGGGTTGTCATATGGTGTAGTTAACTGGAAATTAAATGTATTGTTTGAATTCTATTGTTAATTATGTGTTTACCCAAGTGGTATAACCTTAATCATTATTTTTAGTATGGGATAGAATATAATGTAAAATTCATGCATATATTTGATGGATTAAATGTATGTTGTTATTAATCATATGTTTAGAATGTCATGTGATTGATGCATTTGCTAGTAGGATGTAAGTTGTTTGAATCTTGTGGTTAAATTGTATTTGACAAATCTACATTGCTAATGCAGAGTAAGGAGTTAGATGGACTTCACTAGCTTACTGGGATTGCTTTGCCAGATGAAGGCATCCCGATCAAGTGGTGTGTATGAATTTGATCGATCAATAGATCGCTTTTATATTACTATTTGTAAATCTTAGACTAACTTTAGTGAGATATTATCATTTTATGAGTATGGTTTATATATATATATATATATATATATATATATATATATATATATATATATATATATATATATATATATATATGCAATAGATTGAGTTTTCTATGATATAATGTATGTTTAGTTAATTAGAAATCATATAACACACGAGTACTTGCTTATCTCTCTGGATTCTCGCACCGCCATTATCTACTCATTTGTGAAATAAGGGCCATTCCCTAATGGGATTAGTGTGGATAATCGTTAGTTCATGGTTGGTGTGGAAAAGCACTCAGATGATGCTCTCTCTCCCCACAATAATACTACTTATTGAGATGATACTTGAGATTGCCACATATACTTGAAGTTTGGGACTATGCTCTGGGAAAGCCAAGTATCTCATTTGTACATTGTATTATATTGTACTTGTTATTAAAAATTGTCATGAAGAGTTGTAATTATATATTGATGAACATTAACAATGGTGATTGTGTATTTAGATCAACTGAGGTTGAGATGTTACAAATACTTTCTATATTGTGTTTGACATACTTTCATAATATTAAAGATTCGTAATTTGTGATGTAATATGAATTTTTGTCATGATTGCACATGAATATCTTTATGATCTCTGATATACTCTCGGGATGTAGTCTATTTTTGTATATGTGTTTATTTATTTATTATTATTATTTACACATTTAAGGTTTTTAAAATGAAAATCGAAATTAGAAAAAGAGGCATTGGACTCAAAAGTGATTATTCATTATTCATATTTAAAATAAAAACTCTATTTCTAAGTTGGAGATTATGCATTCAACTTTTCTATCAGAGAACAACAACCCTCTGGTATACAAGTGTATAAGATAAAAACCCTCTTACCCATTGAGGT
The DNA here is from genome assembly GCA_037957365.1 of Torreya grandis. NCBI lineage: Eukaryota > Viridiplantae > Streptophyta > Pinopsida > Cupressales > Taxaceae > Torreya > Torreya grandis. The sequence goes on along the minus strand of JARHVA010002541.1, from coordinate 2,165,771 downwards.
GATTTCATCTAGGGATCATAATTATGAAAATAACTCAAGTTATTTCCATATTTTAATTGGGTGGAAGGTTGTTATCAATTTTCTATTTTGTGTGAGGGTTTGGTCTATTGTTTCCTCTCCACCAGTGTGTTACACCTTACAATTACATTGGCTATTGTATAGATTGGCATACCACTTAGGGCAGAGATATTTATTAGATTTTGTGGATGTTGGAAGCTATCGTAGTCTTTGGTGACTGCTATATGCCAGTTTGAGGCTATTAATTCACCTCCTAGCCAAATGTGTTACTTTGTTGGTAGTTATTATCATCTTTGATATCAACACAACTTTTTTTAAAGTTCATTGTTACTAATGTACCTTCATCTACAACAAGCACAACATTAAAAATCAACCTTTAAAATCCAGTCGTAAGTTATATTGTCCATCACTGATAAATTGTAACAACCCCAATATTTGGTATGTACTTATTTCAATAAAATAAATATTATAATTTGAATTTTTAGTATTAAGTGTTGCATGTGCTAGTCTACTATTTGCATGTGAATATAAAAAATAGAATTTAGAAATTTACAAGAAAAGGTTTATGATTTTTTTTGAAATTATTGTTTTTTGTATAAAAATGGATATTACACACTTACACAAAAGAAATTTAGCCTCTAATTGATCATCATTATAGTCTCCAAAGATTTTTTTGTCTAGTATGCTCTGCATTACTATGTGCAATTATTATATTCAATGATTTCAACATTTTTTTATTATGTATTATAACCAAACCATTTGTTGCATATAAGTTAATTGAAGAATGAAATGAAACTTTTTCTTTTGGAGATAATTATGTATTTATTTGAGACATAAGTAGATCCCAATTTTCAAATTTTGGTTCATCATTTCTAATATTTAATAAATAGTTTTGAACAACCACCAAGAATGAATTATGACTTTAATGGTAGAGAATTATGTATAATGTGATCACAGTGTTAAAGTTCTGCCAAAGGGTCGAGCCATATGATTTGCCTACTTATATCAATTTATGTTCTACACTAAAGGCAACTATCCTAGGTCATCAATGAGAAAGATTAATCTCTTGCCAAACAACATAGACTTGTGTTGCGGGGAGCCTCACACAAACACTAGTCAATATGTGTCAATAATTTTAGACCTATGAAACTCATTTCATCAAAGATAATGTAGTAGATATGTTTCAGGGACTCTTGGAGAGTTGTAAGTATATGGCCTTCAAATAGTTTCATTTTCTTTATTCGTATATAGAAGTTTGCATATATACAATAGAATTTGGAGCCCCTTGTTTTAGTAGAAAGAGTTTTTAGAACCTGATACAATAGTTTAACTAGATTGAACTAACTTTCATTAATCAACAAGAAATTTATTTATATGCAATTTGGAGCCCCTTTTTTTAGTATAAAGAGTTTTTTTTTGAACCCGATACAATAGTGCAACTAGATTGAACCGTCTTTCTTTTATCATCAAGAAATGTATTTATATGCAATTTGGAGCCCATTTTTCAAATAGAACGAGTTTTTTGAATCTGATACAATAATGCAACTAGATCAAACCATCTTTCATTAATCAACAAGAAAATTATTTATATACAATTTGGAACCCTTTTTTAGTAAAAAGTGTTTTTCAAACCCAATATAATAATGCAACTAAATTGAACCATCTTTCATTAATCAACAAAAAAAAATTATTAAAAATAATCAAATTATTAATTAATATAATATGTAACAAATCTAAAATAAACACTTCAAAAATAATATATATTAACTTTTCATTAAAACTTTACTTAAAATATCAAATACACATCAAAATTTATTCTCTGTCAAATTAGAAAAACATTAATTATAAATATATTCCCATCAAACTCATTTACTCTAATTTATGCAACTACGAACAATATAATTTCTTCTAAATATATTATAGAGTGAAACATTTTGGTAAGTTTCATTAAACTAATAAAGACTCCACCACTGAAGGAGACAAAGTGGGTGAGATTTAACACAAATTTAAATACCCGTAGAATTAAGAATTGTATTTTTCTTTTATTCTTTTTTTCAAATAAAGGGAAACCGGAAAGAAGATCCCTTCACATAGCCCTCCCGAAAGCCTGCCACAATGTTACAAAACAGGCTGTAAAAAGTGATGCCAATCACGTGCGTGAATTTGATTGGATATCTTGTTCATAATATTTATATATATATTTTTAATCACAGAGACGGTGTGTGTCGCCAAGCACACTTATAACTATTAAGGTGGATTAATTAAGTCTTATTTCTTGAGAACGCGTTCACTTCTCAAAAGATTTAGACAGCTAAGTTGGATACTTCAATTATTTCAATTCATGGTAGGGTTGAACTTTAATGAATTTAATGTTTTTGATAAATGTTTTATGTTGGGTGGGGTAGTTTATGTTTAATTGGAACCCCCCACCTATGCCAATCGGTTAATAAATATATATTTGATAAATATTTATTTTTTAATTGAAGTTATAAATAAATTGTAATTATGAATTAGTATAAGATATAATTGAAAGTTCAGAGCTTCAAGTGATCATTCACTGTATTTTTCACATATATCAACAATAGTCATAAGTAATTTTATAATACTAACAATAGCCACCATCAATCTTAAGAATAACCCAATCACTTAACCAACTCACCCACATCTTATTGATAATTTAATAAATATTCGATTAATCTTTTCTCACTATTATATTAATACATCTATTTTAATTATTATTTCACAACATATTAAACATTTATTATAATAAAATATTAATATAAATTTAAATTAATAATTCTTAAAAAAAACATAACAAATTTTAATAAGCATAAATTTTTCCAAATAATTTTTTAACTAATAAAAATTAAAATTAAATTTTCATTAGTTATTTTAAACAATATATAAAAACTTAAATAAATCACAATTTATACTTAAAACTATCATACATAATTAAAAAGATAATAAATAAAAAAACTTTGTAGAATTAATTGAACTTGTTATTTTTAATTAACTAGTGAATGTTAGTTTTGATGATCATAATGTATTCTTATTTTTTACATGGATAGATAAAACCAAAGAGCAAGTTACAATTGATCCAGTGAAAGTGAGCCATATGGCATCATGGAGCTCTTCTAGATCTTTCCTTCTCGATTAAAAGTTATGACCTCTAACTAACTAAATTTTGCACATCATAAATTAATGTTTAATTACACAAGTCGTGATTTTTTAAGATTTTGATATAGTGCACATTATTAAAATCTATAATTATCAGTCCATCAAATCATTAATACATAAAAGATTATTATTAAAATTTACAATTATCAATCTATCAAATCAATAATACATAAAAGATCATTATTTTTAAATTTTAATTTTTTTATACAATATATTTATAAAAACTTTTAAATAAAATTGTTAATAGACCTTGATCAATAATTAATGATGAGTTTAAAATTGATATCTATTTAATTATTATAAGATAGTTTTAAAAAAAAAATTAATAGAGTAAAACGTTTTTACTCTGTGTTATGAATCGGTATGGGATACAACCAAGGGCCCATTCCCTATAACAAAAGGAAGGAAAACAAAAGACAAAAAGTACAAAGGGCACCGCCTCCCAAAAAATAGTACACCAAAATAGGGAGGACACAAATACCAAAGAGAACCGAAAGAGTGGAAGAACAAAAGCAAAGAGAAGAAACGAAATCCACTAATCTTCAGCAAAACCACAGTGGAAACTGCGAAAAAAAGATAAACCATAGAGAATCACCAAAAACCCCAAAAAGGGCACATAACAACACATCACCCAAGACGAAGACCCACTAACTATCCATTAGAAGGGCTTATCCACAAGTCGGTACACCTGTCGCCCTCACCTAGAAAGGAGAACTTTTAGGATCCATTGAGAACCATTGTAGATGAGAGAGTGCGCTTCTGCCCTTAGTAATTCCGCCTCCAATCTATGTTCTTTGTTCTTTGAAGAGGTACCAACATTTGCATGATGCGTAGAAGCCCTGGAAGGGGGAGCCCAAGAAAGGTCCCTTTGAGGAGGGGTTAACCGAGAGGTCAGAGTTTCCTGCAAGGAGTCTTTCACTAAGGGGAAGGTCCGGGGCAGGGAAGGAGGGTCCTCAGTGCACTAAGTGGGGAGGGGCGCAGGGCAAGGGGGTGTAGGGCTAGGACTTCCCACAATAACCCCCGTTAACTCCACCATGTGAGACAAAGGGGGGTTGTAAAATTTTTCGTGATTATGCCACTTGAAATTTGGGTAAAACTCCCCTTCTTTCCTCTTCCAAACTCGTTGAGGACGTTGATAGGACTTGGAGGGTCACCCAATGATGTAATGACCAAGGAAGTGACAATGGAAGCAACGAAAAGGACAGCGTTCATAAATGAGACGCTGAGTCTACGAGCCTTGTGAGGAGAGCAGATTAACTAAAAAAGAGAGCAACTTGGAGAGATCAATATAAACACAAACATGGATCGCGCTGAAGTTCCGAAATATAACCTCAATCTTCACGAAAAATCTGATTTTATTCACCAAAAATTTGAGTCTTAAATTTGACATTCATTTAAATATCACTTAAAAATGTTCTGTTTACTCCAAAAAACTCGATAAAAAACGTCACTTGATTTAAAAAAATATTAAAAATATTTTTTTAAATATATTTATTTAAAATATCTTTACTAAAGTAGTTATCTATTGAGTATGGAAATCAGATCGTCCCTAAGATGTCACATCACATCCCATCATCCAGAGAGGTCTAGGTCTCCCTAAATAATTAAACCCTTCAGAATCCATGTATTGTCTTTAAATGTAACACCGTGTGCTGTGTGTTCATGACTTTTGTCCGCTTTTAATTTTCCTCCTTATAATATACACAAGGATGCCAAGTGTGAGGTCTTGTTGCATTGCTCTGGAAAAGAGAAAGGGAAAGTGAAAAGGAAAGTGAAAGAGGGAGGAATGAGAAATGAGAGCAGAGTAGGAGATGAGGCGGCTTGAGGCTGGAGGTTGATGATGTTACAACACAGATTGTGATGTAGCAGGTTTTACTCTGTTTTTTTTCCATTCTCATGTTTTTTTCTTAAATGGATTGATTGATGGCTTGAATTAGGATATAATATCTATGGAGTGGTGTGGGATACTTCAGAGCCTGAAAGAAGGATATTTGTTTCTTTGTACAAGAAATATACATCATACCCGTGTGGCCCTCGTGGGTGGAAACCATACCTCTTCCAGGTTTTGCACTCGTTAAATTATTCTCCATTTTCCCCTTGGCTTATAATTCATTGATTTTCAAGTTACCCAGACAAACAGATCCAATCCAATCTATTATATCTGTTGTTATTGTCTTCTTCTGCCAAGATGGGTTGTGCAGAGGGACTGGGCAATGAGGAGAAGCGGATTTTTCACAGAGAAAAAGTTAGCAGAATCAGAATCAGCAGTGCCCTAAATTCAATGCCTACGGCAGCTTCCTCCTCTGTTAAGAAAATTGTGATAACACCATCTTGGGGCTGCATTGCTATTCTGAGAATTGTAGCCAGATCTGTGATGTTGGTAATGGCCTTGGCTACTTTTCCTTACTTTTGTGCTAAACCCAACTCCAGTCATGGCATTGGAAATACTGTTTTGTCTAATCAGGCCCTTTTACAGTGGCCAAGCCACACTTTCTCTGTGGTTTTTCAAGATATGATCTCTGAAGGGCTGTTGAAGATAGGAGACAGAGCCCTCTGCATTGGAATTGGAACAATATCCAGGGAAGGTACTTTGGGAATTGATATGTTTTTTCAAGAAGATATCCAGAAAGCCAAATTTCCTTATAACTCATTTGATTTTGAGTTGGGTGTTACATATTCTTCCTTTCCTGCAGCTGAAGTCGATCGAACCCTGAAAATTGGGGGTGTTGCTGCTGTGCATCTTTCACTTTCTGAACCAGGTCTGAATCTAAATACTCTACTTCAGCTACACTTGCCTAATTTCAAAATTGTGTATCTGAGAAAATTTGATGAGGCATCAGGGCTTGACACTGTGATTGCTTTCAGAAAGGTACACCAAGCACCAAATCCCATTAAAATGGTGCCACAAAAGGCCTATAAGTGTCCCATGAATGATGAAAAAAGGGCTGCTATGAAAAAACTAGAGCAAATTCTACTAGAACAACCCAGGGCTTCATGGATAGAATCTAATGAGAATCTCAATAACAATATTCAATATCTCCCTAACATTTTAGGCTACCCCCAGAATTCCACTGGCTACGTGTTTGTTGATGTGGGAGCTAGCAGTTACAAATCAAGCATTGGATCATGGTTTCAGTCCTACTACCCTAAGCACAACCATAAGTTTGACATATTTGCAATTGAAGCAGATGGCTCATCTGGGACTGGGTATTTAGACCACCCAGAGGTAAAATTTCTTCCTTTTGCTGCTTGGATTGAGAATGAAAGTGATGGAGTGCAGATTGAGGAGAGAAGAGAAAGGGGATTGGATTTGGCAGACTGGCTGATGAAAACAGTCACTCAAGGAGACTATGTTGTTATGAAAATGGATGTTGGTGGTGCTGAATTTGAGGTACTGCCTAAAATGCTGAGGAGTGGAGCCCTGTGCCTTGTTGATGAGCTCTTCCTTGAATGCCATTACCACACTCCTTATAAGAAGCAGCAGCAGCAGAGGAGATCATACTGGGAGTGCCTGACACTGTATGGTTTGCTCAGAGAGAGAGGTGTTGTAGTGCATCAATGGTGGGGATAAGATTAATATTAGACTCTGCTTAAAAGTAAACTGAGCACATTTTAGGCTCTTGCAATGATTTCTATATTGAATGGCAGGTACTTTTATATTTTATATTTATAAATAAATGGTCGTACAAGGGGTACAGACTGCTTTTTATTGTCTCCTTGCTTAAAATATTATAGTTATTGGTTGTGTGTATCATTGTATTCATCATCTATTGGTTAAATCATTTTTAAATATTGGTGTTGGCAGGAGAAAGGTTTTTGTAGTAGTGTACTTTAATTTTAGACAGCTAATTAATTAAAGTGTTATAACATCACATTTTTAAATTTTTACTCATTTTAATATATCATTTTAATTATTTATAAAGGTGTAACTTATCATATATTTTATGATATAATAGATTTTATCATGAGAGATCATACATTGTATTTTTTAAACCTATGATCAAATTTTAATTTTTGGAGTAATAACAATTTTGCATTAAAGGATCAATTATTGAATCTTATTTGTCAAAATGTGATTGTTACTTTTAAATTTATAGAATAATATTGAACAAGTATTAGATATTATATGCTCAGCTTTCGTAAAATGTGCATCATTGCTGAAATCTTAAATATTACTTATGTATTATTGAAGTGTGGAAATTTTTTAAATTGATTTTATTACACAATTTGAAAATTTGTTTTGGTTAAAAAATTTAACAATTATTTCTTTAATTACAAAGGATGTTGATAAGGATATTTAAAAATATATATTTATTATAAATTATTATTTTTTATTTTTAAATTTAAAATTATTATATATATTTATATTTTAAACTATTTGTAATCAAATTTTGATCATCCAATTTTCTTCAATATTTTTTAAAAAGAGTTTTTGAGGGTAAACTTTACATTTTCATAGAATCATTAACTTGTTTTTTCAATTTTAAAGAACTTTTTATAAAATATATTAGATTTTTTTGTGATGATTGATGTTGTAGTTTATTTCTATTTGTTATTTAAATGAAAAATAATATTGTTCCCAAAAATATATTAATTTTTTTTAACAACATTTATATTGAATTATTTCTATTAATTATTTATATAATAATGGTGTTCTCAAAATTTTATACTAATTTATTTTTAAAAATATTTATTTTAAATAATTTTTCTGTTTTTAATTAAAAGTAAATATTTTTACAAAAACTATAAATTAGAAAAGTATAACATTTTGAAATTATGACCCGGTTCAAAATCTACTAATGAAGAAAACTAAGAACCACAAAGAAATACTGATATAATATCAAACCAAACTCAAAAAAGAATTAGCATAATCAAATAAGGAGCATTCAATAAAACTAGATTGAAAAAGTCAATCTTATTTTTATTTTTTATTAAAATTATATTTTTTTTCAATATATATAATATGTTGGGCTTACACTTCCTTTTTATTATATATATAAATATATATAATTTTATTTTTACAAATTATTATTGCTTGAAGTAAGTAGTGCAAAATAATCTATATTTTTCCAATTAATTTGAGTATATCAAAATATGTGTAATGTCATTATTTTACTTTTAATTAATTTATATGAACTTTAATTTTACATTTTTTTTATCTATTAATCTATTAAAGTTGTTAGTGTACCTTATTCTCCACCAAAAATTATTGGAAAACTGAAATCATAGTTTTAACGAATTTCCTTGTTAAAATATTAATTAAAATTATCTTTTGTAGTGGTTAAAAATATTGCACTAATGTTTGATTTAGTTTATGGTTTATTTGTGTATATATAGAAATACATTTATGTCAAATTGAGAATTATAAATCAAAAAATAGGAAGAGTTAAATATAAAGGTATTCTAGTTTGCATGTGCATTCAAATAGATTGAGACGAGTATATATTACCATCACTTGAGTGAAAAATCTCAACATGACTACATTTAGGATATTCAAGGTACATGATTTATGATGGGAGCGATCTATCAATTTCAATCTACTTGAGTGCCCTTATAAAGTCATCATGTATTTCACATTTTCTATCTTATTGGTAGATCCAATAGTGGTTGAGTGCACTTGCAAGTGATATTGTGTAATGTGACTCACTTTTCAAAGAAATTGTTTAATAATACAAATTTTTTAAAATGGATAACAAGTTTTAATAATAATTAAAAATACTCATGAGATGTTATGATGTATATATGTGTGTGTGCGGGGTGCCATACCAACAACACATGCATTGATCTAGTAGTTTGTTAATAACACACTATATACAAACATAATGGTTGGAGAACTACTCTTCATGTATTAATTTTATTCCCTTTGAAGAATTATTTTTAAAAATCTATCTTATGAAATTTATCCTCCCTATTAACATGTACAAATTAATGCACTAGAGCTCACCTTCTTCAAAACAAACAAAATGCATGTTATTATACTTTTCATGTCCTCCCAATGAGGGATATGTGGTCGCTAGAGTTTTATGAGGTGGGAATGATATTAGTGGAAATGACCTCTACCATCTATGATCACTCTTGAATAAATTTTAATCCAACCATAATCTAACACTGCTAGCTTAGAAGCACATTCCATGTGCTCCTTCCTCTGTAACATTAGTCTTGAAGGAAACTTGACCCAATACCACTTGTATTTATCTAGGGAGCTTCCACTACAACATTTCTACTAAAATAGGTTGCAATTAAAAACGTCCTAAAGTCACCTTAAATTTGTCTTTAAGTCGCCAAAAAAGATATTTTCAGTTCAGGATTGCCTCAAGGGGCCACACAAGAAGATTAAGCCTCTATTATATTTTCCATACACGATACTACACACAAATGGGGAGAATGTATTTGTTCTTAATCTACCAAAATGCTTGACTTTGCTTGCAGTATTCAAAGTGGAACTCCTTTAGCGATACTTCCACCTTTGCTTGAGCCAGCAATATCTTAACAACTTTCAAAGTTGGGTCCTGAACACTTGTGCACAACATTGAAAGCTAAGGTCAATGAAGTGACAAAAATGCACACCCACCAAGGCACACATAAAATTGTTCAGAACGATCAAGATGGGAAAAATGCCAATAAGGCCAAGTGGTACAACCTTCAGTAACTCGAGGTTTAGTTTCCACATTTTGGGTACCATTGTTCCTCAAGAAAGTGTGAATGATTCATGTGTAGTTGCGCAAGTTCACACAACAATCACACATGTATGTGCAATCTTTCAAAGGAATTGGATCTCCATGCCTTTGCAACATCTCACGCCACACATAAAGTCTTTTGGTTCCTTCATGTAGTACCGAGCAAGCTCCTAGAGTCACCCAACGTCTTCTAAAGTCCACACCCTATATATTATCCTATGACAAATGCATCACTTGTATAGCCTTGCGATACCTCTACACACTCAACATCCACATGGAAACTTCTTGCTACCATGTGGCATGTTAGGTGGAAATTTCCAAATCCCCACCATGTTAGAGAACCTATTAGTATACCATGAAATTGGTAGTCAAATTGTCACACATATAGGAAGGTGAACTATCATCCAAGAAAAAGATGAACCGTTTTGTAACCATTCCCTTCTATAACTATCTTTTTGTAATGATGTACATATATTATAACCATCTAGCCCTTAAGGGATCACAGAGTCATTGAAATAGTAGGTTGTTAACATGCCTTGAGTATAGATAACATCTCATACCCATTTTTCACTCCCATTCAATTTAGGCAAATTAGTAAGAAGTGTTTTCTATTATATGATCATAGGAACTGACATTTCCATCATGTAGAGCATTGTAAACATTTCTAATTTTCCCTATTCTTTACATTGGATAAAAGTCATACCATTCTATAAACACTTATTCATCTGTGTTTTGGTTTATTGCTATTATAGTTTTTACTTTGTACATTTTATACCATGTAGCTTGTTACCAAGTATAGGGTTGTCCACCGCACTGACATCTTGGGCCTCATGGTGTAGATCACCACTAACATTGAGTACAAGCACCAAAACAAACCCTTTTCCTTATCATTTGCAAGGCACACTTGTTCTATTAGGATTTGAATACGAGTAATTTATTAGCGATCGGTGAGAAGTTTCATATTAATGAGTGATATTTGTAAAGCCCCAACCATGATGAATGTAGTGGTCAAATAATTTTATGTTTGACTACCATTTTATAGAAATATGGAGTCCATAGTTTTTGGGTCTAGAAATATGGATTGTACAGTTTTTGAGGAGGTGTTAAGGTCACAACGAGTTTTTGATGTTCTCGTTATCTTACCACAAAAACCTTATTTCTATTTTCATATTATAACGAATGTTTTTAGATTTTCCACAAATCAAAATACTCTTCTAAAACCTCTCATAGTCATTTATTACTTTGGATTTGAAATATTAATTATGTTGAATTTTATTGTTTTAATTGTTATTATGATTAATTTAATGTGTGTGGATAAATGTATTGCATTTTAAAATTATTCAACAATTATTTTCTTAATTGCAAAGCATGTTGATAAGGATATTTTCAAATTATATATTTATTATAAATTATTTTCTTTTATTTTTATATATATATATATATATATATATATATATATATATATATAAATTTTTGATTACCAAATTTCCTTTAATGTAAAGTGAGTATTTTTTAAAGAGAGTTTTTAACGGTAATACTCTACATTTTCATAGAATCATCAATTTACCTTTTTAATTTTAAACTATTTTTTACAGAATATATTATATTAATATTAAATCTTTTTGTGATGATTGGTGTCCCACTGTATTTCTATTTGTTGTCTAAATGAATAATAATGTTGTTCCCAAAAGTTATACCAATTTGTTTTTAATGACATTTATATTGAATTATTTCCATTTATTATTTACATAAGTAATAATGGTGTTCTCAAAAATTTATACTAATTTATTTTTAAAAATATTTATTGTAAATTGTTTTTTTTTAAAAAGAAAGTAAATATTTTTACAAAAACTATAAATTAGAAAAGTATAACATTTTGAAGCTATGAACCAGTTCGAGATTTCCTAATAAACAAAACCAAGAACCACCAAAAAATATTGATACAATATCAAATCACACTCAAAAAAGAACTAGTATAACCAAATAAAGAGCATTTAATAAAACAAAGATTGAAGATACTATACTTTAAAAAAATCAATTTTATTTTTTCTTTTTATTAAAATTTTACGTTTTTTTTTCAAAAATAAAAATATCTTGATCTATAATTTTCTTTTTTTTTAATTATGTTTGGGTCACACTTCCTTTCTATTTTATATATATATATATATATATATATATATATATATATATATATATATATATATATATATTTACAAATTATTATTGCTTGAAGTAAGTGGTGCAAAAAGAATTTATATTTTTCCAATTAATTTGAGTATATCAAGATAGGTGTAATAAAATATGTTGTTATTTTAGTTTTAATTAATTTACATGAACTTTAACTTTACATCTTCCTTATTTATTAGTCTATTAAAGTTGTTAGTGTACTTTATTCTCCACTAAAAACTATTGAAAAACTGAAAATATAGTTTTCACGAATTTCTTTGTTAAAACATTAATTAGAATTTTGAATTGTCCTTGTAATGATTAAAAATATTGTGCTAATGTTTGATTTAGTTTATGGTTTATTTGTGTATAGATGTAAATACATTTATGTCAAATTAAGAATTATAAACAGAAAAATAGAAAGAGTTAAATATATAAGTATTCTAGTTTGCATGTGCATTCAAGTAGATTGGGACAAACATATATTACTATCACTTAAGTGAAAATCTCAACATGACTACATTTAGGAAATCTGACATGTATAATTCATGATGGGAGTGATCTATCAATTTCAATCTACTTGAGTGCCCTTATAAAGTCATCATGTATTTCACATTTTCTATCTTACTGGTAGATCCCATAGTGGTTAAGTGCACTTGCAAGTGATATTATGTAACGTAATGTACTTTTCAAATAAATTGTTTAATAACACAAATTTTTAAAAATAGATAACAAGTTTTAATCATAATTAAAAATACTCATGAAATGTTAGGATGATTTTCTTAATATGTGTGTGTGTGTGTGTGTGTGTGTGTGTGTGTACATACATACATACATACATACATACATACATACATACATACATACATACATATATATATATATATATATATATATATATATATATATATACATATATATATATGCATGCATGTATATATGTGTGTGTGTGTGTGTGTGTGTGTGTGTGTGTGTGTGTGTGTATGTATATATACACACATTATATACATATATGTACACACACACACACACACACACACACACACACACACACAATGCATACATTGATCTAGTAGTTTGTTAATTACACATCATATATAAACCTAATAGTTGGAGAACTACTCTTCGTGTATTAATTTTATTCCCTTCGAATAATTATTTTCAAAAGTCTATCTTATGAAATTGATCCTCCCTATTAAGATGTACAAGTTAATGCACTAGAGCTCACCTTCTTCAAAACAAACAAAATGCATGTTATTATACTTTTCATGTCCTCCCAATGAGGGATATGTGGTCACTAGAGTTTTATGAAGTAGGAATGATATTAGTAGAAATGACCTCTACCATCTATGATCACTCTTGAATAAATTTTAATCCAACCATAATCTGACACTGCTAGCCTAAAAGCACATTCCATGTGCTCATTCCTCTGTAACATTAGTCTTGAAGGAAACTTGACCCATCATCATTTGTATTAATCTAGGGAGATTCCATTACAACATTTATACTAAAATAAGTTGCAATTAAAAATGTCCTAAAGTCAACTTAAAGTGGTCTTTAAGTTACCAAAAAAGATATTTTCAATTCAGGATTGCCTCAAGGGGCCACACAAGAAGATTAAGCCTCTATTATATTTTCCATACATGATACTGCACACAGATGGGGAGAATGTAGTTGTTCTTAAACTACCAAAATTCTTGAGTTTGTCTCCAGTATTCACTGTGGATCTCCTTAAGCCATACTTCCACCTTTGCTTGAGCTAGCAGTATCTTAACAACATTTAGACTTGGATCATGAACACTTGTGCACAACACTAAAAGGTAAGGTCATTGAAGTGACAACAATGCACACCCACCAAGGCACACAAAAATTGTTCAGATCGATCAAGGTAGGGAAATGACAATCAAGCCAAGTGGTACAAACTTCAATAACTCAAGGTTTAGTTTACACATGTGACTAAGGGTAATGGGTACCATTGATCCTCAAGAAAGGGTGAATGATCCATGTGTAGTTGCGCAGGTTCACACAATAATCACACAGGTATGTGAAATCTTTCACAAGAATTGGAGTTCCATGCCTTTGCAACATCTCACGCCACACATAAAGTCTTATGGTTTCTTAATATAGTACTGAACAACCTAATAGAGTCACACAACATCTTCTAAAGTCCACACCCTATATATTATCTTGTGATAAGTGCATCACTTGTATAGCCTCGCAATACCTATACACACTACTAATGTGTGACACTAGTGTCACACAAGTACATCAAAACTCAACATCCACATGGAAACTTCTTGCTACCGTGTGGCATGCTAGGTGGAAATTTCCAGATCCCCACCATGTTAGAGAACCTATTGGTATACCATGAAATTGGTAGTCAAATTATCACACATATAGGAAGGTGAACTATCATCCAAGAAAAAGATGAACTATTTTGTAGCCACTCCCTTCTATAACTATCTTTTTGTAATGATGTACATATATTATAACTATCTAGCCATTAAGGGATCAAAGCTTCAATGCAATAGTAGGTTGTTAACATGCCTCGAGTATAGATACATCTCACACCCATTTTTCACTCACATTCAATCTAGGTAAATCAATAAAAAGTGTTTTATCTTATCTGATCATAGGAAGTTACATTTCCAACCTTATTGAGCATTGTAAACATCTATAATTTTCCTTATTCTTTACATTGGATAGAAGTTATACCATTATATAAACACTTATGCATCTATGTTTTGGTTTAGTACTATTATAGTTTTTACTTTGTACATTATATACCTTGTAGCTTGTTACCAAGTACAGGGTTATCCACTGCATTGACATCTTGGGCCCCATGGTGTAGATCACCACTGATCTTGAGTATAAGTCCCAAAATAAATCCTTTTCCTTATCATTTGTAGGGTAGACTTGCTCTATCAGGATTTGAATAAGAGTAATTTATTAGTGATCGGTGAGAAGTATCATATTAATGAGCGATATTTTTAAAGCCCCAACTGTGACGAACGTAGTAGTCATGTTTGTCTACCATTTTATAGAAATTTGAAGTCCATAGCTTTTGGGCCTAAAAATGTGGATTGTACAGTTTTTGAGTAGGTGCTCAGGTCACAACGAGTTTTTGGTGTTCTCATTATCTTACCACAAAAATCCTAATTCTATTTTCAGATTATAATGAATGTTTTTTGATTTCCCACAAATCAAGATACTCTTTTAAAACATCTCATAGTCATTTATTACTTTGGAGTTGGAATATTAATTAGGTTCAATTTTATTGTTTTAATTGTTAATGTGGTTAATTTAATGTGTATGGATAGATGTATTGCATTTTAATGTAAACCCTAAGCTTTCCCATATTACATAATGATAAGTGTTCTAATAATTAATCAATCTCTCTCGAATACATGTATCACTCAATTTATATGAATAATTGATATATATTAGGTATTTAAATGAGATATAATGATTGTCTACTTATAAATGACATTTGAATTCAAATCAAAATAATATTAATACCCATGCCAATTTTCAATGGCTACAACCTAAAAAGGGAAAAAATGGGGATAAGGGTAGTCGACTCAAAGGGACTCTAAAGTACAAGGTAAGATGAGGATAAAACATGGAGTGCACAAGATAATTTAAGATATGTACAAGGTGGAAGTCCCCATATTTTCCTATTTGAAACAAATTAATTTAATATAATAAATATCTTATATTAATTATTAAATAATACTACGAGACCATTTTATGAAATTGTATAATTAAAAGAAACAATCAAATGTTAATAAGGTTATATAAACTTAATATATAATTCTCACTAAAAAATGGTTAAATTAAAAAATGTCTATAAAAGTTTGATGTATAATCATAAATATGAGTGAGTAGAATATTTTATGGGTGATATTTATGAGTAATATATTTGATCTAATATGTTTTGAATCACCATCTGTGATTCATTGTCAGAGATTTCTCACAGATGGTGATTCAAAACATGTCAAATCAAATATTTTACTCACAATTACTACTCAAAAAATCTTTTTTTCATTTCAATGAACTGTGAAAATATCAAAAATCTTATAAATGCAAATATTAAACTATTAAATATTAAAAATTCATAAAATATATTATTCCAAAAATTTAAAAAATATGCTTCTTTCCTAATGATGAGTATAATGCTCAAACATTCATACATCATATTACCCAAAATGTTTTTGTAAATATGCTTATTGTGAATCAAAATTTGAATGTGAGGTTCTAATTTATAATAATTATTAATATGTTAATCGCTTAAGAGAGTAGAAAGTAATTGGAAAAAAATACTCTCTTTATGTTAAAAGTAAATTTAAAGAATAAATTTACAATATGATGGTGATTTTATAATAAATTTTTGCTATAAACTTACATGTTAGGTATACTATCAATAAAAATAATTAATTAAGAGAAATGTACATGTTAATATGAGGATTTAAGGTGTGCTGGTATATTGTTATATTGTGCTAAATCTTTTAAAATTAAAAAATAATTATGTTGATAAGGGTAATTTACAATAGAAATAAAGGTGTTAAACATCAAGTCTTTAAAATTAAAAAATAATTATGTTGATAAGGGTAATTTACAATAGAAATAAAGGTGTTAAACATCAAGTCTTTGTGGGAGTTTGGTAGTTATAAAAATAATTGAAGTTGAAAATGAATATAAATAAGAAAACTAAATGGAACATAACAAAAAAAAACTTATCTGGGATCTTTAAGAAGCCATTGACTTTGTTTTTTATAAAAAATAATTGACTTTGTTTTCTATAAGAATTATTATAGTAAAAAAATTTGAGTCATTTCCAATTTAGAAACCTTTAATTTAGAAAGATCAACTATCTGGGTAGAGATGAAGAGCTACAATCAAAATAAATGTCTGAGAACTAAAAATAACATCACCAACAAAATTAATGGCTTTGAGCTTTGCAATGCAAACATTAACTATAGTGATATCTTATAGAATTGGGCACATTTACTGATTGTATTTTCTAGCAACACTTCTATAAACTATGAATTATTAGTTATAAGTATGAAGATATTAAAATATTGGACCCTAAGCTCCCAACAAAGATACAAAGGAGTAGAGAATATTTTTGAAACTATTTTAAGTTGTATTAATTTTGAAAACTATCTGTTGAAATTCCTTCAATGTAATTAATATGCAAAACAATAATCTAAATTCCAAACAACGGTGCACATAATTGCAAGTTGAAAGCAAGCTTCAAGCTTAATAGAAGCATTCAACTCATTGTTAAGGCACAACTTGGTGAGTTTTACTCTAGATTTCATATTGCCTTTAGCTCATTAACCCAAGCTAGGTTTGCTAGCAATGGCCCTTGCACACTATGCTTTCAACATTTTTTGGTCATTGATCTTGTGAAAATATCAAAATACTTCAATACTACAATAGGTTTAATGCATTTAATTAGTCACCATAAAATACTATTCTAATCATTTAGGAGGGGTTATCATTATCAACATACAAAACATTTAATGTAAGGATAAATATAAGGATAAGTACAGTACCATCATGAAACCTAGCACCTAGTCTAACACAAAATGTGAGAGATGCATCATTCTAAACCTCGGTTCTTTTGTAGTTAACAAGACACTAAGAAAATACATGAGGTTTATCCATTATACATAACCCTCCTAACATCTTAATTAAGATTAAATACCTCCCAAGTTAGTGTTAAGTTGTGGAAAAAAAGCTTCACAGGTATGCAAATGTGGAGGTTGTTGAGTGACACAGTAATCGACGTCGGTCACCTGTGCGTTTCCAGAATTGTTCTAATTTTAGATGAACAGTCAGTTTACATGTAAAGACTAATTTTAGTCTTGAGTCTGCATTTCTAATTATTGTTTGGTTTGGGATCTATTTAAGAGACCCATGGGGCTGTATTGTAATGAAGGACTAAAGGATTAGATCCTCAAGTGTAAGATCTAGTAGGTCTGCAAGAGTGCAAGACCAGGAAGATCTATAGGTAAGAAAAAAGAAGAGAAGAGGGAACAACTCAGTGATTGAGTTAGTTGTAATTGTGAGAGAGAGAGAACTCTTGAGGGAGAATTACTGTACACCCAAGAGGTGTGGGAAGAGTGAGATTTCTTCATTGTATTTCCTTCTGGAAGAGTGTTAATACAGATTGTTTGTTTCTCCTATTCTTTGTTGTTTCTGATTTCTAGTTACTTATTACTTCTGGTTTAATTCCGTGTTTAGTTGCTTATACAAAGGTAATCAATTGTACTCCAAGGAGGATCCTAACAATTGGTATTAGAGCTAGGTTCACTAACAAGTGGTAGAGCGGGTTAGTGTTTGTTGATTACAAGTTCACTCACAGGGGTTTATGTTTGAGTGGGAGTAAAGCAATGACAGAAGAAAGTAAACTAAGAATGGATTAATTCAATGGCAATAATTATCAATTTTGGAGGATGCAGATAGAAGATTATTTGTATTAGAAAGATCTGTACTTACCATTGGGTGGTGTTTCAAGCAAGCCCACAAATATGCAAGATGAAGAATGGAATGTTCTTGATAGAAAGGCTCTGGGATCTATAAGGTTGAGCTTGGCATCATCTGTGATTTCCAACTTATCACAGGTAGAGACAACAGTAGAGTTAATGGATACTTTGAAAAATTTATATGAACAACCCTCAGCTTTGAATAAGGTATTTCTTATGAAGCAATTATTTAATTTGCAAATGCAGGAAGGTGGATCGGTATATAGTCATCTTAATGATTTCCATAGAATTGTAAATCAGTTAAATTTAGTCAAAATAGTTTTTTATGATGAAATTAAGGCTCTCTTATTCTTATGCTCTTTACCTGAAAGCTGGGATAGCTTGGTAATGGCAGTTAGTAAGACTACGTCTGCTTCAAATATCTTGAAAGTTGATGATGTTGTTAGTGTAATCTTGAATGAAGAAATTCATAGGAAAAGCACAGGGGAAACATTAGGTAATGCTTTAAGTGTTGAAAACAGGGGATGGCAAAGTGAGAAGGGCAAGCAAGGGAAATCAAGGTCAAAGATAGGCAGTAGATCTAAATCCAAAAATGGAGGTATAACGTGCTGGAATTGTGGAAAGAAAGGGTATGCAAAGAAAGATTGTTGGTTGGTAGAAGATCAGCATGAAGGAAATAAAGAAGCAAATGATGCAGGTATTGTTTCATAGAATGCTCTTATATTTTCCTTGGATAAAGTAGAATCTTGGGTTTTAGATTTTGGTGCTTCTTTTCATGCAACCGCAAATAGAGAATTTTTCAATGATTATGTCCATGGAGACTTTGGAAAAGTTTATTTAGGGGATGGTGAGCCTTGTCAAATTGTTGGCAAAGGGAAAGTGCAGCTGAAATTACAGACTGGCAACATATGGGTGTTGAAGGATGTCATGAATGTTCCCATCCTGAAGAGGAGTCTAATTTCTGCAGGAAAGTTGGGTGATGAGGGTTGCATAGTAACTCTCACAGCGGAATCTTAGAAAGTTTTCAAGGGTGCACTTGTATTAGCAAGAGGTAAGAAAGTAGGTACACTTTATCTATCTACTTGTATTACTGATTCTCCTTTTGTTTTATCTACTTCAGATGTAGATGTAAAGATGTGGCTCTGTAGGCTTGGTCACATGAGTGAGAAGGGAATGCATGCTCTTAAGTCAAAAGGTAAGCTTTCAGATTTGAAAAGCATAGATCTAGATTTCTGTGAGCATTATATTTTTGAGAAATAGAAGAAAGTGAGGTTTCTCAAGACTGGGTCAACAAAGAAGAAGCACATGTTAGAGCTTGTTCACACAAACATGTGGGGACCAGCTCAAGGAGCTTCTATTGGAGGATCACAGTGCTATGTTTCTTTCATTGATGATGCTACAAGAAAGGTATGAGTTTATTGCATAAAGAGGAAATCTGATATTTTTGACACATTTAAGAAATGGAAAGCCTTGGTTTTCAAGGAGAAGGTGATGGACATTGATCAGCTCAAGAGGCTAAATAATTATGAGCAAGGCAATGTTGATTTGGACATGGTTATGATCCAAAATGAGCTCATGGGTAAAAATCATCACTCACAAGAAAACACAGACACTGACATCGATCAGGCAGAGATTGACGTCGATCAGGTAAGAACTGATGTCAGTCTAGTGGAGACCAAAGTCGGTGATGTCGAGTAGGTGGACACTGACATTGGTGGGTAGGTGGAAACTGACGTTGGTCAGGTGAGAACCGATGTTGGTCAGGTCGGTTAGGAGGAACTAACATCGGTCGGGTGCAGACCAAGAGATGACCAGGATCGGTCACTGTTAGAATGAAATTTGGGTGGATAACAAGCTGTCAATGAGTCTCAAATGCCCATGAGGAGGTCTGAAAGGGTAAGTAAACCTCAAATTCGTTATTCCCCTTCTTTATACTACTTGTTGCTCACTGATGGTAGAAAATTAGGAAGTTTTGAAGAGGCAATGCAGGTAGAATCCAAAAAATAGTGGGAACATGGCATGAATGAGGAAATTTATTCCTTGGAAGAGAACCAAACGTGGGATTTGGTAGAGTTGCCAGCTGAAAAGAAAGCACTAAAAAATGAATGGATTCACAGGTTAAAGAAAGGAGAGAATAGACAGGTGAGACATAAGGCCAGGTTATATGGTCTTGAGCAAGCTGAAAGACAATGGTATTTGAGGTTTGACAGGTTTATGACAAAGCATAGCTTTAGTCAATGTCAATGTGACCATTGTGTTTATTTTACCAGATTGGATAATGATAGCTACATTATCCTGTTACTATATGTGGATGATATGCTTGTTGCAGATTTACACATGTAGGAGATTACTGAGCTAAAGGTAAAATTAGCTCACATATTTTCCATGAAGGATTTAGGAGCACCAATCCTTGGCATGAGTATTTCTAGAGATAGGAAAAATCACAGATTGATTTTGTCTCAAGAGGATTATGTGAATAAGGTAGTGGAGAGGTTCAATTTGCAGGATGCAAAATCAGTAAGCACACCTATGGCTGGACAATTCAAGTTAAGAATAGAACAGTGTCCTAAATCACATGAAGAGGTTGAGTACATGGTATGTACTAGACCTGGTATTTCCCAAGCAGTGGGAGTTGTCAGCAAGTTTATGGCCAATCTAGGAAAGAAGCACTGGAAAGCAATTCAGTGGATTCTCAGATATCTGAGAGGGACCATCAGTAGGCATTTATGCTATTTAGGGTTAAACACTTCTCTACATGGGTATGTAGATTCAGATATGGTAGGTGAATTGGATGGCAGGAGAAGCACCACAGGGTATGTGTTCACTGTTGGTGGAATGACGGTTAGTTGGATTTCAAAGTTGTAGAAGGTTGTTGCAGTCACAGAGGCTAGCAAGGAAATGATATGGATGAATCAGTTCATGGAAGAGTTGGGAAAGGAGCAAGAGAGTTGAAAATTATATAGTGATAGTTAAAGAGCAATTCATTTGGCAAAGGACTCAGCCTTTCATTCAAGAACCAGATATATACAGCTTAGGTACCACTTCATTAGACAGGTATTGGAGGATGGTTAGTTGAAGCTGGAAAAGATCCATACAGATAAGAACCTTGCAGATATGTTAACAAAGTTGGTAAAAAAAGAGAAGTTAAATCTTCATTCAACTTTTGTTGGTCTTCAAGATTGAACTTGAAGATGGAGAAACAAGCCAGAAACAAATTAGAGGATGTTGTTGTACAGGTACAGGTGCAGCTGTTTATCTCCAAGTGGGAGATTGTTAAGTTGTGGAGCTAAAAGCTTCATAGGTATGCAAATGTGGAGGTTGCTGAGTGACACAGTAATTGACGTCGGTCACCTGTGTGTTTCCAGAACTATTCTAATTTTAGACGAACAGTCAGTTTGCATGTAAAGACTAATTTTAGTCTTGAGTCTGCATTTCTAATTATTGTTTGGTTTGGGATCTATTTAAGAGACCCATGGGGCTGTATTGTAATGAAGGACTAAAGGATTAGATCCTCAAGTGTAAGATCTAGTAGGTCTGCAAGAGTGCAAGACTAGGAAGATCTATAGGTAAGAAAAAAGAAGAGAAGAGGGAACAACTCAGTGATTGAGTTAGTTGTAATTGTGAGAGAGTGAGAACTCTTGAGGGAGAATTACTGTACACCCAAGAGGTGTGGGAAGAGTGAGATTTCTTCATTGTATTTCCTTCTGGAAGAGTGTTAATACAGATTGTATTGTTTCTCCTATTCTTTGCTATTTTTGATTTCTAGTTACTTATTACTTCTGGTTTAATTTCGTGTTTAGTTGCTTATACAAAGGTAATCAATTGTACTCCAAGGAGGATCCTAACCAGTTAGTTTTTTTAGGACTCTTAACAAATCACTTATCTTAATCAAACATTATTGATAAGAAAATATTACTATAAAATACATGAAACATGAGTTTCTTAATAATGAACAAGTTCTCTTCCGTTAAAGGGTCAGTGGTAAATTTTAGAAGCAATCTTAGAAAGGAGAATTCAAATTGGGTTCCCCCCATTCCAGGTTGGTTTAAATTGAATTTTGATAGAGGCTCACGTGGCAATCCCAATGCCTTTGGTATGGATTGCATTATCTAGGATTGCAATGGTTCTTTAATTCAGGCTACTTCAATTAAACTCTCTGACAGTACCAACAATGAATCAGAAGCTTTAGCTTTGGTGTCTAGTCTAGAGATGACTGAGCACAATGGTATTTCCCATATTTTAATTGAAGGGGATTCTCAGGTTATTTTTCAATCTTTGAATAATAGAAAGGCAATGTCCTAAAATTTAGCCTATATTTAGGATAAAACTTGGTCCTTATTAATTCATTTGAAGCCTAAAAGGCTAGTCATTGCTTTTGTGAAGCTAATAAGGATATTGATACCTTGGCAAAAATTAGTATCGATCAACCTATGGATATAATGATTGATAATCATTGTGAAGCTTAGGTGATGATTTTGGGCATTGATATTGATAATCTTCTTTAAATATCTTATTCTCTCCCTCTGCCACTACCATTTTTTTTGCTATGATTGGTTCATGTGAATTGATTTCCTTTGGAAGGTGGCTTGAAATCTCTGAGTTGGATTTTTAACTCTTCATTCTTGCCATCAGTAGTTGGTTATGGGGAGTAGTGTTTGCAGTGGTTTGGCTTGGAGCTTCTCGATTTTAGGTCAAACTTAATATGGAGTTTATAATATGAGAAGCCTTGGTGTATCCTTTGGTTGTGTGCTCCTGTAACATAAGAGAAATGGATTTCATTGACAAGGTCTCATGGGGTCAGGTGTATAATGTTTTTGGGTTCCTTTTGAAGAGGCTTTCAGTTATATCCTTTCTATTATTAGGGATTAATTTCTTTGTGTCAGCAGGTTGATCAAATTTAATACGATGGTTGCCTCCATATTCACTAGCAATATCATGTTCCTTGTCTCTGATAAAGAGGATGTGAAATCCTTGGTCGAATTATTTGTTAATCCAAATTTTAGGGTGGACCTAGATGAAGCTCTAGCGATAATTGATGGTGGAAAAGAGCAATCTTTGCCCTTCTCAAGTAAAGACAAGTTTTTGTTCATGCTAATGACAGTGTTTAGGGAGATCGAAAGGAAATGCTCTCTCCTCTATAATTACATCCAATCCCTGTTATTTGAGGTAAGGGTTGATATATTATCTATCTTGGTTTCCCCCTCCACCTTCCTGCCTACTCTAGATTCCATGCATTCAATTCACCATTCTTTGGAGAGAATTGAGGTGGTGAAATTATTGGCCAAGTTGTTGTTTCATGGGATTGTTGCTCCTCATATATGGATGGTGAGACAACCTTAGGTGGTGGCTACTAGGGTTTTGAAGGAATGTTTGGTCATGGGCAAACACAAGTTTGAGTAGCTGGGCTATTTGTGTGATTCATTTAGTTTGGGTTCCTATTCAGTGGCAATTCGATTGGCTCTAGTGAAGTGTCATATGCTAGTTAGGAACTATTTTAGGCTTGTGTCCCATGGCAAATTTACTAAAATTATTGAACTGGATTCATTTTGTAAGAGGTTCTTATGATCTGGTAGTTTATTTTTGATCTTGTGCCTTGGTGGTGAAAGCCAAAGATATAGTATGTATAGTTTTTAGTTTTTTGTAAGTCAGCCTGCCTTTTGGCTTACCAACGAAAGTCTTTTTGTCTCTATTTTTTTGTATGTATTCTCCTTTTATATTGGGCAAGGGTCCTATAAACTTGGTATCAATAAAATAATAATAATGAGCAAGTTATATTATAAATCCAATATAAAGGAATACAATAGTAAAGTGAGTCTTTAAGATTTAGTGAAACAATAACTACTATAAATTAGTATATCACTTGCAACATTGTAAGTCCCCTACTTTGAATCTTACTATGTTATTTTGCATAGTTCAGAGATGAAAACATTATTCAACTAGAATTCACTCATGTAATGATATTAGATCAATCTATTATTTCCCTGATCAAACAAATGGATGGAAATTACAATAGAATAATAAGCAATTCAAGGCACTACCCAACAACAACATTGAAGTGAGAAGAGAGTATCAACAAGTTCTAATACTCAAAAATTCAAATTATCATTCTTATTACATAATGACTCTAGTTTACTTATAAATAATGTAACATGAAGGGAATGAAATGCAAAACCATATTGTTTATAAAGGGAATGAAACTCAGAACCATACTTTAGAAAGAAATTTTGAAACCTTTCCAAGTGTATCTATAACCTGTTGCTTCATCAAACAAGTTGAATGTATAATTTAAACTGAAAACCTTTTTAACCATTGCTAGTGCAAATAGGGACACATTAGATGTATATACATAAAAAAGAGAAAACAAATCCATAGTGAAAGAAACTGTATGCATACAAATGAAGATAAAACCATATACACCATTTAAATGTACATATAAAAGCAAACACATGAAATTAAATTTTGTATTAAAATTCTTCAAACACATAGCTATGTTGCTCATAAAACTCATACATAGACCATTACAAACTTGTATATTATTAGTTTTGTATAACTTCATTGCTAATTTTTTAACATAGACTTTTGTAAGCATCTAAATCTGCTCACTTCTTTTAATATCACTAATATTCCTATTAGTCGACACTAATTCCACTTATCTAACCTATCCTGCTAATTTATCCCCTTTCTAATCATGTATATAATATCCTCCCTCATCACTTCTTCATTTACTAACCTTTATTCCACCCCAACAATCCATTAATTTTTCTAATCATCCCTTATCTTATCCTAAATCCCCATTATCTTAATCTAACCCCAATTATCTATTATTTGGAAATTTTAAATTCCCATAGCCCACCTACTAGCCTAATCCTAGGCTCTCCTACACCCCTAGTCCCTAATCACCTATCTAATCCCTGTCTAACCCCTACCTAATCCTAATTAATGCCTAAGAGGATTCTAGAAGTCTCCAATTTTAGATTCCTCTCTATTCTCACCCTTCCTCTCTAGAAGCCTCTAAATCTAGAGGCTTCCAAAGAATTTTAAATTCCTTTTAATTCTCCACCTTAGATCTCCATAATCCAAGTTTGAATTTCAACCATTGATTTCTCCTTCCTCCTCCTATTTAAACAACTCCATTCCTCCATGGAAGGGATGCTGGAAATCTAAGGAAAGTCTTCATGTCAATTTAATCCTTCAATCACAAACATCCATCCAACATCCTTGATCAAGCAATCACCATGTCCAAATTTTGAGTTCAAGGTAATCAATCCAATCCTCTTATTTTCATATTCCATTTAATCATTATTTAGAGCATTTATCTTTAGGATTATAATGTTGTTATGAATTATGAATTCATCTATTGCATTTAGTTCTAATGGTTCTAGACCTTAGGTAGTTTGGTATTTTGAGTGATTAAATTGCATAGTTTAATCCATTTATCTCAAATTTTCATCTAAATTTTGGAGATCGGGGTGGGACATTACTCTCAATTTAATAATTTTGCTTGTTAGAAGTATTCTTAGCAGCTTGTAGGATCAACTAATGGAAGAAAAAGAGCTATATTTTTAAAAATTTGCACACACAGGTGAAATCTTTGGTATTGCACTAGTATTCGTGACCTTGCAGTCACAATTTTGTCCTATGAATTATGATTTTACTCTAACTTCCAATTTCATCTGCTAACAATTTTCATTTTTGACAGGTTAACCTTATTATGTAATATCACTACTTCAAAAGTAGTGACATTGCACTGAAAATAATGATATTACTTATTTAAGTCATGATTTTGTCTAACCTCTAACAGTCTATTTGTAAGGTCATTGCAATAATGTAACTTCACAAATCATGTTATTACCCTGTAAATTACAATTTTGCAACTTTAGTCATGGTTTTATAGGCTTTTAGAAGCAAGCATAAAATCATTCATTAATTAACTTTTTCTGACCTCCTGTTGAATATTTTATGTGGCAAATCAAAGTTTTGGCTCTATGTGTGCAAGATTTAGGTAGAAAAATACCATCAGGGAGGGATTTGGTTGGCAACACCTCAAGATATAAAACTACAATTCTTAGAGTCACGATATTGGCCTGATAACCATGATTTTGCTAATGAAAGTCATTATATTACGATTTTGATAAAAAACACTAATAGTTGCTCATTATTCTTTGACCTACAAGTTTTATTTAGATACTATCTATTTTTCAAGAGCCAATCTTCATTTAAACATCAAACACCCCCATTTCTTACATCTTGTTCGGGTCACTTGGGTCTTAAAAAGGAAAATTTTGACTGATCACATCTTCATAACAAGGATTTTGTATCTGTAAATGTTTGCTATATGATTGATAGGGTTAGCAGGAGAGAAGCTAAGGCAAGAATATCATCAAAAGATAATATAAAACATATTACTTTTACCTTTTGCAAAATTGTAACTCATGAAATCGTGAGTTTGTACTATAAATAGTGATATTATTCCTAGATTAGCGATTTTGTCATTTTATCAAATTTTGCCATCTTAAATTAATTTTGTCTGTTGGTTTTTCATTATTAGATCCATAAGGTAGTTTTAGATAAAATATGTTGGCAAAAACTTTCTATTTGTCAGATTGTACATGATTTTTGACAAGTAACTTAGTACTTATTTATAAAACTTTGATATATCATAATCAGTCTTTAATCAATCATAGTAATCTATAAATAAATAGTTATAGGCATATAGGAAACTTATCATAAACTATGTAGGCATCTGTTTGGGTCAAAAGTCAAAATATTGATGTTTTGTACTTTATCACAAAATCGCTAATCTCAATTTTTAGTTAATAGTGATTTTATCATCTTAGTCATGAATTTGCACTAATAATCATGGTTTTGTAGTCTAATCATCACGGTTAACTGTCTGTTACAAAATTATAACTCATGAATTATGATATTGTAGTATGTAGTTGTGATTTTTCACTAATTTTAGCCTTCAAAATTATCCTTTTGAGTACATTTTTAGAGCCATTTTTGGTGAATTTTGAGTCATTTTGGGCCTCCCACAAGGCCCAAATTACCTTTGGCATCGAGGGCTCCACCCCTCAACCCTACCTTGTATCATTAGGGAGCACAACTGGGGCACTACCCCTTGATCCCACTAGGGTCTGCCACCCCTAGATCCCCATTTCATGGCCCACTCACCCAAAGGAGTTATAGAGCCAAATCACAATTTTTTTAGGGTGTTTTTCTTAAGGCCTAACACTTTATTTCTTGTAAGGATAAATCTAGTTGATATTTTATCTAACTAGCATCATCATTTTGTAGGTCATATATTAGTCTAACATTTTGATTTACAGGTTACCCCTCAATATCGTTAAATCAAACTACTAATCCTTGTCTTGCAGGTTACCTCTTTTGAGTGCCAAAGTCAAACTACTAACCCTTGTTTGTAGGCCACCTATCAAAGACTTTTTTTTGGCACTTTAAAAATCATTTTTGAATCATTTCAATCATCTTGATCATTTTGTCTTATATATATCATTTTCATCATTTTGTCATGTATATATCTCTTATGTATATTCTTGCTTCTTGTAAATAACTCACACTTAATCTTAATCGATTAATTAATCTCTTTTTTGTCTACCTATTTATATCCCAATGGCTATGGTGGTGTATTCTCTCCTCCTTATATCCTTACGATGATTCTTGAAAGATCAAAAACCACCTATAAATTGTCCCTATTTTCCTTTTCAAGGGGTCAGTGATGTGGATTTCACTACCATGCACTAGACCAAACCTTGTGTTCCGATGGAGTATAAAAACTAGGAGAGCTATCATTAGGCACCAAAGTAAAATTCACCATAAAGTGTTATGTGGAGTGAGGGTAATTTAAGCTCTAATACACAAGGTAGTTAGACATCATCCTATACGAACTTGGGCCCCATCGTACATTTGCATATATCAAGGACGCACCTAGAAAACATTGTATATACCTAGCCTAGGACCTTTCAGCCATAACAAGTGATCCACTACCAAAGTGATATGAACCTCATAGTCACAAGTGACCAATAATAATCCAATACTCATATATTGATCTGAAGTATTGATTACACACAAACACCAATTCTTTTTATGAAAGGAACAACTTTGTATCATAGGCCTCTTCGAGGGGGCTACCTCATTTGAGCAAGCTTAATTACAATATTTATTCTTCAATGATCTACAACATCATATGCCACTTTATTTATACTATGTATTACCTACCCCACTCCTCATTCTAATGCATGTGGGGTTATCCACTATAATATTATTATACCCCTATTTAGGTACATTACATTCCATCCCCCTTAAATATGTTTCATCCTCAAAATATGATAATAAAATAGGAGAATGACCAAATGAAGGTTCAACCATACATATTTAAATAGGGTGAAGACTAGATATAACCCCATCCATTCATCTTTTTTTGATTATGTGTCTTCATTCTATGTTGGGAGGTGAACATATACAACAACATGGCAAACATGAGCACTATAACTATAGATTGAAGTGTAATTTGAAGCATGACTATCATTGCTTCAAAGTGAGAGCAAGGGTGATCAAAATAGTCTATCTTATGAACTAATCTAAGATACATGCCATCCCCCTTAGCATTAATATTGACATACATTTTTGTTAAAGTGGCCAACCCCACCAAAGAATTCACTGAATTATTAGAATCATTGGAGGGAAGAAGAAAAGAAATTTTTGTCATATGTATGGAAGACTCAGGGAACATAAAATTAAATAAAACACCCTCATCCAAGTGAAGGATATCTTCATTCCATGCTCTGCAAATGTCCTCCAATTCCAACCATATAGTTATTTCTACTTCATATTCTTCAACTATAGGAAATGAATCCACATACCATTCGCTATAGTTATGCTCCTAATCTAACCATGCATTAATTTTTGCATCATATTGTGTGGTTATATGGAAGTGAGGTTCATTTATATCACAAATAACATGAATATTATTTAATGAATGCATTGCTTTAGATAAAATAGAAGGCTCCATGATTTTTTTGATTTTTGATTTTTTTTTACAAAAGATTAGTCGCTAAAACTATTATAACTTTAAAAATACCAAACTAAATTCAAAAATTCAAAATGTTATAGAAATATGAGATAAAGATGCATAAAACCCAAATTTTTTTTGGCTTGATTCATTACTATTTATGAGTAGTTTGAATAAAAATATTTAGGATTTTTTAAGACAAAAAACAAAAATCTGCGCTTTGTAGACTTGCTCCATGAAGCTCCTAAATGTGCTTACAATAAAAATCATGATCACAAAAATTTCCCTTGAAAGCACTCTGATACCAATGATAGGAACCTCATACTCATATGTGACCAATAATAATTCAATACTCATATATTGATCTAAAACACTGATTACACACAAACACCAATTTCTTTTATGGAAGGAACAACTCCGTATCTTAGGCCTCTTTGAGGGGGCTACCTCCTTTGACCAAACTCAATTACAATATTTATTCTTTAGTGATCTACAACATTATATTCCCCTTTATTTGTACTATTTCTTACCTACCCCATTTCTCATTATAATACATGTGGGATTTTTCACTATTCTACTATTATGCCCCTATTTAGGTACATTACATGGATTTAGTATCAACTCCCAAGTGTCTGTCACTTACAGATGGCATTGAAAGGGTTTGAGATATTCTTAATGGGTCACTGGGCTACAACCTCACCCATAAATCTATTAGACGGTTTGGTATTCGGGCTACACACCCTTGAGTTTACTAAGCATAGGTTTATGGCTTTCTTGTTTGTTTGTGTGTCATGCTAGACCAATATTGTTTGTGAGTTGAGTCAACGTTTTACCCAAAACTATACATGCCAATCTAGGTACTTTGTACATATCATCCTATATATCTTTACCTTACTATCATTTTTTACATCTCATCATCCTCTTGTATAAAATTTGTTCTCTTAAACATCCTTATCTCATGATCCTCGTATACATATTATCTTTGTATATCCTTTTCATTGTCCTCCCCCATCTCCCATCTTATCTTAATCTTCTCCTAGTCTAGTCATATCCACTCTTCATTAAACATCCCCCATCACCTACATGACATCCTATCATCCACATCTTTTCCTAAGTCCTCTTTATCTTGACCTTGCCTCCGTACTAATCATCTCATCCCCTATCTAGTTTAGCCTCATCCTATCTTGTCCTAGTTGGCTCTTTAGGTCACACCTATGTCCAAAACATCCCCATTCATCTTACCACTTATCATTTCATCATCACCTACATATACTTATCCTTGTTCCATTATCATATCATCTTCATCACATACTCCTATCCTATCCCACCTTGAGCAAAAGTATTCTAAGGCTTGAGCTAGTACTTTTATTCTTTCATTCTAATCCACTATCTATCATCATTTGGTCAGATCTCATACCTAGTTGGTATCCTATTAACATCTTATCACTTTGTCAGTTTCAATCTACTATCCAAACATCATCAACCTAATATCTATCATCTAGTCATCTTGCCTACTCATAACTAATACCCATCCAAACATTGACTTGTTAATTTGAATCTAGGCACCCATCAAATCCCCAATCCTTGGATAGCTTGAAAACTAGGCATTGTTGATAGATCACTAGCCCTTATTGTAATATCAGTCTAAAATTTGATCTTAATCCTACATCATCTCAATCATATTTCATCTATCTCATACTAGCTCAGTCATTCAAACCTACTTTGTTCAAGAAACCATCTCTAATCCTTAGTCTACACCATCGGTCCCCTATATCATCCACTTTTTATCATCCATCACCGCATATTTGGACCCAATTCTCATAGAAAAATACATCTTGGCCAATAAGGATGAAGTCCTTTTGTGAGCACTAGAAATGGGAGCTCACCTACCTTCTGACCTTGCTCTCATTCAATCCAAACCAACATCTCGCATCCTTCCCCATCTATAATTCCCTATCTCATCAGGGCCAACCTCATCATTTAATAATATGGCTGCCCTACTCAATAAATACATATCGAATAATAAAGATGAATTCTTATTACAGATATTGAATATGGGTGCCCGTATTTCCAATGATGTTGACCTCATAAGCCTAAAGACTCCCTCTAAGCAAATCCCCCATCAAACCTCATCCCCATCTCAATCCATTCCACCATCCATTAGTCCTCATCCTAGTCATGGCCTTCCTAGTTCACAAATTTCCTTATTTAATAAGTATCTTGATAAAAACCTGTAGGTAGTCTTCTTGCGACTCCTTAAAATAGGTGTCAAATGTATCAACCCCAATCAATTCACCTTACCCTTAGGCCATACCCATTCACAGTCAAACCTTCTATCCCTTAGTCATAGCCAATTTTATACCCCTTCTTCTGATAGCAAAGGGAATCCTATCCTGGCCACCTCATCCACCTAGTCACGTCAACAACCATCTAATCTAAAGTCCAATACTTCCACATCTAAGTCACAAACTGAAATGGGTCCTTTTACTCCCCTTCATATGTCCTTGAAAGATATTTCCTTTAACTTTTTAATGATAACATGATGGTCTATCCACCCATACGACATCTTGATCTCACCATTCCTAAGACCTCTAGGTATAAAGCTAATCAATACTGTATATATCACTGAACTTGGGGGCATACCATTAATCGATGTCATAATTTCCAAGACTATGTCCAAGACCTCATCAATCATGGTTATATAAAAATTGAGGATGAACCAAATGAGTCTATATCCCAAGGTGAACAAGAAGAGGAATGCCAAGATTCTATTCTTGATCATGATCAAGCCCTTCCCCTTCTAAGCCAAAGTCGAGACACTAAATCCATCCTCCATGATCCTCTCATCTTTTATAAGTCCTCTATCAAGAATGAATCTATTTCTCATGCACAAATACTCCCATATTTCATGAGACCTTCTATGGGCCTATCTTTGTTTAATCCATTCCTCCTCTATCACTCCCCCATGTTGAGAGGTCACTTGTGAACAATGAATTTTTGACTAGCAGCATTATATCTTATATATTGGAGTCAACATCGAAGCCAATACAAGTTTCATCTACATCAATATCATGTTAAACACTAAAATCTAAATTAGATTCCTCTTCAAGAACATCATCCCTCATAGATATTACAATAGATAATGACTATGCCTGTTATTTTGAAGATATCCATAATTTGGATGATAACTAGTCACCAAGCATATATTTTGATCCCAATCAGGATGATGAAGTCATAACCGAGTTTTTACAAGCTCTATCTATTGAAGATTATCAGAGCGAATCTAATCTTACTTTATATATGTATCCTACATAAAGTCTTAGTGATCCTTTTAAGATTCTTGAGGACACTTTCTCTGACATTGAGGCTAGGTCTCCTAGTGACCTTTGTGAGTACTATTATTCCCATTATCCCCTTAATCCATCACACAAAATCAATCATCCACCTCACCTCTATAATCCTTATATTCCACTCCATGAAGGAAATGCATAAGATCATGCATTGTTGGATTCCTTTGTGCATTCAACATCATGTGACACAAATACAAAGGTCTAAGACCATATTCCAAAAGTCATAAATCATAATAATCAAGTCATCTTTGATCCCATCAATCAAAATCAAGTAAATTCAAATCAACAACCTAATAAAAAAAAATCTTCTCCTAGTGAGGCCCAAAATCAGGCACTAAGGGAATGTCAAAGTCAAACTAGTCATCATCTATCAAGTCAAAAATCAATTTCCTCTAGTGAAGCCCATAATCAAGCACCAAGAGGTACACAAAGTCAAACCCAATCAATAAATCAAAAGAATGTCAAAAGTAATAATCATATCGTTGACCATCCTCCTAATATTTGGATCAAACAATCAACAAGTCAAAAGGTCTTGGATCCATTAATCTCATGGCACCAATATAAAGAAATCCCTCCACCATATCCAATGGTGTATGCAATTTTTAAAACCCATTTATGCTCCCCATCCTATCATATCAACCATCCTAATCATATTCCTCTTTCACAACCTATATCCCATCATCACACTCACAACATAATCCCATTCGTACATATCTCAAATCCTTGGGCAACATTGTCCCTCATAGGGGTTACAAAGACACCTGGCTAAAATGTCTGGAGGATGTTAAATCAAGAGTTAATAAATTCCACCAAGACATTTAAGCATCATCTTTATATAGAATAATTATTGGTTAAAAATCTATCCAGTGTTAGCATTCTTGCTTCTCATACCCATATCTAATAAATAGAGTTGCTAAAAAAATCAAAAAATAAAAAAAATCAAAAGAATCAAAAAATAAAAAAAGTAAAAAGTAAAAATTATTTATTCAATGGTGAAAACCAGTCTTCTGGCACCTTGGGCAAGTACAATGATGAAAATTGGTTTCCAACATCATGGTATAATATTTAATTATCCATCAAACCCATCCCTTATCAATTCCATCATCAAACTTATCTATGTCACCCATCCATTCAATCCACCATCTTCCATCACATTATATTCCTTCCCTATCTTGAACTTCATAAAGGAGTGGAAGGTGTCTTGAGAAATGTTTTGAACTCATCTTGACATATTCTCCAATGGACACTTAGGCAACTAAGCATCTAGGTCCTTCACGATGTGGTTATTGGCAATCCCTAGTCCATTCTTCTTGGTCCTCATCCCCTTTTCCGCATCACTCTCATCCTTTTATCATCCAATTCATCATCCCATCCATCCTCATCCTAGTTTCTAGGCATGGTATTCACTTTTCTAGTAACTCCCTTTTGTATAGTGTACATACATTTCCCAAAAGGCCCTAAAAATTAAAATATGTCAAAAACTCCTACAAATCATAAAAGTTGAAAAAGACAAAAATAGTCCATTGTGTCTTGTCTTATGCATAAACCCCATCACCATATCCATTTCATTATCCTAAATAGCACCCATATTATATCTTCCTTTCCCTATCCTAAAAACCCATTTAATACCCATCTTATATCTCAATCATCATCATTGGATACAACATTTCGTTTTAAAACCAAAACCTAGTGGTCACCTATCCCTACATGTTATAGTATTATCAACATACATAGCCTTATCAAGGCTATAGTTTGGCATCCATCACTCCTTATTAGTTCCTTTTCATACCTAACACCCATCCTATCACTATTTTGCTAGTGTGAAAGGTATTTGATCCCATCATCTGCTAATATTCTTGTTAGATTGGACTCTTGCAGGGTTTTATCTATTGGTAATCCTTCATCATTTTAATCTTCCCCACATATTCTTAGATTTGGTTTCTATAAAATATCTACACACTTATATTCACCCCTTGTCACTTGTCTAACTATTTATCCTAATCCTCACCCATCTCCCCTAAATCTTTATCTTCATCTAACTCATTTGTCTCATCCACATCCATATCTTTGCCTAAGTCCTAACCCTAATCATAATCATCCTATCCAAATCCAAGTCTATCCTAAGTCCACAATCACATCATGATCATCCTAGTCTAACCTATCACCCAATCACTCATCCCATCATTAGACAAGACATTGTGACATTGCATGAAGATACTTGTGTGTGTGTTACTTATATGTTATGTTTGGCTTGTCTTTTATCATGTAAATATTTGATTATCTTTATCTTTCACATCTGTCTTAGATCATGTGTCTTTGGTCTCTTGGGTAATAAATGGGGATGCTATGAAGTCGCCCAAAGCTAAAATAATGCTTATTAGTGCCCTCGATGATGCAGATCTTTCCATTTACCCATGCACTTTGGCATAATGTCCTCTTGGTCATAATTATATCATGGGGCATACTACCAAGTGCCATATTTATTAGATTTCTTAGACTATGATGAGCCTTATGACAACTATTATGGCTTGATGGTTCACACCCTCATCATTTGTCTAAATCATCTTAGCATCCTTGTTCCCATCACTAATCTAATCCTCACGACCCATCCGACTAACAAATAATCTTTCCTCCTTCTCATCAATCATTGTCATTGATTCTCTAGTTAGAACTATATTGGCCTAAGGTCTCCTAAGACTATGTAGGCAACACTTGCCTACTTTTTAGTGCCTAAAGATAGTGCAACCACTCTCCCCTCTTTCCCCATCATTCATCATCACATCTATTTTCTTTTTTACCATCCTAAATTTGTCAAATATTTAAGTTATAATCATTAATCAACTAGTCTATTGATCAATCACCATCCTCACAATCATCTTCTTAATATTTTCATCAATCACCTGCACCTGTCGATTGGGCTCGACAACATCACAACATCCATCTTTTTCTTCTATCAATCACTGATTGGTCAATTTATCATCTATTGCTCCCTTTCATAAGTCTTTGTTAGGGGTATCATCAATATTAATCACATTGTGTCTCATTGATGTTATTTTTCTCCTTCATATTTTGATCCCTCGATCATTTTCATCATATCATTCAACTTCAGCTTTGAGCTACACCATCATTAATATTATCAAATCCTTGTCATATATTGGCCAAAATCTCTCCCTTATATGTATTATTTTAGATTGAGGTAAAAGCAGGTTTTGAAGGGCCCCCGAAACCCTTTAATAGAGAGCAAAATAAGAACAACTAAGCCCATAGGCAATGCCTAAAAAACACTACAAAGAGGTAGCAATAACAGGTTTTGACTGGTCCTGAAACCATAAGAGACACATTCGGTCAAAACCCAGAAACAAAAGTCTGGTGGTACAACAAACAAAAGCTAACAAAAGAAGAACAAAGATCAGTACCAGTTTCTTAACCAACAAGAAGGACCAAATTATTCATCCAGTTCCAATATCAAGTTCATGGCTTCTTTTCCTTTCAAAGCAGTTTCCTGGGTGGTAACCTCCAGCAAAGCTCCTTTTTGTGTATCTTTCTTTCTGGAACTTTGCCTTGTCCTTTTGCTGGGACCCTCAAGTGCTTTGGTCCCCTCATTGGCTCGTTTACCTATATTGATAGCAGCTGCACAAATGTTGGACGTTACTTCCTCCATTTTCTTTTTGTTGTCCTTTATTAGTTCCCGGAGGTTGTTTTCGTAAGCTTTGAGCTTGACAGGGATCTCGCTTAACTAATTTTCCATGTTGTTTACTTTGTTCCAAGCAGCTTTCAGAGAATCTTCCAAAGTTTCCACTTTTCTCTTGAGATCAATGATCTCCCTACACAACCAGGAATCTAATTGGGAAGAAGACTCAGCTTTACAGTTAACCCAATTCATAGGAGTGTGTATCTCCTCATTTTGATTCTTCCCTCTCCAATCCTCAGAATTTTTATTGGGGCTATTCCTAGCTTCATCAAAGAAGTCTTCTTGACTCTTTTGTTCCCGCTCATTGATTCCATCTTGAATTTCCATCTCCATGTTTTGAATATCTTCCTGGACAGAGATTTCCTTTTCATTCTTAGAAGTTGGGTCCTCACCAGGATCTTCCTGGACAATGTCAACCTCCGCCACTTTTT
The DNA here is from genome assembly GCA_037957365.1 of Torreya grandis. Taxonomy (NCBI): domain Eukaryota; kingdom Viridiplantae; phylum Streptophyta; class Pinopsida; order Cupressales; family Taxaceae; genus Torreya; species Torreya grandis. Next base: position 2,128,738 of record JARHVA010002541.1, on the reverse strand, counting down.
GGTTTTCCTCCGTCTCTTCTATTCTGGTAGCAGAATCCTCCTCTGTATTGACTTTATCTTTTTCAGTTTCCTCAGATCCTTCTTCATCATTGCTAGAGTTGGTGTCCCAGCTCTCAGTTCCATCTTCTTCCTCTGGTTTTTCCTCCTTGGGTTCTTCAATTCTCTCCCAACCCCTTTCTTCTTCTACATTCTGTTTATTAGGACTAGGGGTCTTAATTTTTCCTCTTCTACTTACATTTTCATTCTTTTTGTTCCCTGGCAACTTATTTTTCCCCTGTTTGGGATACTTAACCAATGCCCTATTCTTGCAATAGCCTTCAATAAGCAGAATAAGGCCTTCATGAAGCATAGGGCGCAATTCCTTTTTCCTATGAGCATAAAGGCTTTGAATCAGGGAGTAGCGAAGATAGAAAGGAAAAGACAAGCTAGCCTTATGCCTGAAGTGATTGAGGAAGACAAAATGGAACTTATGCACTCGTTTGCTTCTTCCGTCCAGGATGAAGTACTCCCTTATACAGCTTAGGACGTCCCTCCAAATCCCTTTAATCTGATCCAGCTCATAAAAATCCCCATTTTTGACCAACTTCTGCTCCTCCTCATCCGTTTTGGGGAACTTACAAAATGCCTCGTTTGAAATGCTGGTCTGTTTTGAAAATTTGATTCCTTCCATTGACAACCCTGTAACCTCAGCAAGAAAATCCTCAGTTAAATTTACAGTTATACCATGCAGGGTGACCCTGTCGTTAGACCAATTTTTGAAGAAGGCCGTCATGATATGCGGTTTAGAGCCGTGGAGTCTTTCCATGTAGCTCGTAACATTTCCTTTCTGCAAAATTCTCCAGACTTGATGTTTCTCTCTCCATTCTGCACAGCTCTTGGGCTCCTATTTACGAGGTTCTCCCTTCCTTTCACGCGCCATACTCATTTTCTTTGAATTCCACTTACTATGGATATTACCCCGGATCCTCCTGCTGTCAATTTGATTGGGACATCGACTTTGTTTATGGCTTTTCAGGATCCGCTTCTCCCTCTCGAGGGCCTTACTCTTTAATAATTGGGTTCCTTTCCCCGTGCTGCCACTCCTCCTACTCATTAAGATTTTATTACACTCCAATCCTACCTTCTTTCGCATGTGTGGCATAGAGCAGAATGATCGCCCTTAAATCCACGTTCCTTACTAAGGTTTCATCCCACCTCACTTTTTGCCCTTCCCAGACATCACAATTAGCAAGCCAATCTGCAACACCATTAGCTTCACGGTAGGTATGGGTGATTTTTATTTCTTTAAATTTATTCAAAAGAGTTTTCATCTCCTTAGCCTTATCCTCTATGGTCCAAGACATAGTATTCTTATTATTAGGGATATTTATAACATTCAAAGAGTCCCCTTCAAGCCACAATTTGGAATATCCCGAGTCCACAGCTAATTTAAGGGTCTGGAGGGCAGCTGTAGCTTCGGCAATGTGGCAGTTAGATATACCAATGGGAATTGCAATAGCATCAATAACCATTCCCACATGGTTTCTCAGAACACCACCACAACCAGCATTTCCCAGGTTCCCTTTTGCTGCACCGTCAAAGTTACCTTTAATCCAACCTTGAGGTGGACTAATCCAAGTAACACCTGATCTGGGGTTATCAGGTTTATCGAGAATAAAATCCTTCCTCAGGGGATTATCCACATTGAGATTAGAGCTTAGATTTTTTTGAGAAGAAATTTTTTCCTTTAGAGCTCTAATGATGTTCTGGCCAACCACCCATCCAGGGAGCTCTTTGTTTCTGAATATTCGGTTATTTCTTTCCTTCCATATTCCCCACCAGGTATGGGGAAGAGTAATTTTCCATAAGAAGAGAACTTCAGGATTCTTTGAAGGGCAATACCAGCTTTTGAGAGAAAGTTCAACATTTTTTTGATGAATCCATGTAATGCCCCACAGATTGAGAACCTCCTTCCAAACAAGCTGAGTGAAGGAACAATTCACAAACAGATGATCTCTATCTTCAAGGTCTCTCTTACACAGAATACACCTGTTAACAATATTGACTCCATGTTTCTGTAAATTATCCAGAGTCAAAATTTTATTTTGGAGAAGGGTCCAGAAAAAGAACTTGATTTTAGGAATGAGCCCCTTAATCCAGGCTCTTGTCCATAACGGTTTTCTGCCATTTCCCTTGGAGATGAAGATGGAAGAGACTTTAAACTGTCCACTTGGCTCCTGATTCCAAACAATTTTGTCTTCTTGATTAGGATATAGGGTTATAGCATTTAGGGATAATTGAATATCCTTGAGATCTTGATCATAATCAATGAGGTTTACCCAAGTGTTGTTCTGCCAGTATTGATTAACCATTATGCCCACTCTTTGTTTACATCTTTCTATAACATCTTTATCTTGGATTTCTTCCTGTAAGGGTTTACCTCTTACCCAAATATCTTCCCAGAATTTCACCTTTTTACCATTACCTACTTTCCATGAACTAGCTTCTTCAAGAACATGTTTTGTTCCCTGGACTGCCCCCCAAATAGCAGACGGATGAGAAATATCTGGAGTAGTAAAGAAGTCATGAAGTGACTGTGCCTTAAATAAATACTTATGCTTCCATATTTTACTCCATTCTTTATTTTCCTGATAGACCCTCCATCCCTGTTTAGCTAAAAGGGCAGTGTTCATACTTCTTATCTTCCTTATACCAAGTCCACCATCCTTAACCAGTTTGCAAATGTTATCCCATGCAATAAGAGGCATTCTCCTTTTCTCCTCAGAACCTGACCAAAGAAAGTTTCTTTGGATTTTTTCAATTGCCTCAGCAAATTTAGAGGGGATTTTGAAAAGGCTCAAAGCATACGTAGGTATACTTTGAAGACTTGCTTTGAGGAGAGTTACTTGGGATGCATCCAAAGCTTACAGTCTTTATAATATTATCATCATCATGTTATGGTTGATTCCCCCTTGGGATGTGTCAACAATCATGACAAAATCATCTCTAATCCTTGTGCATGTGTCCTTTCTAGGGGCATCATCATCAATCTGTAACTCATGGCTCACATCGAATTTGTCTTCTTCATATTCTATCTCACATTTGACATCCCATCCCCTTATCTATCCATCTTATCCCACCCATCAGTTCTTCTTTTGAGTGGCCATCCATCTCATTATTCCTTGCATGTCCCCCTGAGGGGGCATCACATATCCACTAACATCATTACATCATTTACTGACATTCATTCATGACATGGTTTTTCTTTGAAAGACCATTAATCCCTCCACTTCACTCCACTCACAATGCCCTTTCAAAAAGGGGTAAAATGTATTCATCTAAATCTACTCACTTCATTTAATGTCACTAATATTCCTATTAGTCGACACTAATTACACTCATTTAATCTATCCTGCTAATTTATCCCCTTTCTAATCATTTATCTAATATGCCCCCTCATCACTTCTTCATTTACTAACCTTTATTTCACCCCACCAATCCATTAATTTTTCTAGTCATCCCTTATCTTATCTTAAATCCCCATTATCTTAATCTAACCCATATTATCTATTATTTGGGAATTTTAAATTGCCATGGCCCACCTATTAGCGTAATCCTAGGCTCTCCTACACCCCTAGTCCCTAATCACCTACCTAATCCTTATCTAACTCCCTACCTAATCCTAATTAACACCTAAGAAGATTATAGAATTCTCCAATTCTAGAATCCTCTCTATTCTCACCCTTCCTCTCTAGAAGCCTTTTTATCTAGAGGTTTTCAAGGAATTTTAAATTATTTTTAATTCTCTACCCTAGATCTCCATAATCCAACTTTGAATTTCAACCATTGATTTCTCCCTCCTTCTATTTAAACAACTCCATTCCTCCATGGAAGGCCAACTAAAAATCTAAGGAAAGTCTTCATGTCAATTTAATCCTTCTATCACAAGCATCCATCCAATATCCTTGATCAAGCAATCACCATGTCCAAATTCTTATCTAAGGTAATCAATCCAATCCTCTTATTTTCATATTTTATTTAATCATGATTTAGAGCGTCCAAATTTAGGATTATAACACTAATTTGAATTGTGAATTCATCTATTGAATTTAGTTTTAATGGCTCTAGACCTTCCTTAGGTAGTTTGGTATTTTGAGTGATTAAATTGCATAGTTTAATCCATTTAGCTCAGATTTCCATTTATAACTTCATACAATGAACTTATTATTTTTTTGTTCAAAATACTTTAGACACACTACAAAACCAAGACAAAAGTGATAATATATTTCATAAATGCATTAATGAAATGTATCGAGCATCAAGAAAGATTGGAGATTTTTAATACAATAAAATATTTACATAGATCGTGAGGCTATCAAGAACTGTCAGACATTAATGCAAAGTAGATGAGATGAATACTATCTAAAACACATCATCAATGATAGTTGAGATTACAGTTAGATGCCATCAAGGTAGACATGTCATCCAACATAGAATGAGCTCAAGTTTGTGAAGGAATGCATAAACACTAAAATTTCTCATGAGGATCAAAGTTATAAATAAATCCTAGTGTAACTTATCTGCTCTAAGGTAAACCATACTATTTGCATCAAAATTAAATAACCTTTCCTACAATATTGAAATGATAACACTTTTTTTTATTAAAAAGGATTCATCTCCTATTAAGTATGCCAGGGTTGTATAAGTACTATCAAATGAAGATTGACAACATTCCTAAAAATTTCAATTAAATGAAACTGAATTAAACAAAACTATTACATAATGTGAAACATTATATGACTCATTTAAATGCTTTCGAATATAGTAGATGGTAACCCTGATCCAAGATACAATTCACATATATATACAAGTAAAAAATGCCAAATTCTCATCGTTCTTAAATTATCAGGGATGATAAGGGGTGCATGGTTACTGTCTATGCTAGTGGGATAGGCCTTCAAAGCAATAATTATGCTAAAGCCTCTGCTCTTATATAGGGGGTGAAATTGTCTATTTCACTTAATATTAGGCAATTACACATTCAGGGGGATTCCAAACTTATTATTGATGTTGTTACTAACATGCTGAATTATGCCTGGAAACTAAAAGACATTATAGTGGACATATAGATCCTTTTACAGTGGATCCCTAGAATTGATTTCTCTCATATATATAGAGAGGGCAATGGGGTTACAGATGCTCTTGCGGACTTTGGTCAATAATTTTCTAATTGGCATTGTTGGCACCAAATTAATAACATCCCTTTAAATATAAGGGACTTGATTCAAAAAGAGATGACGTGTCAATGATGACTAATCATCTTAGGAAAGATAGTTTATTTTGTCAATTTTATTGGAAGATGATGACCTGTATCTTAAAGTAGATGTTTTTAATACCTCACTTTCTCAATGTCATCTTTGCTTTATTACTCCCTTGTGTGAAGGTGAGGTGTTTATCTACTAAATATAGAGATCTCCTTGTAATCATGTTTGAGCATGGGAAGAGTAGGCTTCAATTGGTCCTTCGAAAGGAAGCTCTTATTAATGATATTACATACATATTTCTTATCATAATGGTTAATCTCTCCTTTAATAATAACTTTGTGAATCTCTAGTTTTGGGGGTTCCGTGTCTTTGTTTAGAAGGCTATAATGGGAGGAGATAGGATTCGAACGGAGCCAATTTCCTATTGTGAGTTTAAGGATAATGCTATGGTCTGGCATTACTGTAAGGAAGGTAGCATCAACCCTTTTTTAGAATGGCTTAATGGCTATGATGAAAATCTATCTGAGCAATTCGCTCAGACTTGGCATAACCACAGAGTCACTATTGGGAGAATTAGGTTTGAGGTTTCGATGAAATTTATTGCTATGGTGACTAGCATGTTGTCTAAGGGGACCAAGCTACAAAGGAAAGCGAAAGTAGTGGACCATTCTAACTAGAAGTTAATCCTGTGGGAAGGCAAAGAACTGGTTCCTTACCAGGGAGGCTTCGAATGGGCTAAGCTGCCAGAACCATGGGATGATGTGTGTTTCCTTCTTATGAAATACTTCACTCTAGAGGGGAGGTTTACCAAGTTCTACAATTATCATCTTCCTTTACTGAATCATTTAGATGCAATGCTCATATTAACTTCCCATTATATTTTCTTTCTTCCCTTGAGCATTCAATTTTTAGAGTTAAAGCTAAGTCGACTAAGAAACCCTCCAAGAAACCCATTCCCCTATACCAGGGTCTTATTCTTTGCTTATATAATTACCACCTTGCTTATAATTTCCACCTTGCTCTAGAGCCACCTAAGCCTATCCAGTCTCATAATGGTGAAATTACTACCAAACATGATGATACCATTGTATCTGAAGAGCCTTGCCCTTCCCCTACTTCTCATAAGATGAAAGGGGGTTCCCTTTCTTTGTCTAATAAGGAGACTATCATGGGGACTGCTACCCACACTCTGGTCCTTAAAAGTAGTGTGAAGAGTAGGAAAAGGAAACTTAGGGAGGGGGAAGAGGAAACTGTGTGGGATGATGTGGGGACCCCTAAAAATATTAACAGTACTCCTATGGGATTGGGTAGCAAAACTAATATGTCTACTAAGGATAAGGAGGGTTTATCCTCTAGTGTTAGGAGTTCAGGGAGGATTGCTGAAAAACCTACATCAAAAACCAAACTTATTGATTATTCATAGAGTGCTTCTGAAGAATCCACTCAGGGGGATAAGGCCAAGGTTATTGAAATCCATGAGATATTTGAGGATGCAGGGGGTAAGAATGGGAACACATAGATTGATGCTTCTGGGGGTGCTATGGGTGATTCTGAGGTTAATGTTGACGAAGGGAGAAGGATGTTTATGGAGGAAGCTGTGGATGAGATGGAGGAAGGTGTTGATTATAAGAATGACATTACTACCCTGAGGGGTCATGTAAAGAAACTAGAACACTCAATTTCCACTATGCTCAGGTTTACTGTGTTACTTAATCTTTCTATTTTACAGGATATTGAGTCTACAGTTGCGGAGGATAGAGATGAGAATTTCAAAAAGCTAGATGAATTTATGGAGTCTTTGGCTAAAATATGGGAGAATCTTTCTCCTTATATTTGGTTTCCTTTATGTTGTTTTTTCTCTGTTTCCTCATACATACTGTCTTTAGGCTTGTTTTGTTATCTGTGCTAATTATGCTAGTTTAGCGTGCTTTGTTGTTTCTGTTTCGAGGCTCTTTGGTGCTGATGCCTCTAGGTTTTATTTTTGATGCTTTTTAATGGTTCGGCCCCTTGTTTTCCACCTTATATTATCAAAAACATATAGTATAATCATGATTATTATCTTTGTACTAGAGATTGTAAGACACAAATCATGACTAGAAATTAAGTCGTTAAGTTGAAGGAAGAATAATAAAACTAGTTACATAATTTGTTGGGGATTATAGATTGCAGACTAAGTGTGGAAGTCTGTGGTGTGATAAGACTAGAGGTAGAAGTGCATTTACAATTTCCTATCCCTTGAGAGAGGACATTGGTGTACATAATATGCAGATCTCTAGATAAGTTTTCCAAGAACTCAAAGTCTATTTTGTCTTTCTTATCACCTTCAAGCAAAAGTTAAAGACATAAATCACCAAATGTTTCATTAGTATATCACTATTACCACTGCTAATTTGATGGTTAAATATATTAAGTAAATTACATGGTAAGCAGTTTTAGTACCTATAGAGTTGTTGGGCACAAATTTGATTTGCATGTCAATTTTGCCAAATAGATAATAATTATTTGATAAAAAATGAACTTGTATCAATATACACATAGTAAGGGTAAATAGACTAGGGTAATAATAATAATTAACAATTGATTATATATAAAAATATACTTGAGGAATGGTCTAGAGTAAGTTATAATTTAATGAATGGAAGGCATAAATTAAAAAAAAAAAAAAAAACTTATTTGAGCCTAATGTGCTTTATTTGGTGTTTAGCACCATGTGGAAGGTTGTTTAAATGCTGAAACAACTTGGTTTCAGGTCCTTTTCAGCTCCACACACTCCTTGAATACAGATTTCAATGTAAAAAATAGCCTTTAATGAAGACTCCGATGCACTGCCCAAAAACAACATTTGAAGTGAGAAGAGAGTATCAGTAAGATCTAATGTTAAACAAGTCAAATTATCATTCGTATTAAGTAATGACTCTAGTTTTCTTAGCAATAATGCAACATGAAGGGAATAAAACTCAGAACCAGACTATAGAAATACAATTTGAGAGCTTTGTAGGTGTGTCTACAACCTGTTGCTTCAACAAAAAAGCTAACTGAATATTTAAAACCAAAACCCTTTTCAACAATTGCTACTGCACATAGGGATGCATTAGATGTATATACACAACAAAGAGAAAGCAAATCCATAGTGAAATAAAATTGTATGTATACAGATGAAGTCAAAACCATATACACTGTTTAAATGTAAATACAAGAGCAAACACAAAAAATTATATTTTGAATTAAAATTATTGCAAACACACATAGCTACATTGCTAAAAAAACTCATACATAGACCATTAAAAACTTGTATATTATTAGTTCAATAGAGCTTCGCTACTAATTTTCTAATACAGACTTCATACAAAGAACTTTTTATTTTTCTCTATTTAGAATACTCTAGACATGCTGTAAAACCAAGACAAAAGTGATAATATCTTTCATAAATGCATTAATCAAATGCATCGGCCAATAGAGAAGATGGAAATTTTTATTACAACAAAATATTATCATCAGTGCAATATTAAAAAACTCATTATTATCGCATCCTCACTCTATACAAACTCCTTCAAACCATGTGAAGTTTGTAATAAGATGTAAATGTTCTGACCAATCAGATTACATAAAATAGTATTATTTTATGCCATCCGTTAAACATAGTGCAAGTCAAAATTAGATAAGCACAACATATTTGTGTAAACGAAAATCAATGTCACTTGTTAGTGAGATATTATTTTCACAATCCATTAATTAAATTATAGAATTTTTGGATAAAACTATGTTAGAGTTTTTAGACTGATGTTTCGGTTCACACTCCATGAACCATCATCATGATATGAGAATGAATTAGGTGATATTATAGACCAAGTTACTCCTTTATAAATATAATAATAAAACTCAGTAATGTCCTTGTGAGTCAAAAAGTGGAGGAGAAGGGGAGAACAAAAAGAAAAAAGAGCTAAAAAATTATAAATTAATAATAAAACAAAAATAGAAATAAAACAAAACTAATAACCCCATTAATAAAAATAAAATTAAGATTAAAAATAATGAATTTTATAAAGATTATTTTTTTTAAAATTTTTTTAGGATTATAAATATTTTTAATTTGATAATTGTTAATATAAGTTTATTAATTTGATATAAATTATAAATTATAACTTACCTATTATAAATTATAAGTCATGTAGTATAAATTGTAAATTTTAGATTATAAATGCTTAACTTATAAAATGTAAATAAACCTTTATGAATTATGAATTATTAATAATTAATTTATAAATTGTAAAATTGTAAATTATAAGAAATAATATATAAAATAACATAAAATAAAGTTATAAAATAACATAGTCAATTGTAATTATGATTAAGATTAAACCCAAAAAAATGAAATTAAAATAATAAGTATAAACTACACCCAATAAATTTTCAAAATTGTTCATTATAAATTTGTAAAATATGAATTACAAATTATGAATTGTAAAATGAAAATTATAGATTTTTAAATATAAATGTAAATTTGCATATTATACATTATTAATTATAAATTAGAATTACACATTAAAGATCCCAAAATTGTGATTTATCAAATATAACCTAAAAGTTGTAAGATAACCTTGAAAATTATAATTAGTAAATTCAAAAAAGGAAGATAAAATGGTAGAGGTTAGGGAAGGAGGTAAAGTGAAAATAGGATAGGGTGGGGTGGACGATGGGGAGAGCGGAGGGGGGAAGGAAAAGATGGGGTAAATAAGCAAGCAAAAAAACCAAAAGAAGAAAAAGAAAAAGAAAAAGAAAAAGAAAAAGCGGGCAAGGGGAGGTGGGAGGGAGGGCAATTAGTGGGGATAAAAATCAATGAGGATGGATTAGGTTTATGATAGGTCTCCAAGTTTGGTTTATCTTTGTTGAGGTTGTTATCATATTTCCAAATTGCATTAGCTTCTTTGAGATGACGTTTGAAGAAATTATTCTCCATGGCAATAACCGTAGTCTCTTCTGTATAAATATGATGACGTGTCTTGAAGAAGTGTTCTGCTAGGGAAGACTTGACCAACCTCTGTTTATATCTGCCACATGCTCGTTGATCTTAATCTTGATGGAGTGACATGTCTCACCAATGTATGACACTCCACAGGAATAGTCAATTTTATACACCCCGCTTCTCAGAGTAGGCTCTAATTTGTCTTTGGAAGATTTGACCATACTTCTCAGTTTTTTATGGGGGAGAAAAGTAGTATGAATTTTGTTGCTTTTTAAAATCTTAGACAATTTTATTAGAGATACCTTCTATAAAGGGGAGGAAAGATGTAGGTTTGTTCTCAATATCCTTCAAATTTTTGAGTCTCCCCAGGGAATTCTTCGCAGTATTGGAAGCCCTAGCAATTTGTTTACCTTTGTACTCGTTTAACTTAAATAAAAATGCCCTATGAGACTATTAAGAAGTGATGATAGAGTATAATGGTATGATATGTTAATAAAAGTAGTTAATTTTAATTTTGAGATCTATTTGACTATTACAAATTAATTTTGACTTTTTTCTTATTTGAAAAAATTAATAAAAAATCATGATATTTTAGACATACAATAAAATTTGGAACCCAAAAAATGGTACAAATAAATTAAAACCATCTTTAACCAATCAACAAATAATGTATAAAAATGATAATCTAATCATTAATCAATGTGATGTGACAAATCTAAAATAAATACCTAAAAATTAATATATCAATATTTTAATAAAAATTACTAAAATATATTATATTAATTATTATTAATTTTTTCTATCAAAATTATTTTAATAATTAATTATATATATATATATATATATATATATATATATATATATATATATATATATATATATATATATATATATATATATATATATTCTTTATCAAATTTATTTACACTAAAATTACTATATTTAAAAGATAATAATATTTTTATTTTTTTCTCATAAATTTAACTAATGATTTTAATCTTCTCAAAATGAGATATTTAACACAAATTTAAAGAGTTGTACAATTAAGAAATTTATTTTAAATTTGGAAACCCTCAAAAATCATTTGCATTTTTTCACGACAGGTAGGCTCGACCATGAAATTAGACGTTCATGTGCATAAATTATTCATATAAATTAACAAACAATCACGCGCATGAATTCCACTATGTATAATATTTTTATATATAATTAATCACATAGATCGATGGGATGGTGTACTAAAGCACATGTGTAGCTATTAAGATGATTAATTATGTTTTTTAATTAGAATGTTTTCACACTTTGAGAGTGAAGTAATAATTGTTCCAATCACTCAAAGATTTGTGGGGGGGCCTATGTCCTTTAATGCTCCCCCTCCTTTTTTATTTGAGTCAACATCTCTCCCAACACTTTTATTCTATTTTCCTCAAAAACATCTACCATGGAGCCAACTCTTAATGTCTTTACAGATTTGGCTTGAATGCTCATGTACTTTAGACATTAAAGGATGAAATGCTCATTTATTTTGATTGCTCATGTGATGCATACAACACAAACCCTCTCTTCCCACTGTTCCTAAGGTGATGTTCATATGCTTGTTACAAATAAATAAAGAAATAATTATGTTTACGAGAGAAAATGGTCTATAGGACCGCCGATTATATTGATTGTTCCAACCACTAAAAGATTCATGGGCCTCATTGTGTCCTTTAGAATGTTGCTTCTCCTTTTGTTGATTTGAGTTAACATTTTCCATAATCCTTTTATTTTATTTTCCTCAAATAGTTCTACCATGGAGCCAACTCTTAATGTTTTCACATATTTGGCTTGAATGCCAACATACTTTAGCCATTCAAGGATGAAATGCTCCTTTGTTTCAACTGCCCATGTGGTGTATACAACACAAACCCTATTTTCCCAGTGTTATGAATCTAACATCTATTTGCTTGTTAGAAAGAAAGAAAGAAAGAAATAATTACATTTACAAGACCAAATAGTTTATAGGACCCTTGATTATATTTATTGTTCCAACCACTTAAAGATTTATGGGCCTCGTTATGTCTTTTAGAACACTACTTCTCCTTTTGTTAATTTGATTTAACATCTCTCACAACCTATTTATTTTGTTTTCCATCTGCTTGTTTCACATTTGAGTCCATGGGAGCTAGTCCTTTGTTGAGAAATGAATATCTTTTCCTTTCATTTAAGTTTAATGCCTATATATGTTTTTTCACAATGCTTATAAGTTGAGTGAAGTAAGAAAGAAATAAATAAATACATTTACGAGACCAAATGGTCTATGGGACCACCAATTATACTATTTGTTTCAACCATTCAAATATTTGTGGCCTGTTGTGTCCTTTAGAATGTTTGTCCTCCTTTTTTGATTTGAATTAACATGCCCCCCAACCCTTTAAAAAAAAAAAAAGACGTTTATGAGACTAAACATTAATAGGACCACCGATTATATTGATTGTTCCAACCACTCAAAACATTTTGGGCCCCATTATGTCCTTTATAATGCTCCTCCTCCTTTTGTGATTTGAGTTAATATCTCCCCCAACCCTCTTACCTCATTTTCCTCAAATAGATTATCATGGAGCCAACTCTTAATGTTTTTGCATATTTGGCTTGAATGCCCTGTTATCTATCTAACTTTTACTTATAGGAAGGTTATTCAAGCCTTCCTAACTAGATGATATCATGGAATCACTTCTAAACTAGGAGTGGCTTAAATCGGTGAAGTGAATCTCTAGATTGGGATAGCTCCCTTGATGCTTCACCCAAAACTACAACTAACCTACTGAAATTGCAAAGAAAAGGGATAGAAGATGACTAAAACAAAAAAAAAAACATGGAGGTGATGCACAAAACGTAGTTTGCTCTACTTGTCAATGCTTGCACTGTGAATTTATAAGATTACAACCTAATTTCACAACTTCAAGATAACTCCTCCCACACAAGTGTTTCTATATGAAGGCTATAGCTAGTACAATAACCAAGTTGATTAATTAAGAGGCCTAACATAAGACACTAATGACTTTCAACACTTAAACTCAACAAACAATTTGATGCACTTCATATGACCTGTGGAAAGATGACTAACTCACATAGAGGCATGAATGGAAAGGATAAATGCAAGGAAGTAGTACAACTATCACCAATATTCATCAAAAATTCATTTCAAATTCACTAAATGCAAGAGCAACAAAGTGTAACTTAGCTTGAATTTTATTTTAGAGGCAATAACAAGTATCAAATTTGGTAAGGCTTCACCATACACATTTAGAGGTTACATTCAATGCCTTTTAAGGCTTCATTTATATAAGAAGAGAAGAAATAATGAAGGATAGGACAAGAAGAGAACTCATAAATTATATTTCATAATCAAATCAATTACAAAATAGAAATGAGTTGATATCAAGTCTACTAGGAGTATGTTGACATCTTGTTTATTAACCTTCTATAGCAAGTGTTGATGAGGCTCTTCATGAAGAGTGGCGTAGAAGGCCATCTTAGTAGACTTGACACTATTTGAATCTAACTCCCTTTCCATAGAGTTACACATATTATTCTTTGATGGAAGTTACAAGTTTTACCATTGACACTTCGTATGCTTGAGATTCTTCTATGCTAACCCTCACCTCCTACAATGCTTCTCTTTCATGTGAGATTTGGACTTGAACTTCAAACTTCTTTTCATCCCATATTCTTTGTTATTAGGATTTGATCACTCGGGTGAAGTTTAGTTTTGTGCTTTGGAAACCTCCACCATGGTTTGTTACTTTATAGAGATATTATATTATTTAATAGAGGCCTTATATGAGCATTGAAAATCAACTTGCAGTTGAGTCTTCACACTTACTTGTCAAGAGATTAATAAGATATATTCATTGTTATGGAAGCTTCAAGAAGCATTGAGAATTATGAAGTGTTCTTATTACTATGTCATGACTTCCAAATCTTATATAGATGATGGTATATTCTCATAATATGCTTTGATAGATTTTTAACCTTTGAAATCTTAAAACAAGTTTGCAAATTTACCCTTTTGAGGCCATATTGGTCACATTTCTTCATGTAGGCCAAATTGTCAACTTGTAACCTATGTTATCACTATGAAGGCTTCTTAAATGACTTTTAAAGGATTATAATATCTCTATCCTAGCTTGGAGAGTCTCTCCCAATAGATTAGTAGGCTTGTCTTATTGAAAATCTTATAATTAGGCTCAAGAAAATAGTCTTTTAGGCCATTCTTCCATACATTTATTCACACACGTGCCAACTAATGGCTCTATCAGATGCCTAGGGGTGTGTAGATACTATAATTTTTTTTATAGGCCATGCCAATCCATTTGATGCACTTAGAAGTTAGAAGGTCAAAACACTGCATTGGGTCTCTTTGAGAGATTTTAATAGGGTTTTAGGGTCTCTACTTGTTAAAGATTGTTCATAAATAAAGAATCCTTGATATTCACAAAGCAATGCCACTAGATTGGAGCAATAAGAACTTTTTGACATATCTAATATCCACTTTTACCCATGCAACTTATCTTCCAAGTTCCCACGTGATAAATTGGGCTTCTTAGACAACGAGGCTTGTTGGTGAACTCATGAGGTGATTGTTTGGCCTAAAAATGTGTAAATGTGTTTGGTTTGAATTGGAAACACCCTTTTGATATTTTTTCAACCGACCATGACATGTATTTTTTTTTCAACTAATTGATTCCTCAAGTCTCTTGGAATATGCATTAAGACATTGTTAGGGTTTATGGACAATCCTCTTGAAATGACCCTAGCAATCCTTATTTAGCACTTTGTACATCTTGAAATGAATTAAAACCTCATATGATATTTCATCAAGGTCTTATTCAACTCTCAAGGGTCTTCACTTCTCAAATCACCTCAACACTTACAATTTTTCTTCAATGTATTAAATACAGGCATGCAGATGCCTCAATAGGCTTCTTAAATATTGGTCCTTGAAGTTGAGTTTTCTTCAATTGGTTTTGACCTTATTGATGATATTAGTAAGGATAGAGACATTAATCAGTCTCTTTTTGATCTTTTCAATCCCTCTTATCTCTTTCAATCCACCACAATTATGTCCTTTTCTCTCATTTGCCTATAACAGGCCTATAGGTGCACTTTCATGCCTAAAGCCCTCTTCTTCCAAAGAAATTTGACTCCAAGTGATGGGTTTCACTACATAATAAGGATTAAAAAAATTATAATAATTTAAAGGTTTTTATAATTCCTCATATCCTTTGTTTAACTCCACACCAGACACACAAAGAGCATATTCTTCAACTTTAGTAGATAGACTTGTAGGTCTCTATTAGGACTAAAGCTTTCTTTCTTGTATTCTGCTCTCTCTAAGCCTATTTGGCCTATGATGATAGTTTGGAGAATTTATTATATTTATTTATGACTTTATCCATGATCATAATGGGATCAAGTTACTTTGAATCCTCACTTGAACATAACACAATCATGCTTCTTCACCTTGCACAGTCCATTTGGTAAGGTGTTTATCTCTCACATTACTGACCGCATATAGCTTCATTAATTTATTTATTAAACAAAAAAAACAATGAATTTATGAGCTCAATTTAATTCAATTTTCATGTTTGAACTATTTTTAGAGATGGGAAACCAATCTCATATTGGTTTTTCCAAGATGAGCCCAAGAGCACCACTGCTTTCTTAGGCCTCCGACAGGCCTATGCCACTCTTCAATTCAATAAGCTTGATGTTTTTTAATCTTAATTAAAATAAAGACTTTTTAAAATTATTAATTCTTTTTCATTATTCCTCTACACTATATTTGAACTTTCACAACCCAGATTCCATGCAAGAACCTACCATATTTTACCTACTTTCTTAGTACAAGTCTGTAGGTGCTTCTTTCACATGACTTGGTCATTATAGTGATATTTTTGGTTGACATGGGATCTAAAAATCATACATTATTTATATGAGGTATCTTATATCTTTTGAGGTTTTTCCATCCAACTTGTAAACCTACAACCTATTGCCATGCATAGCTACACTAGCTCTTGGTATCTCTATTCTTCAAGAAGCTCGGATAGAGTTTGATGGTTTAATTGGGGTTACTCAAAAATCATGGAAATTTAAAAGAATAATATTATTTTACCACTAGTTTATCTACTTCAAAAATATATTGAGGCTTGATCATCAGTCACATGTTTGCATTCACTCCTTCACTCTTGGAAGCTTGTTAGAGGATATCAAGACCAATGACCCTCATGGTCTGTTGTTTACCACTTGAGGAGGTTTTTAGGAAGAGTGAGAGGTTTATATAAGTTTTTAAAATACCACTTTAGGTTAGATAACATTCAAATCAATCAAAACTCTACTTTTGGCTTCACATCTATGTCTAAAACTAATTAAAAATGGAGGTTTTGATCTTCTAATGCTTGCACATGCTAAGTAGATACTAGAAAATGGTGTGATAAAGATAAAAGGGTCTTAAATGGTCTCAAACAATCATTAATGTTTAAAAACAGGCTCACAAATTCCCTAAAATTGTTGAAAAATGAGCCTATGGGGTTTGAAGTCACCTTTTTGCACCTTAACTCTTTAGTGGTTGTTCATAAATCTAAGGGGCTTGATCAAAAAAATAATTCCATAAAATAGAAGGGCATTAAGGTCCCCTTATTTTCGCAAGATTTTTATATCCAACTCTTTCTCTCCTCCATGAACTATCCTCAAACAAGAGACCTTTTTGAGCTTTCCAAGTAGACCTATGAACCTAAAGGAGAAATGGTATAGCTTTTTTCCTTATTTGGCTCTGAAACTCATTCATTTACATGGATTTGGTCTGAGGGGTCTGGGATGATCCTTAGAGAGGATTTAAAGCTGATCCTTAGAATAAATCCTTATAAAGACATCTCTATAGGCTTGTTTTATTCAAGAATCTACCTATTCTACCTTCTTAAACTATTGGAGATGATGAACCAGGTGATTATGAAGCTTTCCCTAACTTATACAGAGGTGGAGCAATGTGCCAAAGCATTTCCCACATTTTTTTACTTGTAACCTCTTCATTATATCCTATTTTGACATTTGAAAATCATGATTGGGAGGTTACAAAGATGTTAAATCCATTGTAAAATCAACCTTAAGACATTTTGGATAAGGTGTATGACTAAATACCAATATAATGACATTTCACAAGTTTTAGATAACATAAGAGACCCATGTTCTATGATATAGACCTTCATGTTTGATCTTTTCTCAAAGAATCATATTACAACATTGCAATGAGCAATACAATACAAGGTAAAGGAACCTTAAACTTTCCAAAAGTACTTTACCTTCTCCAAAATACTTAAAATACAATGTTATAAACTTATTATTTCTAATCCTTGGTCCACTTGCTCAAATTGGAACACATTTCTTCCTGGAGGGTCACCATTCTTCCTCTTGACCATTGATTCGAGCTTGACCTTGACTTCACACTCAAACCTTAATCTTATCAAAGTTACCTTAACTTATTCTAAACACATTGGAAGTGACCATATTAACTAACTTTGATGACAAGAAAAAGTGATTTGACTCCACCTCCAACTAGTTTATTCTAAGGGACTCTGCAAGCTACCAAGAATGACATAATGCCTATCACTATGAGACCAATATGATCATGACAAAGCCCTTATGATAGTTATCAACAAATTTAAAGTCATGTTTGACCAAATTTTTGAATGCTACTCACTTATGGTGGCCATTTTTTGGTAACATCTTTGGTGACCTCCTAAGATTGCATGTTTGTTATGCATTTAGACTAGTGGCCTTGACAATCCATTGGGATATGGGGTCATGAATACTACTTAACTTGAAATCAAACAGAAACCTAAACCTGATAACAAATTTGAAAAAAACTTAAAAATGAAATAAAACTCAAGACACACACCACACACACATGTGTCATAAGACACTTGGAGGAAGGGAAACAATATAAGAAAACAAACAACTTGTGCTCTAAGCACTTAAGGAAAACAAAGACTTGTTATACTATGTACAAAGCTACAAAACTAACCTTACTAACATGGTTTTAAATGTATCCCATTGACCAAGATACTCAAATCCTCTCCATCTAGCTTTGCAAGCTAAAAGGCATTATGTTCTTTGTAACCAATGACAACATAGGGCACACTCCATAATGTATCAAACTTGGTATGCCTACTAGGTTTGGCCCTATCTTCACCCCACTTCAATACAAGGTCTTCTTCATGATATGCTCTTGAAACAACCCTCCTATCAAATGTATTATTCACTTGGGCTTGATAGCACTCCATGGTATGCATAGCATGATTTCTTATCTCTTCTAAGGTCATCATCTCTTTCAACCTTATTTCCATGGGATCACTCTCCATCATCTCAAGTTGATAAGATAACTCTATGGTTGGTAATTCAATAAAAATAGGTAGCTTTGCCTCTCTCCCATAAATAAGCATGTAGGGTGAGTTACCAACATCCCTCTTGGGAGTGATCCTTTCATCCCATAGGGTTGTCTTCAACTTGGTGTGCCAAGTTCTTTGATTGTCTTCATTGTCCTCTTAATAATTCCAATCAAATTTTTGTTGGTAGATTAAACTAGGCCATTCCCTTGAGGACAATAGTTTTCATAAGAAATTAGATAGATGTCATGCTTGAGATCCCACTCAATTATTCTGTCACCACTAAATGCCATTACATTATTAAAAATTATTGTTGAAGGAACTCCAAATTTGATTATTAGGCCTTCATAAAAGTCAAGAACCTGATTTTCATTAGCCTCCTTGAGAGCTATTGCTTCTACACACCTTGTGAAGTAATTAGTGGATGTAAGCACCCATTTATGGCCAAAACTTGAAGGGGGTTTAAAATTCCAATGAAATTAAGACCCCATTTTATGAATGGTTGTTCCACCTGAATAAGATTGAGAGGAAGGGCTGCAATATTTTATTTCCCTATGAAAAATGTACACTTTTGACACCTCCATACCCAATCATAAGATTTCTTGAATAAGTTATGCCAATAATACCTAGCCCTCATTATTTTTTATATTGTGGTCTTAGGTGCAAAGTGACCTCCTACATGCCCATCATGAATTTTTTCCAAAAGCCTATCAATTTGATCAGTTTAAACACATCTCAATAACATCCCATTAATATCCTTTATAAAGAGAACTCCATCCATAAAACATGAGGGATGGACTGCAATCTAAAGTATCTTATTTTTTCTTGATCCAAACCTATAGGACACTCACCTGTTTAAAGAAATATTACCATATCTTGTGTCCAAATTGGAGGGGATGAAGGTACATATGTACAAGGATCATACTGTAATGCCAAAATAACTTCTTCTTCTTCATGAGCATCTGATTCCAAATGTTCACATAGATCTCTTCCTCTTATCAACTTAGTAGCTTTGATTTCCACATCATATTCCATGACCTTGGTTATCCACCCATCCCTTTTATCATTCAAATCCTTATTCAAAAGGAGGTATCTTATGCTTGGATGTGTTACCATGACATGGATTTTTTTATTATAAACCATATGCCTAAACTTTTTAAGGCTTCTTACAACTGCCAACTCTTTCTTCTCAATAAAAGTGTATCTCTTTTCATAGCCTTCTAGCCCTTGATTGAAAAATGCTATATGTTGTTCAAGACCTTCACTATTTCTCTAAATCAACATGGATGAGATGGTGTTAGTGTTATCAAAATCATATAAGAATAAATCCTTTAAGAAATCAGGGTTTAGCAATGTAGGTGCTTAGGTTATGGCTTATTTAATAGCCTCAAAACTAGTTTTCCCTTCTTTAGTCCAAATGAAAGCTTAATGCTTCTTCAACATAGCTGTAATAGGATTTACAAGGTTAGAAAAAATAGGTAAGAACCTTATAAAAAAATTTATATTCCTAGTAAAACTTTGTAAACCTTTCTTATGCTTGGGTAAAGATAAAACCAATATGACACTCATCCTTTTAGGATCAATGGTAAGCCCATATTTTGAGGCAATGTGACCTAATATCTTACCCTCATGAACTACAAAAACACACTTTTTAGGGTTTAGAGAGACCCCATATTACCTATATATTTCAAAAATCAATCTAAGATGAGCTAGGTGATCACTAGCATTCTTTGAGAAAACCATTATGTCATCAAGATAGATTAGCACCATTTCATTAATCAAGCCTTGAAAATCCATATCCATGGATTTTTGGAATGTAACCCCTACATTAGACAATCCAAATTACATTATTTTATAGGTATATG
Organism: Torreya grandis; assembly: GCA_037957365.1. Taxonomy (NCBI): domain Eukaryota; kingdom Viridiplantae; phylum Streptophyta; class Pinopsida; order Cupressales; family Taxaceae; genus Torreya; species Torreya grandis. The sequence continues at coordinate 2,108,244 of JARHVA010002541.1, read as the reverse complement.
TGCCCCATTTAGTAATAAAGGTTTTCTAGTATTGATCTTCTTCCTTCACCAAGACTAGATTGTAACTAGAATAACCATCAAGAAGAGAGAAGCATTGAGAACCTAAAACCAGTTGAATAATTTGCTCCATGGAGGGTAAGGGGTAGTGATATCTCAATGACATCCTATTCAAATCTCTAAAATCTACACATAATCTAATATCCCCACTCTTCTTTCTCACATGGACTATATTATCAACCCATGAGGAGTGCTTAATAGGGAATATGATGTTTGACTATATCAATTTAATTAGTTCTTTCCTAATTAGAAACTCAATCTTTAGATTTATAGGTCTTTGTCTTTGTATTAAAATATTTAAATTTGTATCATTCTTTATGGTATGTTGGGCTAACCTAGGATCAACCCCCTTAAGGTAATTGTATTCCAAAGTAAAGATATCAGAAAATTCTTTACACAAAAATGCAATCCTTTCAGTTGAAGTACATACCTTTCCAAGCTTAAGAAGGTTGTCCTTGAAAATAGTAACCCTTTCATGGTGTTCCTTTTTGGTAGACATACTCAACTTATCCTTCCTCATTTTGATTATTCTCATTGAAGATGTTCTCAAGAGTGACTAACCCTTTAGGAAGCTTATTGGATCTCAATTGTGCAATCTTATCTCTATATTGGTGTTGTAATTGAGCTTAGTTTTTACAAGAAAAATCAGCTTCTTATTGAAATAAGAATGCTAGTTGCTTATCACATTCAAAAACCTACCAATTGACATCATTATTTAGTATTGATGGCCTTACTAACACCTTTATATGTGGTTAATTTTTTGAGTTCTTCACATCATTAAGAATGTCAAATTGAGATCCCATTGAATCTAACCTATCAACATGTTGATTCTCTTCTCTTGGAACTGATTGTATGATGAAGGATTTAAAATATTTAATAAGGTCACACACCTTATGTTTATAAGACTTAAACAATGGATTCTTAGAAACACTTTTACCTTTCAATTGGTGGACTACTAACTCACTATCTCAAAAAATTTGTAATTGCTTCACTCTCTTCTTTCTTTCCCATTGAAGCCCATGTAGTAGAGCCTCATACTTAAATACATTACAAGTGCAACTAAACTAAAATCTGATTGTATAATATTACTTCTCATTGGAATTAGAAATTAGCATTATACTTTCGCCTGATCCATTCTTACTCCTTGAAACATCAAAGAATAATTTTCATATACGATCACTATCTTCACTTGACTTGGAGAGAGATGGTATGACTGCAACTTGTTCATGCAAATAGTAAACATCTAGACCAAATTTTTCAACACTTTTATATGGATCATATTCATGATTTTATGCTCCTCACTCATCAATGAAAAGGTATCATATGCATTCAAGTCGTACAACTGGTTCTTGATCAATGGGATGATATCACTCATCAATGATGGTACAATTCACATTTTAAATATTTGACTTGTATGGATCAATATGAAATTTAGATATAGGTTCATATCTGATAGTAACTTTAGTACCATATCTAGTTCTAAAATCCATATATAACCAATCAGATGACAAACACCCAACAATATTGGCAGTGAAGTCTCTTGACAAGCATACAGAAAAGTAGGGTGGAAAATCCACCACAACAACATCTTCAGCAATATAAAAGTTGGGAAAAGCATCAAGAGTAGACTCCAACCTTTGATCACACCCATGGTCTTGGTATCCGAACCATCTAAATTTAATACACCTTTGGTAATAGGCTCATATATTAGGTGTAACTTGTCAGCTATTTATTTAGTCATCATTGAGCTATTTGCCAGATTATCTATCATGTAATTGTGTATTAGGAAATCTCCGATAATAACATAAACATAAAAAAGAGGTGGTTTGTCATCTTTGCTTGGCTACCCACTAGTAGGTGTAGGTGTGTTTGTGAAAACTTAACTTTATCTTCTTGATAATGTTTTTGAAAGGCTGAGCTTAGACAACTCCTCTTGAAGTATCCCCTTTTGTCCATGGAGAGAGAATGTTTCCCACATACAAATACTCACATTAAACCTCTTCATTTGGTCCAAAATATTGATGCAAGGACCACCACCCCTTGGTTATCGTTTAGGAGTTGTCATACTATTTTGAGCTTCAATAGCTTGAGGTATAAAATCACCTTTTGCATTCATTTTTTTTTAATTTTATTGGTCCTTAAGAGCTACATTAGTCTCTTTTATCCATTGAGACATAAAAGGCATAGTGGATGCACCCTTACCTATCTCTTGAGCATCATAAATTACTCTCCTTTTGGACCTTATATTGGTTACTATGGAAATATCACCAACTTTACTTGTGATTCCCAACTGATTGACTACACACCAATATACCTCTTGCCAATTTAACACTGTAACATCATATTTAACTTGATCTCCATTAGTACTTCATTGGTTAGGAACTTCAACTTGTTTTATAGAGGGAATTGTTTCATTTTATACCATACAAGCTTGATTAAGTGCCTCATTCTAATTGGTAGGCTGATCCCATTGAGATGACCAATCATGCTCTTGTAATTTTTTTTAATAGGTACTAGAGATATATATGTGGTGTAAACATTTGGATTATAACTTTTATAAGGTCTAACATTAGTATTTTACTCTTGTCTTTGAGAATTGGCCTGAAAAGGTGGTCTATTTCGCTGATTGGAATGATAGGACTGATATGGAGCTTGATAAGGTCTATGAGGCTGAGGTAGATGCCTCTCAATAGCCACTAACTTGTTTTCTTGAGCCTTGACTAGGCTTATTAACTATTGCATTTCATTTTATTGACTAGGGGTAGTTTGTTCATGATCGATTAGTGTGGGAATAGGAGCAAAAGCTAGTGTAGGGGGATGTATATCAGGAAATAATGGAATGGGAGATCTTGGGAATATATTTCTATCTTATATGTAGTTATTATCAACCTTAATGCCAACATCATAGGCTTCAGTTAAGGTCTCTCTTCCCATATATTATATCATAACAACTATGTCACTATTTATGGCCTTGAGATAATAGAGGAAGGTGTAATCACCTAAAAGTGGTATTTGAGTACTAAGAGTGCTACTTGAGACTACATATCCATAGCTTATCCCTATAACTATCCTAAATCCTATTTTCACACATATCTAGCCTTCGTGTGGGACACATACATCCCTAGTCATCTCTAAAGTAGTCTCAAATCCTCATTCTTGCATTGTGGCCTTTCATGCCTAGTGTTATGCCACTTAGATACTATCACCATAGTACGAAAAATAGTGCCACATGGTGATAGTGTCCCATTAATGACACTAATCTTCTTTCTTTTCTATTTTTTACAAATGGATATATTTTCAAATTAAAAACCTCTTAGGGTTGTCCTAGACATCTTTTAGCACCCACACAAGCACCAGAACAATATAAATACATGGATTTTACCCCTATAACCACTAGATATAAACTAGATGAAAACTACATATTCAAACTCAAAACAATTAAGGTTATTAATCCCTATTCTACCCCACTAACAAACACACTTTTTAGCTTGTATAAACTAGATGCCCTACCAAAATGGAGGATTAGAATTTGATCAAAAAATTAGTCAAAAAAGTCAATATATAGGGTTTTAAAACTCATGCACAAAGGAATAAACCTCATATATCTAGGCATAGGTGCACTCAGAAGCTCAAGATAGTCCTACATAGAGGACACTATTATCAAAATAAGGACACTGGTGCCACATATCCAATAATGGTGTTACTATGACACTATTATCTAGGAGGGTTCTGACATCTGGATCTTATTTACAACACTTAGACCATCCATTACCTTAACTTTTAGCTTCCATATCAGTGATCAGTCATTTTCCAGCTAAGTTCTTACTCAAACTATTTATTACTATTTTTAGAAAGGTTAAAATTAGTCAATTCTATAATAAATTAGTGGCTCTATTTATTGCACATTATTACCATGATTTAGTATACTTAGCTCTTTAACAAACATAGGATTTATACTTACTAATTCCAAAAAATTTAAAACATAAGGCATAACTTATAGTAGGTCTCACAAGAGTTGGGATCCTATCCCATATTTTTTGGAATTTAGATTTGAGATTATACATAAACTCTTGAGGGGCTCTCTTGATGGTGGTTAAGTGCTCACCTAGAGACAAGTGGTCACTCTTGTCTTCAAACCTCTTACTCAAATTCTCTCCCAAAATGTCCCATGAATCAATGGATTTAGGATCCAATGTCCTATTCCAATCCAAAGTTTTAACATTAAATGAGATTTCCAACAACCTAATGGCCACATTATCTTAAGTGATATTGTGAATACGACATAAATTATACCTATCTCTAATGTGCTCAAAAGGGGTAATAGTGATTTATACACTAAAGTATGGGACACTTTTAAGATTTGCCGTAGGAATGTCATCATATATTTCAAGGTTTAGAGGGGATCCACCATTGAAAACAAGAAAGGGTAGGTTTTTAGCCATCTTATTAGCTTTAGGAGAACATGTAGTATAATGTAAATGGAGCTTCCTTTTAGGAGTATTGGTATAAGGGGTAGAATAAAGGAATCTCTTTATCTTGACCAAAAATGAAGGTAATTCAATAAACTCAAAAGGAATACCTTTGGCTCTCGACCTTGTAGTTACCTTTGGCATGAAAATTGGCTTGTTATTCTACAACCAAGAGATAAACACTTGTTGGAGTCACCATATGTTGCATGAAGGAGGCTATTATAGTTGTAAATTTATCAAGACCTATATCAATCTTGGACAATCTTATTAAAATTCAATCCCACCAAGCATGCAAGAGCTATTATCTATCTAATTTGCACCCTTAAGAAGGTTGTTTAAGCCTTCTTAATTACATGATAGCATGGAATCACTTTTAGACTGTGGGTGGCCTAATTGGTGAAGTCAATCTTTAGATTAGGTTAGATCCTTTGATGCTTCACCCAAAACTATAATTAACCTAATAAAATTGCAAAGAAGACAAATATAAGATAATTAAAACTAGAAAAATAAAATGGAGGCGATGCATCAAATGTAGTTTTGTGTAATTGTCAATGCTTGCACTATGAAACTATAAGATTACAACATGATTTCATAACTTCAAGACAACTCCTCCCACACAAGTGTTTCTATATGAAAGCTATGGCTAGTACAACAACTAAGGTTATGAATAGAGAAGCCTAACTTAAGACACTAATGACTCTCAACACTTAAACTCATCAAACCATTTGATGCACTTTATATGACCTGTGGAAAGATGACTAACTCACATAGATGCATGAATGGAAAGGAAAAATTTAAAATAGTACAACTATCAATAACTTTCATCATAAATTCATTTAAAATTCACTAAATGCAATAACAAGAAAGTGCAACTTAGCTTGAATTTTGTTTCAGAGGTAATAACAAGAATTAATTTTGGCAGGGCTTCACCATACACATTTAGAGGTTACATTCAATGCCCTTCAAGGCTTCATTTATAGAAGAAGAGAATAAATAAGGAAGGATAGGATAAAAAGAGAACTCATGAATTGTCTTTCATCATCAAATTAGTTACAAAATATAAATGAGTAGACACCAAGTCTACTGGGAGTGTGTTGTCATCTTATTTCTTAACCTTCTAGACTAAGTGTTGATCAGGCTCTTCATGAAGAGTGATGTGGATGGCCATCGTGTCAGACTTGAAACTTATTAAATCTAATTTACTTTACATGGAGTTATACATCTGCTACTTTGAAGTTAGTTACATTTTTTCCCATTGACACTTGGCATGCTTGAGAGTCTTCTTCGCCAACCCTCACCTCTTTCAATTCTTCTCTTTCATGTAACATTTGGTCTTGAACTTAAAACTTATTCTCATCCCATATTCTTTGCTATTAGGATTTGATCACTCAATCAAAGTCTAGTTTTGTGTTTTATAAATCTTCACCATGGCTTGTTACTTCATAGAGGTAATGTAGTAATTTATAGAGACCTTGTATGAACATTGAAAATCAACTTGCAATTGAGTCTTCACACTTGCTCACAAAGAGGGTAATAAGAGATTTTCATTACTGTAAAATATTCAAATAACACTAAGAGTTAAGAATGGTTCTTATAACTGTGTCATGATTTCCAAATCCTGTATAGATGATGTTAGATTCTCCTCAAGATGATCTGATAACCTTTTAACCTTTGAACTCTTGAAACAAGTCTACAATTGTACCCTTTTGAGGCCATATTGGTTACATTTATTCATGTAGTCCTATTTATCAACTTGTATCTTGTGTTAACACTATGAAGGCTTAGTAAATGACTTGTAAAGGATTATAATATATATATACATACATACATATATATATATATATATATATATATATATATATATATATATATATATATATATATATATCTTATCTTAGAGAGTCTCTCCTAATAGATTAGTAGGCTTGTCCTTTTGAAAATTTTGAAATTAGGCTCAAGAAAATAGTATTTTAGGCCATTCTTCCATACATTTCCTCCCACACGTGCCAACTAGTGTCTCTATTAGATGCCCAGGGGTGTGTAGAGACTATATAAATATTTTTTAGGCCATACCAATCCATTTGATGCATTTGTAAGATCAACATAGTTTATTTGGCAGGGTGTCTATCTCTCACATTACTGACCACATATAAATTCATTCATTTATTTCTTCAACCAAAAAAATAATGAATGTATGAGCCCAATTGAATGCAAGGTACATGTTTGAACCATTTATAGAGATGAGAAACCAATCTCATATTAGTTTTTCCAAGATGATCCCAAGGGCACTATTACTCTCCTAGGCCTCCGACAGGCCTATGACACTCTTCAATTCAATAATCTTGATGTTTTGTAATCTTCCTTCAAATAAAGACTCTTTAACATTATTAATTATTGTTTATTAGTCCTCTGCATTTTATTTGAACTTTTACAACCTAGATTCCATGCAATAACCTACCATTTTCTATTTACTTTCTTAGCACAAGTTTGTAGGTGATTCTTTCACATGACTTGGCCATTCTAGTGATCTTTTTGGTTGAAATGGAATCTCAACATTCTCCATTATTTATATGAGGTCTCTCATACCTTGTGAGGTTTCTCCATCCAACTTATAGACCTACAACCCACTGCCATGCATAGCTACACTAACTCTTGGTATCTCTATTCTTCAAGAATCTTGAAGAATGTTTGATGGTTTTACTGGGATTACTCAATAATCATAGACATTTCAAAGAATACTAGGATTTGATAACTAGTTTAGCTACTCCTAGAATGTATTGAGTCTTGTTTATCAGTCACAAGTTGGCATTCACTCCTTCACTCTTGGAAGCTTGTTAGAGGATATCAAGACCATTAACCCTCATGATTTTTTTTACCACTTGAGGAGGTTGTTTGGAGGAATGAGGGGTTGATATAATTTTATTGAAGAACACTTGAGGTGAGATAACATTCAAACTGGTCAAAACTCTTCCTGTAGCTTATCATCTAGGTCTGTAACTCATTTAAAATGGAGGTTTTCATCTTTTGATTTCAAAACGTGCCAAGTAGATACTATAAAATGGTTTGAGAAATCTAATTGGGTCTTAAATAGTCTCACATAATGATTAATTTGAAACAACAAGCTCACAAATGCCCTGAAACTATTGAAAACTAAGCCTATTGGGTTTGAAGTCACCTTTTTGCACCTTAACTCCTTAGCAATTGTTCATAAAGATAAGGGGATTGATTAGACAACTAATGACATAAAATGGAAGGGAATTAGGATCCCCTTATTTTCCAAAGAGCTTTGGATCCAACTCTCTCTCTCCTTCATGAACTATCCTCAAATTGGTGACCTTTCTAAGTGTACCAAGCAAACCTATGACCCTGATGGAGAAATGGTATAGGTTTTTGCCTTATTTGGATATACAACTCCTTTATTTATATGGATTTGGGTCTAAGGGGTCTATGAGGAGACTTGGAGAGGCTTGAAAGTTGAGCCACAAAATAAAAAAATTCAAGGAGACCTCAACAACCCTATTTTCTTCAAGAAATTGCCTATTCTGCCTTATTAAACTATTGGAGATGATGAACCAGGTGATTATGAAGATTTACCTGACTTGTATAGAGGTGGAACAATGTGACAAAATATTTACCACATATATTTCCTTAAAACCTCTTCATTATCTCTTATTTGGATGTTTGAAAATCATGATTGGGCAGTTACAATGATGTCTAGCATTGTAAAAATAGTCTTAAGACATTTTGGACAAGGTGTATGGATAAATACCAATATCATGACATTTCATAAGTGCTATATAACATAAGAGACCCCTGTTCTATGATATAGACCTTCATGTTTGATCTTTTCTCAAATAATCATATTACAACATTTCAATGAACAATACAAGATAAGGTAAAGGAACCTTAAACTATATAAAAGTACCTTAAGTTCTCTAAAATGCTTAAAATGTAATGTTATCAACTTACTAGTTCTTCTGCTTGGTACACTTTCTTAACTTGGAACACATTTCTTCCTAGAAGGTCACCATTATTCCTCTTGACCTTTGATTCAATCTTGACCTTGACTTCACACTCAAATATCAATCTTATCAAATTTACCTTAATGTATGCTAAACACATTAGAAGTGACCATATTAATTGACGTTGATGACAAGAAAAAGTGATTTGACTCCACCTTCAACTAGACATACTAAGGGACTCTACAAGATAACAAGAATGACATAATGCCTATCACTATGATATCAATATAATCATGACAAATACCTTCTGATGGCTATCAACAAAGTTAAGAAATGTTTGTCCAAAGTTTTGAATGTTACTCACTTATGGTGGCCAATTTTGGCTAACATGCCCATGTACTTTGGACATTAAAGGATGAAATGTTCCTTTGTTTTAACAACCCATATGGTGTATACAACACAAATCCTCTCTTCCCACTGTTCATAAGGTGATGTCTATTTGCTTGTTTCACATTTGAGTCTATGGGAGCTATTCTTTTGTTGAGAAATGAATATATTTTCCTTCCATTTATATTATTCATATAAATTAACAAACAATCACTTGCATGAATTCTATTAGATTTCTTATGTATAATATTTTTATATATAATTAATCACATAGATCAATGGGATGGTGTACTATAGAAGCACACATGTAAATATTAACATGATTAATTAATTTTTTTATTAGAACATTTTCACACTCAGAGAGTGAAGTAAGATACTTCAATTCTTTAAATTCACAGTAAGGGAAATAACCTTAAATAAATAAATAAATAGAGACATTTACGAGACCAAATGGTCTTTGGGATAATTGTTTATATTGATTGTTCCAACCACTCAAATATTTATGGGCCCCAGTGTGTCCCTTAGAATGATACTCCTTTCATTAATTTGATTTAACATCTCACCCAACCCTTTTAAAATAAATAAATAAAGAAATATGTTTATGAGACCACCAATTATACCGATTATTCCAACCACTCAAATATTTGTCAACCCCACTATGTCCTTTATAATGTTTCTTCTCATTTTGTTTATTTGAGTTAACATCTCTCCCCACCCTTTTATTATGGTTTCCTCAAATAATTATACCATAGATCTAACTCTTAATGTTTCACATATTTGTATTGAATGCCCGTGTACTTTGGACATTCAAGGATGAAATCCTCATTTGTTTCAATTGCCCATGTGGTGCATACAATGCAAACCCTCTCTTCCCACTGTTCCTAAGATGATGTCCATTTGCTTATTATAAAGAAAGAAAGAAAAATAAATAAAGAAAGAAAGAAAGAATTACACTTACAAGAGCAAGTGGTCTATGGGACCACCGATTATAACAAGTATTCCAACCACTAGAAGATTTGTGGGCCCCATTATGTCCTTTAGAACATTACTCCTTTTGTTGATTTGAGGTAACATCTCTCCCAACCCTTTTATTCCATTTTCTTCAAATAGTTCTACCTTGGATCCAACCCTTAATGTTTTCACATATTTGGCTTGAATTCTTGCATACTTTGGACATTCAAGGATGAAATTCTCTTTCGTTTCAACTACCAATGTGGTGCATACACCACAAACCCTCTCTTCTCATTATTTCTAAGGTGACGTCCATCTGTTTGTTTCACATCTAAGTCTATAGGAGCTAGTCATTTGTTGATTAATGAATATATTTTCCTATCATTGAAGTTCAATGCCTATATATGGTTTTTTACAATGCTTATAAGTCGAGTAAGAAATAAATAAATAAATACATTTACCAGACCAAATAGTCTATGAGACCATCAATTATACTTATTGTTCTAACTATTGAAATATTTTTGGCCCTCATTGTGTCTTTTAGAATGTTGATCCTCCTTTTATTGATTTGAGTTAACGTCTCCACCAACCCTTTTAAAAGAAATAAAGACATTTACGATAAAAAATGGTTTATGGGACCATAAGTGATACTGATTATTCCAACCATTCAAATATTCTTGGGCCCTACTATGTCCTTTAGAATGTTCATCCTCCTTTTCTTGATTTGAATTAACATCTCCCCCAACCCTTTTAATATATTTTCTTCAAATAGTTCTACCATGGAGCCAACTATTAGTGTTTTCTCATATTTGGATTGAATGCCCACACATTTTGGACATTCAAGGATGAAATGCTCCTTTATTTCAACTACCCATGTGGTGCATACAACACAAACCCTCTCTTCCACTATTTATAAATTGACGTCCGTCTACTTGTTTCGCATCTGAGTCTATGGGAGCTAGTATTTTGTTGAAAAATGAAGATATTTTCCTTTCATTTATATTATTAATATAAATTAACAAATAATCATGTGCATAAATTGCATTGGATTTCCTATGTATAATATTTTTATATATATAATTAATCACATATATCAATGGGATGGTGTACTATAGAAGCATATGTGTAGCTCTTAAAATGATTAATTAATTTTTTTAATTAGAACATTTTCACACTTAGAGAGTGAAGTACGATACTTCAATTCTCTAAATTAATAGTATGGAAAATAAAATTAAAGAAAAAAAGAAAGAAAGCAAGCAAGAAAGAAAGAAAGAAAGAAAGATGTTTATGAGACCAAATGGTCTTTTGGACCATTGATTCTAATGATTATTCCAACCACTCAAATATTTGTGGCCCCCTATGTGTCCTTTAGAATATCATTCCTCTTTTTGTTGATTAGAGTTCACATCTCCCCCAACCCTTTTTAAAAAAAGAAAGAAAGAAATATGTTTATGAGACCAAACGGTTTACAAGAGCATTGATTATATTGATTGTTCCAACCACTCAAATATTCATGGGCTCTGTTATATCCTTTAGAACAATACTTCTCCTTTTGTTGATTTGAGTTAACATCTCTCCTAACCCTTTTATTTCAATTTCCTCAAATAGTTCTACTATGGATCCAACTCTTAATGTTTTTACATATTTAGCTTGAATGCACACATACATATAATTCAAGATGAAATGCTCCTTTGTTTCAATTGCCTATGTGGTGCATACAACACAAACCCTCTCTTCCTACTATTCCTAAGGTGATGTCCATTTTCTTGTTAGATAAAACAAATAAAGAATTACGTCTACGAGACCAAATAGTTTATGGGACCACTGATTATACCAATTGTTCCAACCATTCAAATATTTATGGGCCCCATTATGTCCTTTATAATGTTTCTCTTTTTGTTGATTTGAGTTAACATCTCTTCAAACCCTTTTATTATGTTTTCCTCAAATAGTTATACCATAGAGCTAACTCTAAATGTTTTTGCATATTTGGCTTCAATGCTTGTGTACTTTAGACATTCAAGGACAAAATGATCCTTTATTTCAACTTCCCATGTGGTGTATACAACACAAATCCTCTCTTCCCATTATTCCTAAGGTGACGTCCATCTTCTTATTTCACATCAGAGTCTATAGGAGCTAGTTGTTTATTGAGAAATGATTTTTTTTTCCTTTCATTTAATTTCAATACCTATATATGGTTTTTCATGATGATTATAATCAATTAAGAAATAAATAAATAAATAAATCCATTTATCAATCAAAATGGTCTATGGGACCACTGATTATATTGATTTTTCTAATTATTAAAATATTTATGTCCCTCATTGTGTCCTTTAGAATGTTGTTCCTCCTTTTATTGATTTGAGTTAACATCTCCCCAACCATTTTAAAAGAAGGAAGAAATAAAGAAAGACATTTATGAGACCAAATGGTCTATAGGAGCACCAATTATACTGATTGTTCCAATCACTCAAAGATTCATGGGACCTACTGTATCCTTTAGAAATTTCCTCCTCCTTTTATTTATTTGAGTTAACATCTCCCCCAATCCTTTTACTCCATTTTCCTCAAATAGTTCTACCATGGAGCCAACTCTTAATGTTTTCACATATTTGTCTTGAATGCCCACGTACGTTGGACATTCAAAGATGAAATGCTCCTTTGTTTCAACTAACCATGTGGTGTATACAACACAAACCCTCTCTTCACATTTTTCATATGGTGACATCCATCTTCTTGTTTCACATTTAAGTCTATGGGAATTAGTCCTTTGTCAAGTAATGAATATCTTTTCCTTTCATTTATATTATTCATATAGATTAACAAACAATCACATGCGTGAATTCCATTAGATTTCCGATGTATAATGTTTTTATATATAATTAATCACATAGATCAATTATATAGTTACTATAGAAACATACATGTAGATAGTAAGATAATTAATTAAGTTTTTTTTAATTAGAAATTTTTTACACTTAGAGAGTGAGGCAAAATACTTCAATTCTCTGAATTCATAGTAGGGGAAAGAACCTTAAAGAAAGAAAAAAAAATTAAAAAAATACGTTTACAAAACTAAACGGCATATGGAACCACCAATTATATTAGTTATTCTAATCACTCAAAGATTTGTGGGCCCCACTATATCTTTTAGAATGTTGATCCTCCTTTTGTTGGTTGGAGCTCCCCCAACCCTTTAAAAAGAAAGAAGGAAAGAAAGATGTTTATGAGAGAAAACGGTCTATGAGACAATCGATTATATCGATTGGTCCAACCCCTCAAATATTTATGATCCCCTCTATGTCCTTTAGAATAATGCTTCTCATTTTATTGATTTTAATTAACATCTCTCCCAACCATTTTATTTAGGGTTTTTCAAATAGTTTTACCATGGATCCAACTCATAATGTTTTTGCATATTTGGATTGAATGCCCATGTACTTTGAACACTCAAGGATGAAATGCTCCTTTGTTTTACTTGCCCATGTCGTGCATACAACACAAACCCTCTCTTCCCACACTTCCTAAGGTGACGTCCATCTACTTGTTAGAAAGAAAGAAAGAAAGAATTGCATTTATGAGACCAAATGACATATGGGATCACTAATTATAATTATTATTCCAACCATTCAAATATTTTTTGGCCCATTATGTCCTTTAGAACATTGATTCTTTTTTTGATTTGAGTTAACATCTTTCCCAACCCTTTTTATTCTATTTTCCTCAAATAGTTCTACAAATTTTAATGTTTTCATATATTTGGCTTGAATGCCTACTTATTTTTGGCATTCAAGGATGAAATGATCCTTTGTTTCAACTGCCCATGTGGTGCATACAACACAAACTCTCTCTTCTCACTAATCCTAAGGTGACACCCATATGCTTGTTTCACATATGAGTCTATGGGAGTTAGTCCTTTATTGAGCAATGAAGATCTTTTCCTTTCATTTAAATTAAATTCCTATATATGATTTTTATCAATGCTTATAAGTTGATTAATAAAGAAAGTAAGAAATAAATAAAGAAAGAAAGAAAGAAAAAAAGAAAGAAAAAATAAATGAATATGTTTACTAGACCAAATGGTCTATGGGTCCACGATTATACTGATTGTTCTAACTATTCAGATATTTGTGGCCCCCATTGTGTTCTTTAGATCATTTCTCCGCCTTTTGTTGATTTGAGTTAACATCTCCCCCAACCCTTTTAAAAGAATTGAAGAAATAAATAAATAAATAAAGATATTTACGAGACCAAACAATATATGGGACCACCACTTAAACTAATTATTCCAACCAATCAAAGATTCATGGGCCCCACTGTGTCATTTAGAACACTCCTCCTCCATTTGTTGATTTAAGTTTACATATCTTCTAAACCCTTTACTACATTTTCCTTAAATTATTCTACCATGGAGCCAACTCTTAATGTTTTCGCATATTTGGCTTGAATGCCCACGTACTTTGGACATTCAAGGATGAAATGCTCATTTGTTTCAACTTCCCATGTGGTTCATATCACACAAACCCTCTCTTCCAACTATTCATAAGGTGACATCCATCTGCTCATTTCACATCTGAGTCTATGGGAGCTACTTTTTTGTTGAGAAATGAAGATATTTTCCTTTCATTTATATTATTCAGATAATTTAACAAATAATCATAAGTGTGAATTCCATTATGTTTTCTATGTATAATATTTTTATATATAATTAATCACATAGATAAATGGGATAGAGTAATATAGAAGTACACATGTAGCTATTAAGATGATTAATTAAGTTATTTTAATTAGAACATTTTCACATTTGGAGAGTGAAATAAGATACTTCAATTCTTTGAATTCATAGTAGGGGAAAGAACCTTAAATAAATAAATAAAGATGTTTATGAGACCAAATGATCTATGGGACCATCGATTATACTAGTTGTTCCAACCACTCAAAGATTTATGGGCCCTGCTATATCCTTTAGAATGCTACTCCTCCTTTTATTGATTGGAGTTAACATCTCCCCCAACCCTTTAAAAAGAAAGAAGTAAAGAAATATGTTTTTGAGACCAAATGATATATGGGACCACCGATTATAACAATTGTTCCAACCACTCAAATATTTTTAGGCCTCGTTGTGTCCTTTAGAATGTTGCTTCTCCTTTTTTTTTATTTTAGTTAACATCTCTACCAACCCTTTTATTCTGGTTTCTTCAAATAATTCTACCATGGAGCCAACTCTTAATGTTTTTACATATTTGGATTGAATGACCCTATACTTTGGACATTCAAGGATGAAATTCTCCTTTGTTTTAATTTCCCATGTGGTGTATACAACACAAACCCTCTCTTCCCATTGTTCCTAAGGTGATGTCCATCTGCTTCTTAGAAATAAAGAAAGAAATAATTACGTTTACGAGACCAAACGACCTATGGGATTACCAATTATAGTTATTGTTCCAAACATTTAAAATTTATTGGCCTCGTTGTGTCCTTTACAATGTTTTTCCTTTTGTTTATTTGAGTTAACATCTCTCCAAACCCTTTTATTCCATTTTCCTCAAATTTTTCTACTGTGGAGCCAACTTTTTATGTTCTCAAATATTTGGCTTGAATTCCTACTTATTTTGGACATTTAAGGATGAAATGATGATTTGTTTCAATTGCCCATGTGGTGCATACAACACAAACCCTTTATTCCCACTATTCCTAAGGTGACATCCATCTACTTGTTTCACATCTGAGTCTATGGGAGCTAGTCCTTTATTGAGCAATGAAGATCTTTTCCTTTCAATTAAATTCAATGCCTATTTATGTTTTTTCACAATTCTTATAAGTCAAGTAAGAAATAAAAATTAAAAAAACAAGAAAAAAAGAAATAAATACATTTACCATACCAAATGGTCTATGGGACCATGAATTATATTGATTGTTCTAACTATTTAAATATTTGTGGTCCCTAGTTGTCTCCTTTAGAATGTTTCTCCTACTTATGTTGGTTTGAGTTAACATCTCCTGCAACCCTTTTAAAATTAATAAATAAATAAAGAAAGAAAGATATTTATGAGACCAAACGGTATATGGGACCACCAGTTAAAATGATTGTTCTAACCTCTCAAAGATTCATGGGCCCCACTGTGTCCTTCAAAATTTTCATCCTCCTTTTGTTGATTTGAGTTTACATCTCCCCCAAACCTTTTAATCTATTTTCCTCAAATAGTTATACCATGGGTCACACTTTTAATGTTTTCACACATTTGGCTTGAATTCCCATGTAGTTTATACATTCAAGAATGAAATGCTCATTTGTTTCAACTGACCATGTGGTGTATATAACACAAGCCCTCTCTTCCCACTGTTCATAAGGTGACATCCATCTGTTTGTTTCACATCTGAGTCTATGGGAGCTAGTCCTTTGTTGAGTAATGGAGATCTTTTCCTTTCATTTATATTATTCATATAAATTAACAAATAATCATAAGTGTGAATTGCATTGGATTTTTTATGTATAATATTTATATATATAATTAATCACATAGATCAATGGGATAGTGTACTATAGAAGTACATGCAACTATTAAGATGATTATTTTTTTTATTTTAATTATAACATTTTCACACTTAGAGATTGAAGTAAGATACTTCAATTCTCTAAATTCATAGTAGGGGAAAGAACTTTAAAGAAAGAAAGAAAGAAAGAAAGAAAGACATTTACGAGATCAAACAGTCTATGGGACCACCGATTATATTGATTATTATAACCACTCAAAGGTTCATGGCCCTCACTTTTTACTTTAGAACACTGCTTCTCCTTTTGTTGATTTGAGTTAACATCTCCCCAAACCCTTTTAAAAGAAAGAAATAAAGATGTTTAAGAGACCAAACGGTCAATGGGACCATCGATTATATTGATTGTTCTAACCACTTAAATATTTGAGGGCCTCATTGTATCCTTTAGATGTTGCTTCTCCTTTTTTTGATTTGAGTTAACATTTCTCCTAACACTTTTATTCTAGTTTCCTCAAATAGTTCTACCATGGAGCCAACTCTTAATGTTTTCACATATTTGGCTTGAATGCCCACGTACTTTAGATATTCAAGGATGAAATGTTCCTTTGTTTCAATTGCCCATGTGGTGCATAAAACACAAACTATCTCTTCCCATTGTTCCTAAGGTGATGTCCATCTACTTGTTAGAAAGAAAAAAATAAAGAAACAAAAAAATAAAGAAACAAAAAATAAAAAAATAAACAAGGAAAGAATTATGTTTATGATATCAAACAGTCTATCAAACCACTGATTATAATGATTGTTCCAACCATAAAAATATTCATGAGCCCCATTGTTTCCTTTAGAATGATTCTCCTTTTATTGATTTGAGTTAAAATCTCTCCCAACCCTTTTATTTTGTTTTCCTCAAATAGTTCTACAATGGATCCAACTCTTAGTGTTTTCACATATATGGCATTAATGCCTAGTTAATTTTGACATTCAAAGAGGAAATTCTCTTTCATTTCAAATTCCCATGTGGTGTATACAACACAAACCCTCTCTTCCCACTATAGACACCTTAAACTAGCCATCGATAACCTCCAAACAAGCTTTTGACTAATTTCCACTTAAATGCACAATTTGGCCTAAAAACAGTAAAACACATTACATGAGTTGAAATTGATATATTCAAGTGCCAATTTTAGATAGATTATCATAAGATGAGGTAATGCAATTTATGGTCCAACTAACTTTGATCAGATCATTTCGAGTCAAAATGCTAATTTTGCACCTGGGTGCTCTTTTCTATCAAATTTATTTATACAAGATGTGTGTCTTTGTTATTTTGTGTTGGTAACATCCTAAATAAGATAATGGATCCAAGGCATTTGACATTGACTTCTAATTCTAATCTAGTCAAATTTTGGACCAATAACAAGGCATTTTGATCAATTTGAGTAATTTGTGCACAAAGTATTTAATCATGCTTAAGAGCTAGTTAAACCAAGTTAGAGCCTAATTAATAATTCTATGGAAACTTGTTGAATACTTGTTTTTAGAAATGAATATTGAATATCTGCATCATCAAGTGACCTCATTTCTTGGGAAGACATCCCTAGGCCATAAATGCCATAAATATTAGGAATCATACTTCCCATGCCTTACCAATGCCCTCCATGCCTCTTAATTTCTTCTTTATCCCAAATATTGATGAGCCTATTTATAAATTTTAATTGTATAATTGGATTAATCCTTAGCCACACATCTCAATCCTGAGATGGATGGTTCAAGTTGATTCTAGCCATTTATAAAAATCTATAAATAGAGAGGCCATGAATCATCATTTCTAAGCTATTTTGGTGCAAAGTTATAATGCACAAATGATTCCAAAAGCCATTGAAATTAGTGTTACCATGCCAAATTGATTCCAAGACAAGCCAAGCCAAATTCACAAGATGCCAAGGAGGAGAGGAGATAGCCAAGCCTATTTTGATGAATACTTCATGAGCACAAATCGAGAAAGCCACTACAACAAGCATTTTGGAGCATCTAAGAAAGGTAAAATAAGGTTTCTTTTGCATTTTAGTTGTGTGTTTTATTTATATTTGTTAACCAAGGTCCCCCTAATGTCTAGGCTTAGAGATGTTATGCTAGTTAGTGTGTTTCTTTCATTTTATTTTCATTTTGAAACTAACACGATACTAACCATTCTTTCTTGAGTCAAATTCTTAGCTCACATAATGGCACGCCCGATGGGACCAAAAACATCACACACATGAAGAAGATCATTATGCAACTTTAAAATCTTCATTTGGATCATTAAAACTTTTTCAATTTTATTTTCTAAATTTGTTTTTCCATTTTTCTTTTGTCATAGGTTTACACAGTAACTATCACCGGTTGAGTAAACTGCCAATGAACCGTTATCAGTTAAGATAACCATCATCGGTTAAGTTAGTAAAATTAACATCAGTCTGCATAAACATCACTAATTAGTAAAATTGTCATCGGTCTGCATAAAAGTCCCTATCACCGGTTAGTATAACAATCGACGATTACTGTGTTTTTTTTACACAAACCTGAGAGCTCATTTTTATAAGTTAGTTGTTTCATCTTCAAAAGTGACTCTAAGCTAAACATCTAGCTAACATTTTTTTTTAAGGTTTTACTTGAAAAATCATCAAATCATGCTTAAATAGATCTTTTTAAAATGAATCAAACTTTTCATTTTGGTGCTTAAAGGAAAACCATTTAGGGTGTTATTACTTAAATCTCGTAATTAGCTTTCAAAGTTACAAATTAAGACCAAGGGGTCAAATGAACACCACCAAATCCTTCATTTGAGCTTAAATTTGACACATTTATCACTTTTGTCTTCAATAGTTGCTTGATCTAATTTTATTTAGCAAAAAGAGGGGTGTTGTGTGTATGCTCTTTCATTTATCCCCTTTAGGGAACCCTTAGAATCAAAAGCACCATTCCTATTGCAAAAATCTTAGTCCAAGGATTATAAAGAATGTCATCTAAAATGCTCCCCAAAAAATCATCAAAGTTTGGGTGACCTTGAAAATGACCCTAAATTCTTTCTCTTAGTCTTTTATTTTCATGCAAACTTGGCTTGCGAGGGGGACGTCATTACCTCCCATGAGTTCTTTAGGGAAGCTTTGACCCAGGGTTTCATCTCCCAACATTGATTTCATTTGGATCCATATTGGAATTTCACATAGGACGTAGTGGTATTTTGGACATCGTACTACATGAGAGAACAACAAGATGTAGTGGTTGCAAAAATTATTAGACCTTTTTGCAACAAGCCAAGTGATACGAACCCAAAATATATGATTTTATTTTGCATTGTTTGATGTGAAAGTCATTGTGCAATTGATTCCCCTAGAACGTTTAAAAAATTGTAGATCTTAGATAAATCCCCACTTGTTGTGGAAGTATTGTTGGTGTAAGGTGCACCTCAAGGTCCATGTCATATTACTATCATTTGAGAGAGGGGGGGTATAAAAACCTTAATATATAATGCATATTTAATTTTGTATGAACACTTAAATCCTATCAAATGATGTATATTGATGGATTCCAATAATACCAAGCAACCTTGTTAGTTTAGGATCTAAAAGCAATTAATTAGATGGTTTTGTCCTAGATTAAAGTCTTATTTGGAGTCAAAACTTGGTGTAAACAAATGGTACAAAACAAAACACATGGTACTCATTTTCCTTTAAACAAAGAGGTGTTATGATACCCATGTGAAATCATCAATTTTTCTTGTTCAAAATTCATCAAAACTACAAGTCATATCAGCCACTTTGGCATAGTTATGTTGCCCAATTAAGTCTAGACCTTTGCCAAAGTTGTTTAGGTCCTTCATTTATAATCTAAATTCAAAATTTCACCTTTATAAGTTCATAGGGTTGATGTGTTAAGTGGGTTCACCATTTTCACTAAACTTGAGGGAATTTACATTCAATTTCCAATTTGGGTTGAAGGCCGTTTAAAGACTCATGATCATTATCACCACTTGATAAACTTAAGTCATTTTATGTTAAACACTTGCACTTTGAGTCTATGCACCACCATATTTTGAGTCAAGAAAGGTAGTGTTATGCTATCAAATTTATGAGAAATTATCTTTGCCTTAGAGATTTTTTTGAAACAAGCATTTTATCACATATTTTGGGTAGTCTAGTGTTGTTACGCTACCAAAAACATTTAAAATATTGTTTCATAGGCCCTCTTGCATAGATTTCAAATTTGTTCCTACATTTTCAAACCAATCCGATTATACCTTTAGGAACCTTTATCTAGCACAGTTACATTTTTCACTTTTTGTCTAGCCTATTTGTCAAAAGAACCAGGTTTTATACCATTATTTGTGAGAAAATAAACTATCTCTAAAGTGCATTTTGTTTCATACCTTATACCTATTTGATTGAGTCCATGTCCAAGAATTAAATGCCTAATATTTGTTATAAGTGTTTCAAAACTGTTAGATTAAAACTGTCATCTATTTTAAAGTCTATATTTTGATGCCGTTTGGCCAAGAGTCCTAGCACATGCCTTATTGGAACCTAGATTTTTATGCTATGTTTTGGCCAAAAGACCTAGCAAATTTTAAATTTCCTACATTAGATTTATTTGAAACACTTCAACCTTAGATTTTGACATCTCAATTTTTGGTTCATTTACTTAATTTTTTTGTGTGAAACGTGAAGCATTAGATATGTAACACTAGCTTGTTTCCTCATAAATATTTACATAAACCTTTTGATCTTTTTGATTAATCTAGACCAAGTTTGAACATCAGCTGTTAGAAATTGTCTTTTAAGAGTTTGTATAGCTCTTTGACCTTTTATTACAAAAACATTTAATATGGATCCCAACATGTATTCATACGCTCGTAGTGGACTCATGTACAATCTAGGGATTAGTAATATGGTTGTTCAAGAATAAATGGTGCAAGACCCCTATGAAGATAATATTTCTTATGAGATGGATCCTTATACCTCTTATAATATTCAATTAGGGGCACAAAGCCAAGTTCTATTGGCTAACTATTTGGTTAATACACCACCTTATTTAGAACAAGACCAAGAACAAACTACATAATACCTAACTACAATACCCATAACTGATGAACTAGTTCTTCAACAGTCATGCTCTAATAATATGCCTTCCACTTATGATCCTTTTTTATTTGAGTGTCATTTATTGGAGAACAAAGATGAGATTTTGGTTTGAGCCATAGAGGTAGGGGCGAAGTTTCCAGCATACATCCCCCATGAGAATTTACCAAGATTAGTAAGAATGCCCCACAACATAATTTATGATCAACATGATTCTTCTATCAATCCTTTAGCTCTAGTCCAAATAACATATTAGAACCCTACTATGCCTAGTAGAGGCAAAAACATCATGGAATATCACTTTAACCAAATGCAGACGACATATCAAACCTACCTAAATCTAGCACGTAATTTCAATCAGATTACCATGGTGAGCAAACCTCTTAATTACTTAGTTCCTTTAATAAGAGTTTTGATAGGGTTAACTAGTCAAGATAATAAGAGTTTAGACCCATTTGTGCAAACCACTTTGGTGGACAACTTACTGCATATGCCCATTATTAAAGAAGTGTCTTCTATTTTTATGTAGAATAACGAGCAAAATATAATGGACAATGTGCAAGCAATGTCTAATCCAAATCAAAGTGGTACTAATGCATAAAAAACTAGTCAATAATATTTGCATGTAGTTAATACCATGAGTGGATCATCATACCAAGGAATAGGAGATTTTTCACCCTAAACTTCACCACCTACTTCCCAACCTCAACTAGCTACTTCATCAAGTGTGTAACTAATATGATTAGGTAGTCAACTAGCAACCAACGTCATTTCTCAACAGTTGAATGTGACGAATCCTACTCTTCCTCAACAAGTGATAAGTAGTATTCTACAATAGTAGGCATAATCTAGTGTACCAACACAATAGAAGCTAAATGTATTGCCACCACAACAAAGGGTAACTAATGTTCCACCTCGTCAGGTAGTGACAAACATACCTCTTCAGTCACAGACTAGTGTACCAATCTAAAACCAAATGATGACTAAACAACAATATGTAAATATTGGTCAATGATAGATGTTGAATCTTTAACATGATTTCATTTCCCAATAAGGATTCATGTAATAAGAAGGCTCCCATGTTTCTCAAGTACCTACTAGGCAACAATTGGTTCAAAATATTCCACAAGTTCAAAGATAGGGTCTTGGTTCACAAATTCCCACTCAATAGTAAGGTTTGATTAGTTAATATCATGTCCCTTTTTAACCGTAATAAGCGCAATATAGTTATATCCCTCCATCCCAACCATAAAATCCTCCAAGTCAAACCTTTATAGCCAACCCAAACCAAAATATCACACAACCAAATGTGTAATTCTAAGTACATCCTAATCTATGTATACATATTCATGGTCTATTTCCTAACCAAAATAATATACCCCAACATATATCTCCATCATACACTGGTCAAAGTGTTCCACTTGTGACCTCCCAACCATCTACACAAGCCAATGTTCTGCCCCAAACCAATGTTCTTTCAAGCTTCATATCCCAAGAATTACAACAAATGAAGGATGCAATTGCTACCATTCAGGCTAGTAAATAGACTAAAAAGTTTTAGTTGGATGATATTTGTTATTATCGATTAAACATGGAGTACTTGTAGATACCATTTCCTCCAGGATATGAACCATCAAAATGTAACAAATATAAAGGGAAAGGTGACCCTAAGGTCCATTTAACCAAATTCTTTATCGCATGTCAACTAGTGGCATATAGTGATATATACCTTTTGTTGTTGTTTCCAAGGAGCTTAGTTGGAAAAGCCTTGGAGTGGTTCTTAAATTTGACCAAAAATTCAATAACATATTTTGATGATCTTTTTGATAAGTTTGTGCAGCACTTTTCCTATAATCTTGAACATGAGATTTCATTGGTTGACTTAACATAAGCAAAATAAAAGGATGGTGAGAGTTTTGTAAGTTATCTATAGTGATGGAGATCCCTTGCAAACTGATTCACCCATAGTTTACCACATAAACAATTACCTATTGTGTTTACTAAAAAAATGCATAGTGAGATAGCTTATCATCTGGAACTACAATGTGCAAATACTTTCAAGGAGATTATCAACAAAGGCTTATTGTTTGAGTAAGATCTTATTAATAAAGGGATCATCAAGATTACGTCAATTAATTATAATCAAGGTACCAATCAGGGAAGTGGACAAAACCAACATCCAATCCAGTCACAATTATCATAACCAGCACAGGCCAATAACCAAGATAGACCAAAATAATTCAATCATATTAGGAATGTTGTGGGTAATGGTGTAGCCAAGTCACATCATGTCCAAATAGTGAAAACATCATCTACACCACCTTTTCAGCTTACTCCTATCCAACAACCTCTCCAACCAACATTGCAAGCACAATAACCAAGACCCATGCAACAAATTCAACAACCTTTAACATTACAAGCCCCTCCTTCAAGAAGAATTGTGCCTATGTGTCATGTCTTTAGTGACCTAGGAGAACCTATTGAGTCTTTATTTCATAAAATTGTTGCTGCTAATCTGATTAGTTAGAATATACTAAATAATTATCCACAAAACATTCTTTATCCTAATTGGTACCATGAAAATGAATTCTGTGAATATCATCAGGTCAATGGGCATAATCTACAAAGATATGTAGAAATCAAGCATTTGATTGAGAATAAGTTAGATAATGGGGATATAACATTGGATAATGGTGCTTCCACCTCCAATCAAACTCTTGGGATTTATCAAAACCCCTTTCCCCAACATAACACACAATAATAGCATAACAATCAATAGCAACAACAACATCGGCCAGTGCAACAATAAAATTAATAATATCAAAATCAAAATTTGAACTAGCAAAATCAACATAATCAACAATAGAACCCACAACATTAGAATAATAGATAAAACTAAGGTTAGAATGGTAATAACCAACAAACCTACCATATAGTTGCACATGACTACAATAGGGTTGTCAGTTAATTATAGGGGGTAACATTACTACCATCTCCATTAATCCTAGATTGAGCACTAATCAATCTAGACCATTGCTAAACAATACCACTCAACCAAATTACATGGATAATCCTTATTTGATCTGGGACTGCACATTAGTGAACCAACAAATTAGGACTTCCACTTTTGGAACTTATATCGATAACTCACTCTTACCACTTGACCACATATAAGTGCATAGACAACTGAGACTTGTCCTATTTGGCCCCACACCATTCCTAAAATTTTTAAAAAATTATGGTCTAGCATCTAATATCAATTATGCAATCACAACTTAGAGGTAAAATATTACTATCCTAGGCCCATAACCATCTGTCACTTTTCCTGTTATCCAGCCAACCTTTCAACCTTGGAATAAACCATTCACCATTGACCAAGACAAGAAGTTTGATATTGTGGAATAATTATAAAAGACACCATCACAAATTTATATTTTGGATTTGTTATGAATGTTAACAATTTATAAGAACATTTTGAATGAGTTCTTAACCCAATCGACTATTGTCAGTGACATATCCCTAGATAAATTTCAAGCTTTGGTTGGACACCTAGTTCCAGCCCAATAAGTCACATTCAACCAAAGTGGCATGTCTTCCCTTGGCCTGCTTCATACTAATCCATTGTACATAGAATTTTATATAAAGTGACATAAATTGAAATGTGTCCTTATAGATAATAGATTAGGCCTCAACATAGTGTCTCTAAAGCTCATTAAGATTCTTGGGTACACAATGGTAGATCTCCAGCTAGAAATGATAACTATCAAAGCCTATGATAATCAAGAAATAGAATCATAAGGCACCATTAGCTTACTAGTTATCATTGGGCATTTGACCCATTATACACTTTGTCATGTTCTTGATCTTGAGTTGTCATATAATATGCTTCTAGGAAGGCCTTGGTTACATGAGATTCATGCAGTCCCATCAACACTGAACTAATATATCAAATTCTCTCACTCACGGATAGAAGTAAATATTTCAAGAGATTTACACCCATATAAACACTACAAACATCTTGAGGCTGAGTTTCAAAGCTACAATTACCAATACATCATAAATCCAAGTTCTAAGTAGGATAAATAAAAGGCCATCCTTATTGATTCTCCAGAGGATAATTGCATAGATCTTAATACCTTAGATTCCCTTTCCCATATGCCACCTCCTGAAGCTTCCAATCATTTCACCATTTCAGATAATGGGTCAGGGGAATATGTGACCCATGATACCTTCCATATTGCCAATCTTCCTTAGAATCCAAAGACCTTTGGGCAACCTAAAAATACCCCACACATGCATTGGCAATAAAATAACAAAGATAAGGGACTTGTCATGTTTGTACTAGCATTTGGCCTAGAACTAAACCCTCATAAAGGGGGTGAATCATGGTTGTACAATGACAACCAAGCTGATTGTTATAAAATTTCAAAGTTTCTATTCCAATATGATCATGGAGCATCAAGATTATGAAGGAAAAGGCCTCAGACCAAATCAATAAGGAACCATTGAGGCAATCTCCATGACTAAATATAAAAGACCTTATGGACTTGGATTTAAACCACCTAAGGGTGACCCCACATATCTTATTTGAGTTCCATCATTAGTGGCTAGTGATGATGATGTCGACAGTGAAGCAAATTTTAATCATAGCCTCACCTTTGATGAACTAGCTGAGACTAACATGTTTGATAATAATGCCATTTGTACCCTTACCCAAGTCATTCATCACAACCCATTGCCATTATACTATTTCCAATTGATATATTGGTACCAACAAGAATCTAATTTTTCACTTGATGAGTTTCAGAATGATTAGGCATTCTGTGACTTTTTAAGCCTTAGAGATAACGTTATGTTGGGAGATCATAAATCAGGATTCTCAATTACATTGGATTCTAAAGCCTATTTTGGAGAGTAGGTGATCACCCTTAGCCAAAAGTAAATAAATAAAACATTGAAGTCCCAAAGTGAAAACCTCTTTAAGGTGCTTTCTGACTAAGAACAAAGTAAAGATAAAGGCCAGTCTATTGGTGAAAACCTATTTTAGGTGCCATTAGATGGGGGTGTTCATTCTTCTTTGAATTTAGACCAAGATACCACCAATGATGAACTTTCCTATGGATTCAAGTTTAGTTTTGCACAATAACAAGTATTTGATCAAATTCTTCAAGAAGTTTTGACTATTTTTGGCACATGCCTAGATCTCCCATTGGGGGACTCATATTCATCATGCCTAGGAGATGTTGAAGAGTAATTCCTAATAGAAGACCCTGATATAGTTTAATAGTTCAAGTCCTTGCCTACTATCCTAGAGGATAGTTCAACCCTTATAGTCTAAGATAAAATAGAGGTAAACATTAGGACTCCATTGAACCCAACATGGATAAAACTAGGCATGTCCCTCATTGAGGAGAAACATGAAGTCTTTATAGCTATATTGAGAGAATTTGTAGATATCTTTGCATGGGCTTATTCTGACATGCCAGGTTTGGAACCTACCTTGGTTCTGCACCACCTTGTGGTCAATCTTGATGCCAAATCAATGAAATAAAAGCTGTGTAAGATGCATCCTCACATTGCTATCTTTGTAAAGAAAGAGTTGGAAAAACTCTTAGAAGTAGGATGTATTCGATCCATTGACTACTCAGAATGGATATCTAATATTGTGCCTCTTAGTAAAAGGCCTAAAAGAATATGAATCTATATTGATTTTTTAGACATAAACAAAGCTTGTCCTAAGGATGACTTTCCATTGCCTAATATTGACATGATCATCAACTCCATAGCAGGTTATGAAATGCTTTCACTCATAGATGGCTTTTTAGGCTACAACCAGATCAGAATAACATGAAAAGACCAACATAAAATAGCGTTCACCACTCCATGGGGGAAATTTTGTTATCAGATAATGCCATTTGGTCTTAAGAATGCTAGAGCTACATATCAATGGGCCATGACTATCATATTCCATGATATGATGCATGATATTATTAAAGACTATGTGGATGACATATTAGGAAAATCCAAGACCAAGGCCAACCATCCAGTAGTGCTACATAAGATATTTGAGAGATTGTGGGAGTATAAAGTCAGACTCAATCCAAATAAATGTGTGTTTGGAGTAACCTCAAGAAAGCTACTTGGATTCATTATCTCACATAGGGGCATTAAAGTTGATCCAATCAAAGTCCATGCTATAATCAAAATGCCACCACCAACCAATTTGAAGCAACTCTATAATTTGCAAGGTAAGATCCAGTTAATCTGATGATTCATATCTTAGTTAATAGATAAGTATCATCCATTTACACATATTCTAAAGAAGGGAGTTGCAATTTACTAAGATGACCACTGCCAAACAACTTTTCAACAACTCAAGGACTATCTAGTTAATCCACCTATTTTGTTACCTCCTATGCCAAAAAATCCATTCTTGTTGTATCTATCATCTAGTGATAATGCCCTGGGGGCACTTTTAGCTCAACATGATAACAATGGAAATGAGCATGTAATATACTAATTAAGCCATACCTTGGTCACATATGAACACAACTATGCGGCTATTGAAAAAGCTTGTCTATCCATGGTCTTCGTAGCTCAGAAACTATGTCGTTACATGTTGAATAATAAGACCATGGTCATTTCAAAAGTAGATCCACTCAAGTATTTACTATCTAAAATAGGTTTACAAGGTAGAATGGCCATGCTTCTTAGTGAGTTTGACATAGAGTATGTCAATCAAAGAATAGGTCCTTGAAGATCAACTTATTGAAGCACCCCTTAAAAATATAAAGCCACTCACATTTCATTTTCTTGATGAATCCATAATGATCATCATTGACACACCTCTTGAGGAGTAGCATTGAAATTTTTATTTTGATGGTTCATTTACTGCACATGGATCAAGGGTAGGCCTCTTATTTATTACACCATAGGGAGATCTAATCCCTAAATCATTCAAAATTAGTTTTCCATACTCACTTGTTTATGGTATTGAAGCCATCCTTCTTATTGAGGTTGAGTTACCTTCACTGTGCATATAATTCAAGAATGTCCTAGAAGATCATAATTATCAAGTAGTTTGCCTAAAAGAGCTATACCTACTTGATGAAAAATTCACAGTTACACTCAACAATATTTAGGCATATCAGAATTGACTCAAAGGCCACTATTATCAATGTGTCAAGTATAGAACATTTGAACTTGGTGATCTTGTTCTTAAAGAAAACCAAAATAATACCATGATTGAGAAGAAGCATATAGGTAAATTCAAACCAAACTAGATAGGTCCTTTCATCATTACTATAGATTATGGATCAAGAGCATACATGCTCACCACCCCAGATAGAGATGAACTTCCTGAGCTAATGAATATTATTCACTTCAAGTGGTACTATGCTTGAGCACTAAAGTGTATTGTCTATAAGGACTGTTTCATGTTGTCTCATTTTGTCACTATTCTTATTTATACAAATAATGTTCTTATCCATCTTCTTATCCATATCCACTTTACATTTCTGATCTATCGACCAAACATGTTCTAAAGCCTAGCCCATTTGACCTTAGTTTTTGCCATTCATTACTCATTTTTAGCACCAAGGAATCTGATCAGTTTCATCAATTGTTTCAAGTTCTTTAGATAGAGATCATATTTTGGAGCTGTATGACAGAAGTTTCGGCAATTGCATCCTTCGTTTGTTATTCCTTTCTTATCACTAGTCTTACTACTAATTATAACTACCTTTGGGCAAATTAGTACCATTGATCCATGCCATTGTGTCCTAGTTATAAATGCCTATGGGAAAACTAGGGGCAACATTTATTTATTAAGCCTTGATGTACTAACTTTCCACTTCATGTGCCATACTATGCCTTTTTACCAACTATGCCTATTTTATTTGAATTGACTGCTACACTAGTCAAATTACTCCACTGTGGGGCAAACCTATAGTGACTTGAGGTCCTACTATGGGACTATGTAGGTAGCACTCGATACTTGTTGAGGTTAGCTCAGTCACCCTTTCTACCATGCTCTCACCATTTTATGAGAAACCTAAGTTTGAATGCTCTTGCCATTTTTCAAGCAACCTAAGTTTGAATGCTCTCACTTTTTTATAAGCAACCTAAGTTTGAATGCTCTCACCATTTTGTGAGCAACTTAAGTTTGAACGCTCTCACCATTTTGTGAGAAACCTAAGTTTGAACACTCTCACCATTTTACAAGTAACCTAAGTTTAAACACTCTCACTTTTTTGTGAGCTTGAATCATTTAGTGTCTTATCATTTTTTATCGAGTTGAGATACTTCAAAAATTCCAAAAAAAATTTGTAAAATCATTAGAAAAAACCAAAAAATATTGACCATTTCTTTGCCTTAAGGATTCTGGGAACCCTTACTAAGTTTCAAGCAAACCACTTGTCACTTAGCTTATCCATCCTTTTTTGGCCTTTTCTCTCATGCACTTGCCATTTTGCAAGACCATTCCTATTCTTCTATCACATCTATTCTATTTGTTTTCATTAGTTATCACATTCTTCCCATTCCTTGTGAGAACTACATTTGGCCTAATGTTTTTTATTGGATATTACATCCATGGAACTATGTAGGCATCATCCACTTGCCTAGTGCATATGGAGACAACTCGGCCACCCCCTTCCTTTTTATTCTATTCTTCTATTTTATTCATATGTTAAGTTGTCACCTATTTTCTAAGGGCAATATTCTTATGGTTTCTATTATGTTGTTTACGTTGTTTGTTTATTTTTACTTATTTTATTTTCTAGTCTACCTATTTGTTTGCTTTCAACACTATTTCCTTGATTCATTTTATGTGTGTTCATTGGGTGATTCCTTGCCCACACTTATACTCGAATCCATCCATATTCATATGTTTACATTGTCATCATGGTTTCTATCATTGGTGCATTATTTTCTATTTGAGTATTGGATTTTGAGAGTCAGTCCTTATGCATATTTTGACCAAGTTATCATGATGTTATAAGATGATGCCTACTGACACATGTTATAATAAACCTCAACTTCAAGAATTCTATTCAGCAATGGTGGCATCAACATTTCTTTGGCAGCAAAATCTTGATTCAATCCCAATCATATCCTAAATAGAGTAATTAACCATGAAAGAATTTCAACTTTAATTAGTTCGAATGAGCATCTCCCTACTAGTAGGTTGTTCCAATTCATCATTACCCTCTATGTTAAGTTACCATCATCAATCAACCAATCAATCATGTTTGCCATAATCGGGGTGCAATGATTATAACTACCTATGGGCAAATCATTACACACCATCACACCTCTATTTCTCAATGATTATAAGTGCCTTTGGGAAAATCATTGTGTTCTCACCAAATTTACTTTTCCTACCCAAATAAGGGCATGTTGTTATCGTGTTTGTCTGCCCTAACTTGGGCAACATTGTCTTGTTTGCTTGTCCTAACTGGGGTAGCTCCATCTTTTCAATGATTATAAATGCCTTTGGGCAAATCATTATGTTATCATACCATAATGCCACTATAAGGGTACAATGCTTATAACCAACTTTGGGCAAACCATTGTACACCGTCCCACTTGCATTCTTAGTGATTTTGACTAATTTTTTAATATCATTGTGTTTTCACCCCATCATCTTTCTTTTCTTTGGTCCCCTCATTTCGCTTCTTATCGAGGGACTGTTTGTCGACCTACTTATGCCAACTGATCCCTTGAGGGAGCATCATATAGTTAGTTTATCATCATTACAGTTGTCTACATACAAATTTTTTTAATTCTTTGATAAGATATTATTGTGTTTATAGCTTGCAACACCTTTCCAAATAGGGGTAAATTGTAGACACCTAAAACTGGCCACCAATAACCTCCAAATAGGCTTTTGACCAATTTTCACTGAAAATGCACAATTTGGCTTAAAAACACTAAAACACATTAAATGATTTGAAATTGATATATATAAGTGCTGATTTTGGCTAGAGTATCATAAAATGGGGCAAAGTAATTTATGGGTCAACTAATTTTGATCAGATCATTTTGAGTCAAAATGCCAATTTTGCACCTGGGTGCTCTGGATTGCTCTTTTCTATCAAATTTATTTGTATGAGATGCATGTCTTTTTTATTTTTTATTGGTAACATCCCAAATAGGATAACAGATTCAATGCATCTAACATTGACTTCTAATTCCAATCCAATCAAATTTTGGACCAATAACAAGGCATTCTGATCAATTTGAGTAATTTGTGAACAAAGTGCTTAATCATGCTTAAGAGATATTTAAACCAAGTTAGAGCCTAATTAATAATTCCATGGAAACTTGTTGAATACCTACTCTTAGAAATGAATTTGAATATCTGCATCATTAGGCAACCTCATTTCTTGGGAAGACATCCCTAGGCCATAAATGCCACAAATATCAGGATTCATGCCTCACATGCCTCATCAATACCTTCCATGCTACTTAATTTCTCTTTTATCCCAAATGTTGATGATCCTATTTATCAATTTTAATTACATAATTAGATTAATCCTTAGCCACACATCTCAATCCTAAGATGGATGGTTCAAGTTGATTCTAGCCATTTGCAAAAATCTATAAATAGAGAGGCCATAAACATCATTTCTAAGCTATTTTGGTGCAAATTTATAATACACAAATGATTCCAAAATCCATTTTAATTAGTGTTACCATGCCAAATTGATTCCAAGCCAAGCCAAAGCCACAAGGTGCCAAGGAGGAGAGGAGATAGCCAAGCCTCCTTTGATGAAGACTTTATGAGCACAAACCGAGTAAGCCACTACATCAAGCATTTTGGAGCATCCAAGGAAGGTAAAAGAAGGTTTATTTTGAATTTTAGTTGTGTGTTTTATTCATGTTTGTTAACCAAGGTCCCCCTAATGTCTAGGCCTAGAGATGTTATGCTAGTTAGTGTGTTTCTTTTATTTTGTTTTCATTTAGAAACTAACACGATACTAACCATCCTCTCTTGAGTCAAATTCCTAGCTCACACCCACTATGCCTAAGGTGATGTCCATCTGCTTGTTTCACATCTGAGTCTATGGGAGCTAGTCCTTT
Organism: Torreya grandis; assembly: GCA_037957365.1. Lineage (NCBI taxonomy): Eukaryota > Viridiplantae > Streptophyta > Pinopsida > Cupressales > Taxaceae > Torreya > Torreya grandis. The sequence continues at coordinate 2,075,718 of JARHVA010002541.1, read as the reverse complement.
GTTGAGCAATGAATATATTTTCCTTTCATTTAAGTTCAACACCTATATATGCTTTTTCACAATGCTTATAAGCCGAGTAATAAAGAAAGAAAGAAATACATTTACTAGACTAAATGGTCTATGGGACCACTGATTATACCGATTATTCCATCTATTCAAATATTTGTGGCCCCTATTGTGTCCTTTAGAATGTTGTTCTTCTTTTTGTTGATTTGAGTTAACATCTCCCCCAACCCATTTAAAATAAAGAAATGAAGAAATAAATAAATAAATAAAGATATTTACAAGACCAAATGGTCTATGGGAGCACTGATTATACTGATTGTTCTAACCACTCAAAGATTTATGGACCCCATCATGTCCTTTAAAATGCTTCTCATCCTTTTATTGAGTTGATTTAACATCTCCCCCAACCCTTGTACTCCATTTTCCTCAAATAACTATACCATGGATCCTACTCTTAATATTTTCACATATTTGACATGAATACCCACGTACTTTAGACATTCAAGGATGAAATGCTCATTTGTTTCAACTGACCATGTGGTGCATACAACACAAACCCTCTCTTCCCATTGTTCATAAGGTGACATCCATTTTCTTGTTTGGAGATAGTCCTTTGTTGAGAAATGAAGATATTTTCCTTTCTTTTATATTATTCATATAAATTAACAAATAATCACGTGCATGGATTCCATTAGATTTCATATGTATAACATTTTTATATATAATTAATCACATAGATCAATTAGATGGTGTACTATAAAAGCACACATGTAGCTATTAAGATGATTAATTATGTTTTTTTTTTTTTTTTTTTTAAATTTTTTAAACTTAGAGAGTGAATTAAAATACTTGAATTCTCTAAATTCATAGTAGGGGAAAGAACCTTAAAGAAAGAAAAAAAGAAACAAAGGTGTTTACGAGACTAAACGGTCTATGGAACCATGAATTATACTAATTATTCCAACCACTCAAAGATTTGTGGGCCTCGTTGTGTCCTTCAAAACGTTGCTTCTCCTTTTGTTGATTTGAGTTAACATGACCCCAACCATTTTAGAAGAAAGAAAGAAAGAAAGACATTTATGAGACCAAATGGTCAAAGGGACCTCCGATTATACTGATTGTTCTAACCACTCAAAGTTTTGTGGGCCTCATTGTGTCTTTTAGAACACTGCTCCTCCTTTTGTTGATTTGAGTTAACATCTCCCCCAACCCTTTTATTCTGTTTTCCTCAAATAGTTATACTATGGAGCCAACTCTTAATGTTTTTACATATTTAGATAGTCAAGGATGAAATGTTCCTTTGTTTGAATTTCCCATGTGGTGCATACAACACAAACCCTCTCTTCCCACTATTCCTAAGGTGGCATCCATTTAATTTTTAGAAATAAATAAATAAATATTTATATTTACGAGACCAAACAATCTATGGGACCACCGATTATACCAATTTTTCTAACCACTCAAAGATTCGTGGGCCCCATTGTGTCCTTTATAACATTGCTCCTCCTTTTGTTGATTTGAGTTAACATCTCCCCCAAGCCTTTTATTCTGCATTCCTCAAATATTTATACCATGGAGTCAAATCTTAATGTTTTTACATATTTGGATTGAATTCATACGTACTTTGGACATTCAAGGATGAAATGCTCCTTCATTTTAACTACCCATGTGGTGCATACAACACAAACCCTCTCTTCCCATTATTTTTAAGATGATGTCTATCTGCTTGTTTCACATCTGAGTATATGGGAGCTAGTCCTTTGTTGAGAAATAAATATATTTTCCTTTCATTTTCATCTTAATAAATTTTAAAAACTCTTATTCATCTTAATAAGTCAATCTCACAACCCTCTAACCTTTTATCTTTGCTTAAAATTGACTAGTTTTTAATCCATGGTAATATGGTCTAGATTTTGTTTTTTGTTTTGATTTGTTCAAATCTTAATATTTGTAGCTCTTCACTTCAGCTCATTTTTATCTATAACCCATGGTACATTATTTAAGTTCAACACCTATATATGTTTTTCCATAATGTTTATAAGTTGAGTTGAACTTTGTAATATAATGTTGTCATTTTCTATTTATTTTCTTCCTCCACATCACTATTTTGAATTTTTCATTCCCATAATATTTATTAAGGTTGGGTATTTTTTTGCACCGATGCCCCATCTACTCATCAATTTTTGGTTCTATTCTATCCACATGTTTTTTCATCTGTGCAACTCTTCATCTCTTGCGGTCCTAGGGTGCCTGTTAGTCTTCATGTTTTATGTTTTTTTTCAAGTAGAAAACTTGGTCATTGTGGTTTTCTCTATAGATGAAGTTCATATTTCATCAATGAATATTTCATAGGGAACTAAAGCCTTAATTATGAAATTATTTATGATTAGCCACTTTTAGATCCTTTCTATTTGTCTCTATTTCAAACTTGTCATTCTACTAGCCCATACCTCACAACCATACAATACCACTAGCTTAAAAAAATACTTAAATAAGACCACGGCGGTCTTCCGATCCCATAACTCAACATTCTTGTAACTATTTTGAAATACATAAAGAACTCTCCAACATCCTTGTATTCTTTTCATACTACACGTGTCCTAGCTAAGCTTGTTGTGAAAGTCGACACTGATATATTTGTACTCTAACACCACTTCTAGAGACTCTCTTGCAAACTAAAATTTGAGATGCCGCTTCTTTATTTTCATTGAAAAAATTATAATTTTTATTTTGTTGATGTTCATTTGCATCCCCAATTCTTTATTTAGAAAGAAACAAAGAATGAATTACGTTTACAAGACCAAATGGTCTATGGGACCACTGATTATACTGATTGTTCCAACCATTCAAATATTTTTGGGCCCCAATGTGTCCTTTAGAATGCTTCTCTTTTTGTTGATTTGAGTTAACATCTATCTGAGCCCTTTTAATCCATTTTCCTCAAATAGTTTTACCATGGAGACAACTCTTAATGTTTTTTGCATATTTGGCTTAAATCCCTGCTTACTTTAGACATTTAAGGATGAAATTCACCTTCATTTCAACTACCCACGTGGCGCATACAATACAAACCCTCTCTTCCCACTATTCCTAAGGTGACGTCCATGTACTTATTTCACATCTGAGTCTATGGGAGCTAGTCCTTTATTGATTAATGAAATTGTTTTCCTTTCATTTAAGTTCAATGCCTATATATGATTTTCATGATGCTTATAAGTTCATTAAATAATTAATTAATTAAGAAAGAAAGAAAGAAATATGTTTACTATATAGAATGGTCTATGGGACCACCGACTATATCGATTATTCTAATTATTAAAATATTTGTGTCCCCCATTGTGTCCTTTAGAACGTTAATCCTCCTATTATTGATTTGAGTTAACATCTCCCCAACCCTTTTAAAAGAAAGAAATAAATTAATTAAGAAAGAAAGAATAGACATTTACGAGACCAAATGGTCTATGGGACCACAGATTATACTGATTATTAAAATCACTCAAAGATTCATGGGCCCTACTATGTCCTTTAGAAATATCCTCCTCCTTTTATTGATTTGAGTTAACATCTTCCCCAATCCTTTTACTCTGTTTTCCTCAAATAGTTATACTATGGAGCCAACTCTTAATGTTTTCACATATTTGGCTTGAATGCCCACATACTTTGGACATTCAAGGATGAAATGTTATTTTGTTTCAATTGCCCATGTGGTGCATACACCACAAACCCTCTTTTCCCACTATTCATAAGGTGTTGTCCATTTTCTTGTTTCACATCTGAGTCTATGGGAGTTAGTGCTTTTTGAGCAATGAAGATATTTTCCTTTCATTTGTATTATTCATATGAATTAACAAACAATCACATGCATGAATTACATTAGATTTCCTATGCATAATATTTTTTATATATAATGAGTCACATATATCAATGGGATGGTGTACTATAGAAGCACACATGTAGCTATTAAGATGATTATTTAATATTTTTTTAATTAGAACATTTTCACACTTATAGGGTGAAGTAAGATACTACAATTCTCTGAATTCATAGTAGGGGAAAGAACCTTAAAGAAAGAAAGAAATAAAGGAATTTACGAGACTAATAAGTTTATGGGACCATTTATTTTACTAATTCATCCAACCACTCAAACATTTGTAGGCCCCACTATATCCTTTGGAATGCTGCTCCTCCTTTTGTTGATTGGAGTTAACATCTCTCCCAACCCTTTAAAAAGAAAGAAGGAAAGAAATATGTTTATGATAGTAAACAGTCTATGAGACCACCGATTATACCGATTGTTCCAACCACTCAAACATTTGTGGACCCCAATATGTCTTTTAGAATGATGCTTCTCCTTTTATTGATTTTGGTTAACATCTCTCCCAACACTTTTATTCGGGTTTTTTCAAATAGTTCTACCACGGAGCCAACTCATTATGTTTTCACATATTTGGCTCGAATGCCCATGTACTTGGGACATTCAAGGATGAAATTATCTTTTATTTTAATTTCCCATGTGGTTTATACAACACAAACCCTCTCTTCCCACACTTCCTAAGGTGACGTCCATCTACTTGTTAGAAATAAATAAATAAATAAATAAAGAATTACATTAATGAGAGCAAATGACCTATGGGATCATTGATTATACTTATTATTCCAACCATTCAAAGATTTTTTGGCCCCACTATGTACTTTAGAACATTGCTCTTTTTGTTGAGTCGAGTTAACATCTTTTCCAACCCTTTTTATTCCATTTTCCTCAAATAGTTCTACCATGAAGCTAACTCTTAATGTTTTTGTATATTTGGCTTGAATGCCTACTTATTTTGGACATTCAAAGATGAAATGATCATTCATTTCAACTACCCATGTGGCGCATGCAACACAAACCCTCTCTTCCCACTATTCCTAAGGTGACGTCCATCTACTTTTTTCACATCTGAGTCTATGGGAGCTAGTCCTTTATTGAGCGATGAAAATATTTCCCTTTCATTTAAATTCGATGCCTATATATGCTTTTTATCAATGCTTATAAGTCGAGTAAGAAAGAAAGTAAGAAAAAATAAAGAAATAAAGAAAGGAAAAAAGAAATGAATATGTTTACAGGACCAAATGGTCTATGGGACCACCGATTATATTGATTATTCCAACTATTCAAATATTTGTGGCCCCTGTTGTGTCCTTCATATCATTTCTTCTCCTTTTGTTGATTTGAGTTAACATATCCCTCAAACCTTTTAAAATAAATAAAGAAAGAAAGACATTTATGAGACCAAACAGTATATGGGACCACCGATTAAACTGATTGTTCCAACCACTCAAAGATTCATGGGCCCCATTGTGTCCTTTTTAACGCTCCTCTTCCATTTGTTAATTTAAGTTTACATCTCCCCTAAACCTTTTACTACTTTTTCCTCAAATAGTTATACCTTGGAGCCAACTCTTAACATTTTCACATATTTGGCTTGAATTCCCACGTACTTTGGACATTCAAGAATGAAATGTTCATTTGTTTTAACTACCCATGTGGTGCATATAACACAAACCCTCTCTTCTCACTATTCATAAGGTGACATCCATCTGCTTGTTTCACATTTGAGTCTATGCGAGCTAGTCCTTTGTTGAGCAATGAAGATCTTTTCCTTTCATTTATATTATTCATATAAATTAACAAACAATTACGAGCATGAATACCATTAGATTTTTTATGTATAATATTTATATATATAATTAATCACATAGATAAATGGGATAGTGTACTATAAAAGTACACGTGTAGCTATTAAGATGATTAATTAAGTTTTTTTAATTAGAACATTTTCACACTTAGAGAGTGAAGTAAGATACTTCAATTCTTTGAATTCATAGTAGGGGAAAGAGCCTTCAATAAATAAATAAATAAAGACGTTTACGAGACCAAATGGTCTATGGGACCATAAATTATAATAATTATTCTAAGCACTCAAATATTTATGGGCCCCACTACATCATTTAGAATGTTTCTCCTCGTTTTGTTGATTGGAGTTAACATCTCCCCCAACCCTTTAAAAAGAAATAAGGAAAGAAAGCCGTTTATGAGACCAAACAGTCTATGAGACCACTAATTATATCGATTGTTCCAACCACTCAAATATTTTTAGGCCCCGTTGTGTCCTTTAGAATGCTACTTCTCCTTTTGTTGATTTTAGTTAACATTTCTACCAACCCTTTTATTATAGTTTCTTCAAATAGTTCTACTATGGAGCCAACTCTTAATATTTTTGCATGTTTGGCTTGAATGCCCCCATACTTTGGACATTCAAGGATGAAATGATCCTTTATTTGAATTGCCCATGTGGTATATACACTACAAACCCCCTCTTACCATTGTTCCTAGGGTGACGTCCATCTACTTGTTAGAAAAAAAGAAAGAAAAAAAGAAAGAATTACGTTTATGAGACCAAACAACCTATGAGATCAACGATTATAATTATTGTTCCAAACATTCAAAGATTTTTTGGCCCCGCTATGTCCTTTAGAATGTTTCTCCTTTTGTTTATTTGAGTTAACATCTCTCCCAACCCTTTTATTCCATTTTCCTCAAATAGTTCTACCATGGAGCCATCTCTTAATGTTTTCGCATATTTGGCTTGAATGCCTACTTATTTTGGACATTCAAGGATGAAATGTTGATTTGTTTCAACTATGCATGTGGTTCATACAACACAAACCCTCTCTTCCCACTCTTCCTAAGGTGACATCCATTTGCTTGTTTCACCTATGAGTCTATGGGAGCTAGTCCTTTATTGAGTAATGAAGATCTTTTCCTTTCAATTAAATGCAAAACCTATTTATGCTCTTTCACAATGTTTATAAGTTGAGTAAAAAATCAAATAAGAAATAAAAAAATAAAAAAGAAATAAAAAATGAAATAAATATGTTTACCAGACCAAACGGTCTATGGGACCACAAATTATACTGATTGTTACAACTATTTAAATATTTGTGGTCCCTTATTGCGTCCTTCAGAATGTTTCTCCTCCTTTAGTTGGTTTGAGTTAACATATCCCAAAACTCTTTTAAAAGAAAGAAAGAAAGACATTTACGAGACCAAATGATATATGGGACCACCAGTTAAACTATTTGTTCCAACCACTCAAATATTTGTGGGCCCCACTGTGTCCTTTAGAACGTTCCTCCTCTTTTTGTTGATTTGAGTTTACATCTCCCCTAAACATTTTACTCCATTTTCCTCAAATAATTATACCATGGAGCTAACTCTTAATGTTTTCTCACATTTGGCTTGAATGCCCATGTACTTTGGACATTCAAGAATGAAATGCTCGTTTGTTTCAACTCCCCATGTGGTGTATATAACACAAACCCTCTCTTCCCACTATTCATAAGGTGACATCCATTTGTTTGTTTCACATTTGAGTCTATGGGAGCTAGTCTTTTGTTGAGCAATGAAGATCTTTTCCTTTCATTTATATTATTCATATAAATTAACAAATCATCACGAGTGTGAATTCCATTGGATTTTATATATATATATATATATATATATATATATATATATATATATATATATATATATATATATATATATATATATATATATATATATCACATAGATCAATGTGATGGTGTACTATAAAAGTACATGTAGCTATTAAGATGATTATTATTTTTTAAATTAGAACATTTTCACACTTAGAGAGTGAAGTAAGATACTTCAATTCTCTGAATTCATAGTAGAGGAAAGAACCTTAAAGAAAGGAAGAAATAAAGAAAGATGTTTACGAGACCAAATAGTCTGTGGGATCACCGATTATACCGATTAGCCTCACTATGTCCTTTAGAACACTGCTCTTCTTTTTGTCGATTTGAGTTAACATCTCCCCCAACCCTTTTAAAAGAAAGAAAGAAGGACGTCTAAGAGACCAAACGGTCAATGGGACCATTGATTATACCAATTGTTCCAACCACTTAAAGATTTAAGGGCCCCATTATGTCTTTTAGAATGCTACTTCTCCTTTTGTTGATTTGAGTTAACATCTCTCCTAACTCTTTTATTCCAGTTTCCTCAAATAGTTCTACCCTAGAGCCAACTCTTAATGTTTTCACATATTTGGCGTGAATGCCTACTTATTTTAGATATTCAAGGATGAAATGTTCATTTGTTTTAATTTCACATGTGGTGCATAAAACACAAACCCTCTCTTCCCATTTTTCCTAAGGTGATGTCCATATGCTTGTTAGAAATAAAAAATAAAGAAAGAAAGAAAAAAAGAAACAAAGAAATAATTATGTTTACGATACCAAATGGTCTATCACACCACCAGTTACATTGATTGTTCCAACCATTCAAACATTTGTGGGCCCTATTGTGTCCTTTATAATGATGCTCTTTTTATTGATTTGAGTTAACATCTCTCCCAAACCTTTTATTTTGTTTTCCTCAATTATTTCTAACATGGAGCCAACTCTTAATGTTTTCACATATTTGGCTTTAATGCCTACTTACTTTGGACATTCAAGGAGGAAACACTCCTTCGTTTCAACTGCCCATGTGGTGCATAAAACACAAACCTTCTCTTCCCACTTTTCCTAAGGTGACATCCATCTGCTTGTTTCACATCTGAGTCTATGGGAGCTAGTCTTTAGTTGAGCAATGAAGATCTTTTCCTTTCATTTAAGTTCAACGCCTATATATAATTTTTCACAATGATTATAAGTTTAGTAATAAAGAAAGAAAGAAAGAAAGAAATTTACTAGACTAAATAGTCTATGGGACCACCGATTATATCGATTGTTCCACGTATTCAATTATTTGTGGCCCCCATTGTGTCCTTTAGAATGTTGTTCCTCCTTTTGTTGATTTGAGTTAACATCTCCCCCAACCCATTTAAAATAAAGAAAGAAAGAACTGAAGAAAAAAATATATTTACAAGACCAAATGGTATATGGGACCACCGATCATATTGATTGTTCTAACCACATAAATATTCATGGGCCCCACTGTGTCCTTTAGAATGCTTCTCCTCCTTTTATTGAGTTGAGTTAACATCCCCCCCAACCCTTGTACTCCATTTTCCTCAAATAGTTCTACCATGGAGCCTACTTTTAATATTTTTGTATATTTGGCTTGAATTCCCACGTACTTTGGACATTCAAGGATGAAATGCTCCTTTGTTTCAACTGACCATGTGGTGCATACAACACAAACCCTCTCTTCCCACTGTTCATAAGGTGACATCCATATGCTTATTTCCCATCTGAGTCTATGGGAGTTAGTCCTTTGTTTAGCAATAAAGATATTTTCCTTTCATTTGTATTATTCATATAAATTAACAAACAATCACATGCATGAATTCCATTGGATTTCCTATGTATAATGTTTTTATATATAATTAATCACATAGATCAATTAGATAGTTACTATAGAAACACACATGTCCCCGACATCACTATTTTGATTCTATTATAGATAGTTTTCTTCCCATCTACTCATTAATTTTTGGTTCTATTCTATCCACATGTTCTTTCATCTGTGCAACTCTTCATCTCTTGCAGCCCTAGGCCGTTGTTGGTCTTCATGTTTTATGTTTTTCTCAAGTAATAAACTTGGTCATAGTGGTTGTCTCTATAGAGTAAGTTCCTATTTCGACAAGGAAGATTTCATAGGGAACTAAAGCTTTAATTCTGAAATTGTTTATGATTAGCCGCTTTTATATCATTTCTATTTATCTCTATTTCAAACTTGTCATTCTGTTAGTCCATACCTCACAACCATACAACACCACCAGCGTAAAAAAATACTCAAATAAGACTGCGGTGGTCTTCCAATCCCATAAATCAACATTCTTGCAACTATATTGAAGTACATAAAGAACTCTCCAACCTCCTTGTATTCTTTTCATACTACACGTGTCCCAGCTAAGCTTGTTGTGAAAGTCGAGGTCAAGATAATTGTACTCTGACACCACTTTTAGAGATTCTCTTGCAAACTAGAAGTTGAGATGTCGCTTCTTCCTTTTCACTGCAAAAATCACAATTTTTGTTTTATTGATGTTCATTTGCATCCCTAATTCTTTACCAAAGAGCTCTAAGGCACGTAGATAATCTCTTAGATATTGGATTGTCTTTGCCATTATAATTAGGTAATTGGCATAAAGCATGAGTTTCACCACATATTTGGCCAAGTGGAATCCTTCCCCTCCAAAATTATTTATCCAATCTTATGTCTTGTCAATATAAACCTTAAATAAAGTCGGGGATAAAAGGCATCCTTGTTTGATGCCTATATCATTCCCAAAACACTCAGACAACCCTGGCTACGTTTTTATTTCAACCTTAACTTGCTTATATAATCTGTGAACTATTGCCCTATAGTGCATTGTGACCTCTAGCTCCTCCATTCTGCCCCATAATTTTCTCCTTAACATTGTGTCATGCCTTTTTAAAATCTATAAAACAACAATATGCATCATCTTTTTTATCCCAAACTAATTCAGCTAGGTGTTTAAGCGTGACACAATGATCGATAGTTGCATTTTTAGGTTTAAACTTTGCTTACCCCTTTGCTCTCTTTTCTTTTTCCTTTGCTCCATTGCTAATCTTATGCTCTATCATACTCCCATACATATTTGCAAAAAAAGGATTGACCATGATAGTTTGATAATTTGAGGGTTTATTTACATCTCTACTTTTAAACAAGGGTATGGTTAGATTGGTTTCCCACTTTGTTGGGAAGCCATTGTGGATGACCTCATTGTAAATTTATTTGATTTGAGGTGCTGGGATATTTGCTTCCCGTTTTAGATGCTCCACTTGCAGGTTGTCCATGTCTTTAGATTTTTAATCCCTTGTATGATGTCTTAGTCGTGAAAATATCTTCATTAACAATGATCATGGGAGGTGTATCTTGTTTATTTTCACGTTCATATAGCTAGATTGAATACTCCAACGATTGACTTGTTATATGATTTTCTGTTTGCATTTTTTCCTCACAAAGCTCCCTCCAAAATCTCTTTGGTTCATGTTTCCCCAGGTAAATCAACTTCTTCCTCTTCATTGTTGTATACTCTTCTTATTTTGTCCTCACCATTTTTTCATATGTTTTTCTATTTATTTTTATTCTATTTATTGGTTCCTTTAGGGATCTCTGCCCTTCTTTGCATTCTTTATCGTAGGATGATGGTTTTAAATTAACGTTTAATTGTACAAGTCTTTTCTTTTTTGACAATTTCTAAAATATTTTTTTAATCCAAAATTTCCATGTTACCAGTGTTTGTTTTCTTATAAATATTAAGATTCTTTATAATTTTATATATGTAAATAATCATGTATTATAAATATATACAATCTCTCTCTCTCTATATCATAGAGTTGCAATAATAAATGATTGTAATAAAGTTCTTTTATCCCCCTGTTTTATGGATCCTGATTAGAAAACTTCTTAGTTTTGTTTAACCTTTTCTCTTCAAACAAATTTATTAAGTTGTCAAAGGCTTGGAAATTAACTATTTTAGATTGAGGTAAGCCCTACAAAAATTTCACCATACTATAAATGATTACAGAGTTTTATATATATATATATATTTTATAGTATGGTGAAATTTTTGTAGGGCTTACCTCAATCTAAAATAGTTAATTTCCAAGCCTTTGACAACTTAATAAATTTGTTTGAAGAGAAAAGGTTAAACAAAACTAAGAAGTTTTCTAATCAGGATCCATAAAACAGGGGGATAAAAGAACTTTATTACAATCATTTATTATTGCAACTCTATGTACCACACATTACTTAATCTTGTAAACGTTATTAAAATCATTCATTCATTGAAAGCAAAAGGGGTTCCCTAAATAATTAAATCCTTAAAGATCTTTCTGAGGTCACCTATCTATCATTTTGGAAAAACGGATTTGTATGGTATGTACCAACTTTGTCTTTAAATGTAAAACAATGTGCCGTGTGTTATGACTGTCTGCTTTTTATTTTCCTCCTCATAATATATATCTGACCAAGTGTGAGGTCTTGCCATTGCTCTGGGAAACAGAAAGTGAAAAGAGGAGGAAGAATTGAAGGCAGGATAGGAGATGAGAAGGCAGGAGGCTCATGTTCACTGCACATAATGTAATATAGCAGGTTTTACTCTATTCTTTTCCATTCGTATACTTTTTTCAGTTTGATACATGGCTTGAGTTAGAAATGGAGTGGTGTGGGATGCTGCAGAGCCTGAAAGAAGGCTATTTGTTTCTTTGTAAAAGAAATATACATCATACTCTTGTAGGCCTCGTGGGTGGTAACCATACCTCCTCAAGGTTTTGTATTCGCTAAATTCTACTGCATTTTCTCCTTGGCTTATAAATAATTGATTTTCAAGTTCCCTAGACAAACAGATCCTATCCAGTCTATCATATCTGTTGCGATTGTCTTCTTCTACCAAGATGGGTTGTGCAGAGGGATTGGGCAACGAGGAGAAGCGGATTTATCACAGAGAAAAAGTTTGCAGAATCAGAATCGGCAATACCCAATTTTATGACCATGACCAGGTAATGCCAAATTCAAAGCCAATAGCAGCCTCCTCCTCTGTTAAGAAATTTTTGATAACACCATCGTGGGGCTGCATTGCTAATCTGAGAGTTGTAGCCAGATCTGTGATGTTGCTAATGGCCTTGGCTAGTTTTCCTTTATTTTATGCTAAACCCAACTCCAACCATGGTATTGGAAATAATTTTTTGTCTAATCAGGCCCTTTTACAATGGCCAAGTCACACTTTCTCTGTAGTTTTTCAAGATATGATCTCTGAAGGGCTGTTGAAGATAGGAGACAGAGCCCTCTGCATTGGAATTGGAACAATATCTAGGGAAGATACTTTGGGAATTGATATGATTTTTCAAGAAGATATCCAGACAGCCAGATTTCCTTATAACTCATTTGATTTTGAGTTGGGTGTTACATATTCTTCCTTTTCTGCAGCTGAAGTCGATCGAACCCTGAAAATTGGGGGTGTTGCTGCTGTGCATCTTTCACTTTCTGAACCAGGTCTGAATCTAAATACTCTACTTCAGCTACACTTGCCTAATTTCAAAATTGTGTATCTGAGAAAATTTGATGAAGCTTCTGGGATTGATACCCTGATTGCTTTTAGAAAGGTACACCAAGCACCAAATCCCATTAAAATGGTTCCACAAAAGGCCTATAAGTGCCCCATGAGTAATAAAAAAAGGGCTGCTATGAAAAAACTAGAGCACATTCTATTAGAACAACCCAGAGCTTCATGGATAGAATCTGATGAGAATCTCAATAACAATATTCAATATCTCCCCAACATTTTAGGCTACCCCAAGAAATCCACTGGCTATGTGTTTGTTGATGTGAGAGCTAACAGTTACAAATCAAGTATTGGATCATGGTTTCAGTCTTACTACCCCAAGCACAACAATAAGTTTGACATATTTGCAATTGAAGCAGATGGCTCATTTGGGACTGAGTATTTAGACCACCTAGATGTAAAATTTATTCCTTTTGCCGCTTGGATTAAGAATGTAACTGATGGAATACAGATCGAGCAGAGAAAAGAAAGAGGATTGGATTTGGCAGATTGGTTGATGAAAACTGTCACTGCAGAAGATTATGTTGTTATGAAAATGGATGTTGGTGGCGCTGAGTTTGAGGTACTGCCTAAAATGCTCAGGAGTGGATCCCTGTGCCTCGTTGATGAGCTTTTCCTTGAATGCCATTACCACACTCCTTATAAGAAGCAGCAGCAACAGAGGAGATCATACTGGGAGTGCCTGACACTGTACGGTTTGCTCAGAGAGAGAGGTGTTATAGTGCATCAATGGTGGGGATAAGACATTAGAATCTGCTTTAAAGTAAACCAAGCACATAATGTGTATAATGCTTTTTAGGGCTCTTGTAATGATTTCTAAGTAGAATGGCAAGTACTCTTTATATTTATAAATAAATGGTTGTACCATGGGAGCACTTTAGCTGGGAGACTGTTGGACACTGCTTTTATAATGTACTTATTATAGTTATTAGTTTTCTGTCTATCCTTGCATTCATCATCTACAGTGTAATATGAAATGTTGAAACTGTGGGTTTCAAACTTTCACCTCCTCCTCAAACATGGGTAAAGAACTCCATGTGTTTTTCAAATCCTGCAAAGTTACAGTTTATGTGCTTTCCAGCATTGTGCATAAATACATCTAACATTTTTAAATGTTACTTGGAATAATATTACTAACAATTATAATTATATTTGTAAAGTATGTTTTGATAAGAATATTTTAAAATAAAATATTTATTATATATATTTTTCAATTTTTTTAAAATTTAAAAATATTTATTAAAATTTTTCTTAACATGATAAAAATTATATTTAAAATTTTAATTATTACTATTTTTTTTTTAATGTTATTTTTTTTTAAAATGTAAAAATAATTTATATCTCCATAGAATTATTAATTTATTTCTTTACTATTAATTTAAAAAAAAAAAATATTATATTGATATTAGACTTTTTGTAGTGATTGATGGTAATGATTTAACAAATTGTTTTCTAAATGTGTTACAATGATATTTTCAAATTTTATATAAATTAACTTTTTAGAAAATTAACTTTAAAATTATTTTTTTGTTTTTAGTTTTAATGGAAATTTGACTTTTTTGATAAAAGTACTTCATTGTGAAATTATCAAAAAGGTCAAATTTCTTGATTGTTTTTTAGTCACATGATTGGATATAGAGTTTTTTTCACTTCCTTTCTATATATATATATATATATATATTCATTTTTACAAATTATTATTAGTAAATGGATTAAAAAGTTTTTTTCATATATAGTTTCCAAGTAATTTGAATACATCAAGATGTGTGTTTATTTTGTTTTTGAATACTAACCTTACATCCTTTGTATCTATTAAAGAAGTATGTTATTCTCTACTAAAAACTATTGAAAAAAAGAAAACATGTGGTATCAACGAATTTCTTTGTTAAAACATATTAAAGTTCTCCTTTGTAGTAGTTAAAAATATTGCATTAATGTTTGACTTAATTTATAGTGTATTTATGTATGGATATGAAAGTACTATATTTTTTAGGTGCACTCAAATGGAAAATAGATATATATGTAGACACTTACTTTTGGTACCAAACCATTTTTTATTGTCTCTTATCCATATTTTATCACACTTGGTCCATTTGTATATATTTAACTATTTTTTTGATATATTTTTACGTACATTAGACTCTACATGGCCTTGTTTTATCTAGATAATCTCATATTTATTTATTATTTGCCTTCAAGTCTTAGTCATCCACTTTCGAAGCAACTTGCCTTTCATTCTGAGAATTTATTTTGCCTAGTACAAAATCAACAACTCGCCGATTCTATTCTATGTGAAAACAGTGACTTACCAATTCTATATTCCGTGTTTTTGCAGGTCCTTCTACCTTGGCTTGATTTCATGTGCCTTTGATTTTGCTTAACACATTATTCTATGGTTGGCCATCTCTCGTCTTGTCTTAAAGAGCCCTATATATACAAAGCATCATTTGTCATTTACCAAGTGAAGTACACATGTTGAACAAGTATAAGGGAGTCTTCTACATTAAAGTTTGAGCCATACATTGATCAAATCTATTACTACACTTGCCACAGAGCTTGCACATTCAGCCAACATCATTTCTACATCATTTCAAGTCTTGTGTTATTATCAACTTGCACCAAAAGAGACTTTTATGCTAAAGTTCATGTAGTTGCATTCGATCTCTTAGGGAGAGAAGTTGGAGCCTTTCTCTCAAATTTACTTCACTCGCATAAAAGAACTACATTGACTCTAATTTCAAGCATGTAGGATATGTAGATGCAACTCCTTAAATGATAGCTCTAGTCAAATAACCTTGCACACACTTGTTTTGTTGTTATTTTAGAGGGTTAGGTCGAGTGAAAGAGCATAAAAAAATAATGTTTTTTGTTTGTCTATTCTGCCAATGACCACACAAACATATTCGACATTTGACAATGCATTTACCTAGAAAATTACAAACTTAAAATTGAGTAGGGTACAAATTTGGTGGTAGGATACAAGTTCAATGGTAACAGGGGATGCAAAATTGATGGATTGGCGATTATGGTTCGTACAAATTTGGAACAACATCGATTGTGACCCAATACAATCAAGCATTCGAATCACACAGAGTAACACAATCACATGCAAAGCCTTTATTTAATTTCACAAATTCATAACATAACTCAGGTGTGTCAGTTCCAATGTCTTTGTCTTTTCATTGTTCTTTCTTGCTTGAGTCTTTTACTTGTTCCATTTAATCATTTTTAAGGCTCGAGTTATATATGATTAATGTAGTTTACTAATAATTTATATATATAACTTGTGCCCTAATTTTATCATAGCAGGGAGGGCTAAAAAATAGATATTTGGGGGAGGAGGGAGGGCCACCATATAGAGTTGAGTTTAATGGGCTCTCCCAACCCCATATATAAATTATAGAGGGGGGGGCGGGGAGAAGGTGAGAGGGCCACCCCCACCCCTCTCTATATATATGGGGATTGAGTTTAATGGGCTATATATCTGGGGGGGTCCCCATAATAGGGCTCTAGCCCCTATCTATATAAGGGAACTGTTTCCATATCTATTATCTATATATATAGAGATGCTCTTTATAGTCTGAAGTCAGTCCCCCCAGTGCATATATAGATAGGGGATAGAGGTTCCTCTCAGGAGCAACTTGTTTTAGATTCAGAGAATTTCATGTAATGGGTTTGTACGGCTCTGGAATATGGGTTCCGAATCCTTATGGACCAACATTAAATTTTATTGGCATATTTTTGATAAAACATATTGGTGAACTCGATCTTTCGATCATCCAACCTAGGATTTCATAAACCCTCATCTCCCTAGGGTCTAATTTTTCATGACTAATTTTTTATTTTTTCATTTGCCTTAGCATATTGTTTCCATTCACCTTCATTTATGCTTTCAAGTTTACATCCACTTCTCATAAATTGGTAAACTTTCATGCTGTTTGAACTGTATATAATAATATTTGGGCTTCAATGCTTGACAATAACAAGATTGACATACATTTTAATATATATGACTTGAGCACCTAAACAAGGTCTTAATTTTTCAGTCATCTCACATTTACATGTTATATTATGAGTCAACCCTTTTGTTTTTATGTTATACACCTATGAGAACCTCACTATCTATTTCAATCTTACTAAATATCCAGTAAAAACATATCTAGACTCTTAGAGTAGTCCATCTGTACATGATTTTTTTTGCCAGTTACAGTCGTTATCGTCAGTCAATAACAACCCATACTGGTCAAAACTATAATGTTCCCATCATTAGTGTCTACCCATAATCCTAGTGTGTAGTGGCATGCTACATTACTCAAATGGACCCACAATAAATAAATCAAGGTCTCATTTAAAAAAGATTGGGCATTTATTTGTGATACATCTATACACTATTGCACATTGAGAAAATCTTCCCTATTATTTTCAATTTGCATACGTATCACTAGGGGTACTCATAATCCAAGTTTGAAGCATTTAAAATCTAGGTCAAAACAAGTATTGTCATGTAGTAAAGTCAATCATTAGTTGCATGTATATAGTGAAGGAACACAATTGCACAATCACACTAGGTTGGAGAACTACATGTGGCTTGATTTCCCTCTTTGAAGTATTGGATACATAGGCAGTGGCCAATCATTATACAAAGGTGATTGGGGTCAGATCAACCCACTACACTTCCCTTATTTTTGTAGGTTTATAGCCATCACAAGCACATTTAAGGTTTTAAGGTAAATGATGTTGATTTTTGGATCCACATGCATCATTAAGATTTGAGATCATAAACACATAGTAAGCATAAACAATTATAGGTGATAATACCAACATTGTGTTGAACTTACACATAGGTCAGTGCTGACTAGTAGGTCAATATCAATTAGTGATATTGACTTGATCATGCAAAACCAACCCAGTATAGGTAGCAAATCAGTTCATAAATCGAGCTAACCACATATGTCCTTATCCTCAATTTCCACTTCTATAACACAATCATAGTCAAACAATCAATCATAAAAGCTAAGTGTCATGATTTATATAGTACTTTCCATATTTAGCATATGCCGTTATTAAATAAAAACAATCATTTGTCAATCCTTTACATCCAATGTATGCTTGAATGCCATATGTATTGATTTGAATTCTATTTCAAGGTTCTATCTTAATTAGATTAATCTGACACATTAATCTAAATTATGGTAAAAGATATTAGTGAACCCGTACAAATTAAATAGTGTAAAACCCTAAGTTTTCCCTCAAGGTTTTATCTTTGTAGGGTTTCAAATTTCAGCTTTAGTTTTTATTTTCCTAATAACACACACTAATCATGACCATGTTGAATGAACATTATTTGTTAACACAACTAATGAAATTTCTCTTTTCATATTATTCTACATGGATAGTATGCCTTCTTTGGATAAATTGTGTAAACAAATGGGTAACAAGAATCAAATCCAAATTCACTAATAAGACTAAGCTTACCAATGAACAACCCCAAGCCTTACTACTATGGATTTCACACCATATTCTATCCACCCTATCGCTAGATTCATCATGAACATTGAAACTGATGATACAATTAATATAAACTAACAAAATGCCTTAGAAGATGAAAAATTCATTGAATATCTTAATATGAATCCACATCATATTGATGTTATGTTATACATAGCAAGAAATGATCGTAAATTTTTTGTTCAAGTCTCCACATTAGGTATTTAGACCACTACTACCAGTACTACTTCCATGCCTACACCTTTTTTGACCTATGTGATATCTACCCAAAATTTGGGGGCATCATAAATATTTTAGTAGATTTTGATTCCCATTCCTATAGGAGTAACTTTCACCCCACCCAAGATGGCTACACACGTTCCATTGTAAACCTCACCTAATACACATTACCTTAAACAAGCAATTATAACTCTACATACCAAGGTGTTGTAGTTAAAACAAGGTGCATCGAGAGCTAACCATATCATGGATTTGCATGCCTTGATCCATAACCGATTAGCTCCTGAGATAGAAGCCTAAACTTTAAAAACATGCTTTGTAGCTCCCAATCTTCCAAGCTCCCATTATATGAAGGTAAATGGGTCTTAAACAACATCTTAGATCACTCCATGCATGTTACTTGGACTATTCATATAACGATAAGTTATTGACCAAATTATTTTTAAGGAGTCTTAATGATTATGCATTGAGATGGTTTTATGATCTCCCTCTTAAATTCGTAGAATTCAAGCCCTTGATCGACCATTTCTTAGCAAAATTTTCCAACATAATCGATGATAAGTTATCTTATGTGAAAATTGATAAACAAAATCAATGATGTAATGAACCAATCAAGGATTAGGTGAATTGGTACAATACTATGCTAGCCAAGATGACCGATGTTATGGTTGATAGTGATCTGCAAAATATTTTCAAACAAAGTTTGCTACCACCACTCCATGAATCAATCATATTTAAGATATTGAAATCATTTGATGAGTTATGTCATTCAGTTAGGGAAAAATAAGTCAAGCTAATTTCTTTTAACAAACTTAACTATACATTACCTTCAATGATTACCTCAATAATTAGGTTTCAAAGTAAACTAAATTATAAGGTCAAATCAAGTGATAACAAGAATGAAGTGAAGACAATAATCAATGCAATATCATAACTTGTGAGCCAATTGCAATTAGCAGTTCCATAAATGATGCAATTGTCACATGATTAGTGTCTATCAAAATTGGGATTAGAGGAGTAAATCTAAACTAATTTAGATAAACAACTAAGTAAAATAGATTGTAAGTAAATAACCATTCACACACATATTTGTAAACATATGAACAATTAAGATTTTAACCAAAAAGAAATAAAGGGAGAATAAACGCTTATCTATATTCTGAATACACAAACCTATAAGTGACTATGATTTGATTATGAATTGACTTAAAATACCATATGAGCATCCTCTTGAACAAAATATATTATACCCATGCTGTTAGCTATTAAATCTACTAAGGTTAACCCACTGTAAAAGGGTAAGCAATAGACAATCCTCTTTACTTGGCGGCTGGTATTTGAGACACCATTACATCAGAGACATACAAAAAATTTCATGGAATCCTCATCTTCTATGCACTATGTTTAGATATCCAGAGCACCTACACATGTTCCTATTACTATTATTCTAAAGAAATCATAGAACACTCAATGATGGGTTCCATAAACCCCTACTCCTATTACTCCTACTATTTACCCAAGACCAAAAAGTCCTATTTTACATACATAGAGAAGCAAAAACATTATAGTGATAGATATTGCACCTATACATACTCATCGACAACATCTCCATATTATTATACCATGTTTAAAATGGGGAGATATCTATGATCACCCTTTGTATGGGATCATAGGATATCCTCTCCCTTTCATATTCCAAAAATACCAAAAAAGTAAAAACATTCAAAAACCCCAAAAACATTTTCGGAACCTACATATTCTATTGACTCCTTGGAATCTATGTGTTAGTTCCATGTTAGTGGATGAAATATCATTTAGTCCTACATACACATGTGTTCCATGCTTCTACTTAAATGTGATACATGCATACACAGATACATGATCTATTCTTATTTTAGATGTTGGGTCTTTCCTCTACTCATGTCATTTGGATATTGGGGGAATCCACCTTTATGATCATGATACTCACATGTTATATCATTCTATGGTCACTCTAGATTATCATGTTTTGAGCTCCTATAAGTACTTACACATGCCTTTATCCATGATTATGTATTACACAAAGTACTTGATATGCTATGCACTTATTGTTTTTACTTACACATTTGATCCATGGGCTACTATGACATGTTTATGTTGGTTACTTATAATTTCTTTTATGCACTTCCTTGAGTGTCTTGCATTGCTATTGTCTTACTTATTCAAGAATTTGAATACGATCTTTTATTTTTAGTTCTCATGCCTTTTGTATTTTCTTTGACATTTTAACATGTCATTGATTATTGTATGGACATTTTAATATGTTATCCTTGTTTTTATGGACATTTGATTAAGTCATGTCCCTTCGATTATGCAACATTTGAACATGCCCCTCATTTTCAATCTCCTTGGACCTTTTCCTTTTGACTTATTTTTGAGTGCTCTTCTGTGTGTGCTTGATTTTCTTGTTGAGATTTTACTATTAATACCTATATGTTTCCATGATATTTATCATGCGTCATAGGCCTTCATGTGATCACATTATTCTATGTGTTGCAATGATGTATTTACCTAAACATGTCCTTCTATATGCTACATGGTTACATTCATAGATTATATAGTTGTCTTATCCTTTTAAGGTGAGGTAATTGACAATTTTTATTATTACCTCACCTCAAATGTGGGGGCATGTCATAGAGGCATATTCTTCACATTTGGCACACTTTTCAGATTCAGTGTGGGCATACTTTCGAAGTATGTTCTCCACACTCATTTAGAATTTGGTACTTATATTAGTTTTCAAATTCAATGGAGGCATGTCATATATACATGAATTTCACACATTCATATTTTTAGATTTATTTGGGACATGTTTTGGAAGCATGTTCTCCACACTTTTTCAATATTCAACATCTCTAGATTTTAGTGGGGGTATGTTTTTTAAACATGTCCTCCACATTGGTACTTATTCTAGTTTTCATATTTCTCCATATATAGTGGGGGCATGCTTTGAAAGCATGTTATTAACACTTACACACTTTCTAAATTGACATGTTGGTTTTTAGTTATACACCATGTACACTCGACCTTGCACACTTGAATAAAATAGAAAACTAAGATGAAAAACCCACTAGTATGTCATTGTAGCCAGGAAAGAGTTTAAAATCAAGACTAGATCAAATGCAAAAAATGACTAAGAGGCATCTACATGGGGTCTGGTCATCTCCCTACTACTTTTGGCTCTATCTAAACCAAGGTGAGAGGATCTAAGGGGTAGCTTGCTCACATGGAGAGATTCTGCAATTCAACCTCCATGGGAATTTTTATCAGAAGGGAATACAAATGTGACAAGGGCACAACCAAACTCATTCATTTCATCTAGGAAGGGTTGTCACACGGAATGAACAAATGCACTAGATCACATAGAAGCTACTCAAGACATATGAGGAAATGATTGCAATATTTATTCTATAGAATATTCAATAACATTGGTTGAATGAAAACTACAACACTATGCTTCAAAACATAAAATGCAGACACATGTTAAGTATACAATATTTATGAATATATAGGCAAATAACACTCATAATATGCAAGTAGGTTTATTATTTACAAGGTGGGATAGGGTAGAACAAATTGATAGTTATAAAAAAGAGGGTGGTGTACTGGTGGTCTTCAAACAACAGGGATTCTTTCAACATTCATGACATCACCTATTACAAAGATGCAGAAAATTTAAATGCAAGCTAATGGAACTACCATGAGTGATTTTCACTTATTGGTGCCAATGAAATATAAATACCCAAATGATCTTTGAAATTCTAGAACATACATTGAAAATAGAATATCACATGCTTTTTCCTATTGAATCCATAAACCTAGGGTCCCCTAACAAGTTATTCAGCAACATATTTTGAAACATAACACAAAAAGAGATTTATAATCTAGCTCTAAGCCTAAGATGACAACCAACAATGAGTAGAGAATAAGATGTCCAATTAATAACATTTATAAAACATATTATCACACTTCATTAATAGGAAATATTAGAGAACCACAAGCATTTTCATTAACTTTGCAAGAAAATATTACACACATTAGTGTTTCAAAATGTTGCCATGCAGATAAGCATGGTGGATTTGCTCCATGTTGGGCAAGGGAGACATATAAACATGCTCTCAGAGCTTGTTAATAGATGTACAACTACAACCACCTTAACAAAAGAGATAAAATACACACAATAATGATCCCAAAATATGGAAGAGCCTATACTAAGGAAGAACAACAACCAAAAATAATAACCAAACTTGAATAGAAGACAAGGCTTCTATTTATATATTTTAAATCTGGGACTATGGGTCATAAATTTCAAAAGTGCAAAACAAACTTTCAAGTCTGCCAAGATGCTTCCAGCTGAAAAATATTTCCTTGCCACACCTAGAATCTTCATCCATTTGCAAGAAAAATCATAACTCTAACTACCTCTATGAGGAATGGTGAAGATTTAGAGCACATCCTTTGATTTCATGATGCCTTTCACATGAGTTGGAAGGATAATATTCATGGTAGAGGGCTGAACAAACTTTATCATTATGTGTAACTACCTGAGGATGCTCTCAATCACTTACCTATATAGCTGGAAACTTCTGGGAAGATGCCCTCCCTCTCATGCATGCCATGGAATACCCTAATTTTGCCATGATGGCATAAGATTGATTTTTGGTCATGGTATAGATAGAAAATTATCCATGGTTATTATTAGAAAACATGTTCTCAAACAACCCATAGACCTTCTTCTGAACTTTGAATTTCCACTCATCTATAAGGGAGCCATCAATTTTAACTTTTAAGCTAAAGTTCACCACATATTGACACATGCAGCTTCTATTTATTTTGAGCTCTATTGAAAGGTCTAACATCATCATGTACCATCAAATATGCTCATTTGAGAAAACATAGACCATAGATCTATGTCTGGCTCATTGCGGTTGTGATACATATCACTATTGCATTTAAATTAGGCCCTTTGAAAAGTCCATCTTAGTTTGCACCATTAGATCTTGTTTGGGTGAGCAAACATGTTGCATCGGATCATAATCTGGGGGATGGAATGTCATTGGCTGCTACTTATTCTTATCCTCAAGGTCATGCCACTTGGCAGCCCTGTGGGAGTTTTGGGGTGCTATGTGGATAGTATCAATTGCTTGGGCACTATTGTGCCATATGGTAGTATCTCACTAGATCTCAGGCCCTATTGAACTATCAACTGCTCACTTACACTATTAGATCTTTGGAACATGCTTGAACCTTTTAATCATGCCCCACGAGCTTGGCACTTATCACAACTACACTTGTCTTGGGTTCCTTTGATTATTTAGCTTTGATCACGTACCACCAGATCATCCTACTCTACATAAACATGCATCATTAGATCTGCCTCTATTTAAACTCAAATAGATACTTCATGAGGCCTAAATTTGATGCTTGTATGATCATCTCAAAATATTTAAACACCAATGGATACTTATCATGGCTTAAAATTGACATCTAGGCACTTGTCAATGACGTCCATGTAATTGTCACGCTTATGTAATTTAGGAAAATTTCTTCAGGACTTTGCTTATTGGGCCTTTTATTCTGGACTTTACTCATTAGGCCTTTTGTCTTTGGCATTCCTGTTTTCATCAGCCCTTTATTCTTTGTTAGGATAATTGTTCTGCAATAATTCCCTATTGGTCTTCAGAACTTTTATGGTCCACAGTAATTCTTTTGAGCATTTTATCAGGATAATTATTTTGGACATTTTGTTTGAAATAATTTTACAAAAGTATATGAGATATTTTGAACTTTTCTTTGTCGGGACAATTGTCTCAGACAAAATGTTCAAAATAATTTCCCTGAAACAAATGAGCCCTACATTTTTCCTGAAGCAATTGAACTTTGCACTTTTTTTGAAACATTGTAATTCTTTCAGGATTTTTGCATGGGAAAAATTCTTGAAGGAGTTAACCTTTTGGAATTTTTTCACAGGCCAAATATCCGAAACAAATAAGGGCTTTACATTTTTTAGGAACAATGCAATTTTATCAAGTTTTTTATCATGGATAATTTGTTTGATGGAAATAAGTCTTCAAACTTTTTACATGAATAAAAAGCCCGAAGACTTATTTTTTTCAGTCAAAATGTCCTGAAAAAAAACCTAAAGACCCTAAGGCTTTATACACAATAAGTAAAGATGAAATTAATACTTAGCCAATCTAACATGAAACTTGACATAAAATGAACATTCAAAAATAGGACTTGGCCTGAGGGCTTAGGCATTTAAACTCAACAAGGGCTCAATTGATTAAGTACAATATTGAACACTAATACTGGCTCTTACCCAATGATGCATACCCCTTATGGGTGTGCAAATAACTCTAGAATGTAATACTAGGAGCCAATCCATTGGGCCATGGAGTCAAGACTTGACAATTAATCAATAGAGACCCATGAAAATTCAACAAAATAATGGTAGAATGATAAAAATAGATCAAGAGGATCTAAGAATGAACAAAAAAAAAATGAAAGGAAACCGTACAAACAGGGCCCAAAGCAGAGGGGTAACAAAATAATGAAATAAGATAGCTATACACTATGTACGTAGTCACAAGCTCACTTGAGGAAATGTTTCAAATGTCTGCCATTGATTGGTAGCTTTATAATTCTACCATCTCTTAATTTCTTGAACTTTTCTAGTAGCTTAGTGGCTAAGATGAAGTAAAATAATCTCTGCACATGCCTGAAGGTCTCGCTACTAGGCTGTAATAGGATGACACATTGAAACAAATCCTCTTTGCATGATCTCAAACCTAGATAAGACCATCCCAAAATATCTTGGTACCTCTTTAGTAGCTATAAATAATCTTGCTTCTTAGCTGTAATTAGGTAAGTACCAAGTAAGAATGCCTCAGGAAAAACAATGTCATTCATGCACTCGAAGTACTAATTGAAAAAAAAATGAAAACATTCATATTTAGGAGCATAAAAGATAACCCCATCTCAATCAATTGACATTCCCCAAAAAAAACCTTTATTATTATTAAAATTAGCAACAAGAATAGATGGTTTTTCAATAACATCCACATTCCCAACAGAGTTACCCAATTCTATATCCATGTCCAACACTTCTTTCAAAGTAGACTTCAGATCTTCAATTACATCATGATTGGGTATCTCATTTGCTTATGTCATATTGTTATCACAAGAAAATTCATATGTTCGGACACATACCTTCTTGATCACTCTCCAAAACTGATCAACAATAGCAACATTCATCATTTCTATGGAAGTAGAAAACATGCCTAGGGAGTCTTGATAATTGAACATCATAATCTCATCATCACCATCTAATGCAGACTTAGGATCATCTGCATCTTCATCACTCAGCTCAACAGTATCACATGGAGGATGTTGAAGGAAGCACTTGTCACACCAATCAATATCAATGTTAGAATTCATCGCATTTACTTTGGCATTCAATATATTAGGTACTTCTTTCACAACCCCTTTATTCTAACTTCTATCATCACATGCACGCATATGAGGCAACCCATTCTTAGCTCTATCTAGCTTATAGGACATCTCTTTGATAGTGAAGGCCAAAGTCTTAATCATATTTTCAAGGTTATCTATCTTAGTGGACTATTCCCTTTTCAACTTTACATCAGATTGCTTATTCATCTGCTTACCCACAACCTTTGTGTTACTCTCAATTTGGATGGCCATATTGAATGCCAACCACATGTTCATGGGAGCCTTGTCCCTCAAGTAATACACATCCTTCTTGTCAAAGGCATCACACTACTTTATCAAACATACTATATCACTAGGCTTGATGTTCTTAGGCAGTTGCATCATAACTTTGTTGAACCTTGTATTGAAGTCTTACACACACTCATTAAGGTTCTTGATGTTTTCAAACTTATCCAAAAGAAAATTTGGATCAATCCTATCACCATATTGTGTTATAAAAACATTCATCTCTTCCCATGAATCAATGCATCCATGGGGAAGGGAATTGAACCATTCCAACGTATGCACAAATAACTTAATGCACACATCTTCATACTTAACCTCATAATATTCAATGATATTGTGAAAATACCTAAAATGCCGATCACCACTAACTGCATTTTTCTCTTGGAATTTTGGAAGGCATTTCCTTACTTCATTTGGGACCTCATTGAGATAGCCTGCTATTTCATCAGAATTGATAGACCTGAATCTGGGAATGTGAAATGTAGGACATTCATTCTCATCTTGGTCCTTATGCCTCATTATTGGTCCAGTGGGATGATCAAGGACAAATGGCAAAGGGATATGGGGGGGGTAAATAAGGTGGACTTGGGGGATCAAACTTGGGGGGGGGATTCAACTGGTTGGAAAGGAGTTGGATAGTAAATGGGACTATAAGGTTCTGAATCACTAGAAGAGCTATGATCAAAAGAATTATGATAATCGTTAATAATAATAATTTCAACAAATAAAAGTTTAGAATTACCAGAATCTTGATAGCCTAGATAGTCTCTAGCAACTACACTTAGTTCTTCAACATGCCTCCAAACTTGTCTCCTTCTTCTTTGATGAACACTTAAGGGCAAGTCAAGTTTCTTATATGAGTCACCTTTGAAGGATGATCTCAGTCCTTTCAGCTTTACAAGAAAAATAATTATCAAAGCTGAAGATATTGAAGATGGGCACTGATATTCGTTTGAAACTAGATGATGTTTTAGAGTCACCACTAGAAGCAAAGTTATAGAATATAACCATTTACAAACTTGAAGTGATACATACTGAAACCATATCTTGCTGAAGTTAGTGATGATGTATGAAAGAAAAGACAATGAAACTCTTAGACTCATGTTCAAAAGGGGAAACCACCTCAAAACATGATAAATTCACATTTCTTTGCAACAAGTTTAGCAGATGTCAAATATCAGATCTCTAGAAAAATTCCTAACACATCCCTAGTGGAGTGTTGTGGCATTAACGACCAAGATAGTCAAATAAGTGTAGTAATAATAGATAACTTCACAACATGAAATACTTATATATCTCTACAAGAGTCCCCAATAATGGTGCTATTTTCGTGTTGGTTCCCATTTGTACACCGCATATGCTCAACCTTGCACACTTGAATAAAATGGCAAACTAAGATGAAAAACCCACTAGTATGTCATTGTAGCCAAGGAAGGTTTTAGCATCAAGACTAGAACAAATATAAAAAATGATTGAGAGGTACCTACAGAGGGTATGGTCAGCTCCTTGTTACCTATGGCTCTACCTGAACCAAGGTGAGAGGACCTAAGGGGTAACTTTCTCACATGGAGAGATTTTGAAATTCAACCTCCATGGATATTTTTAGCACAAGGGAATACAAATGTGACCAAGGCACAACCAAACTCATTCACTCCATTCAAGAAGGGTTGTCACATGAAATGAATGAATGCACTAGATCACATAAAATCTATTCAAGACATATGAGGAAATGACTGCAATATTCATTCTATAGAATATTCAATAATAGGGGTCAAATGAAAAACTACAACACTATGCTTCAAAACACAAAACACAAACACATGTTGATTATATAATAATTATACATCTGCAAGCAAATAACACTCATAATATATAATTAGGTGTATTATTTACAAGGTGGGACATGGTAGGATAAATTGATAGTTATAATAAAGAGGGTGGTGCATTGGTGGTCTTCAAACAACAAGGATTCTTTCAACATTAATGACATTACCTATTGCAAAGATGCAAAAAACTGAAATGTAAGCTAATGGAACTACCAGGAGTGATTTTCACTTATTGGTGCCAATGAAATACAAATACCCAAATGATCCTTGAAATTATAGAACATACACTGAAACTAGAATATCACATGCTTTTTCCCATTGAATCTATAAACCTAGGGTGCCCTAACAAGTTATTCAGTAACATATTTCAAAACATAACACAGAGAGGGATTTATAATCTAGCTCTAAGCCCAAGATGACAACTAGTAATGAGTAGAGAATAAGATGTCCAACCAACAACAATTGTAAAACATATTACTATACTTCATCAATAGAAAATAGCAGAGAACCACAAGCATTTTCATTAAATTTGCAATAAAATATTACACACATTAGTGTTTCAAAATTCTACCATGGGGACAAGCATGGTGGATTTGCTCCATGTTGGGTAGGGGAGACATATAAAAATGCTCTTAGAGCTTGATAATGGTTGTACAACTATATCCACCTTAGCAAGAGAGACAAAATACACACAACAATGATCCCAAAATGTGGAAGAGCCTATACTAAGGAAGAACAACAACCAAAAACAATCACCAACTTTGAATAGAAGACATGCTTTCTATTTATACTTTTTAAATATGGGATTGTGGGTTGCAATTTTCAAAATTGTAGAACAAACTTTCAAGTATGCCAAGATGCTTCCAACTAGAAAATATTCCCTTGCCATGCTTTAAATCTTCATCCATTTTCAATAAAAATTATAACTCTAACTACCTCTATGAGGAATGATGAAGATTTGAAGCACATCCTTTGATTTCATGGTGGGAGATGCCTTTCACATGAGTTAGAAGGAGAATATTCATGGTAGAGGGCCAAACAAACTTTGTCATTATGTGCAACTACCTAGGGATGATCTCGACCACTTGCTTTTATAGTTAGAAACTTTTGGATAGATGCCCTCCCTCTCATGCATGTCATAGAACAACCTAATTTTTCCATGATGGCATGAGACTGATCTATGATCATGGTATAGATAGAAAATGATCTATGGTTATTATTGAAAAACACATTCTTGAACAACCCATAGACTTTTTTTTACACTTTGAAATTCTACCCATATATGAGGGATCCATCAATTTTAACTTTTAAGCCAAAGTTCACCACATATTAACATGTACAACTCTCACATTTATTTTGAGCTCCATTAAAAAGTCCACCATCATCTTGTACCATCAAATTTACTCATTTGAGTAAACACTGACCATAGATATATGTATGGTTCATTACAATTGTGACACATCTCACTACCGTGTTCAACCTGGACCTTTTTAAAAGTCCATTTTGGTCTACACTATTTATTCTTGTTTGGGTGAGAAAATTCACTCTATTGAATCATGATCTAAGGGATAGAACACCATTGGTTAATACCTGTTCTTGGCCTTGAGGTCATGTGACTTGGTAGCCCCATGGGCTTTTTTGGGTTCTCTATGGATAATATCAATTACTTGGGTGTTATCACTCCATGTGGTAGCATCTTGCTAGATCTTAGGCCCCCATTGAACTTTCAATTACTTGCTCATACCATTGGATCTTTGTAACATGCTTAAACCTTTTAATCATGCCCCATGAGCTTGATAATTGTTATGCCTACACTTGTCTTGGTTCCTTTGACTATCTAGCTTTGATCACGCACTATCAAATCATCTTAATCCATGTTAATGTGCATTGTTGGATCTACCTCTATTTAAACTCAAATGGCTACTTTACAGGGCCTACATTTGAAGCTCACACGATTGTTTCAAAATATTTAAACCCTAATGACTACTTTTCATGGCTTAAAATTGATGTTTGTGCACTTTTCAATGACATCTGTGAGATCATTAACTTTGATTATCGGGCTTTATGCTCTGGTCCTTATGTTCTGGACTTTACTCATCGGGCCTTTTGTCTTTGGCATTCCTATTTTCATCAACCATTTATTCTTTATTGAGACAATTGTTCTGCAACAATTCTTTGTTGGTCTTCAGGACTTTTATGGTCTGTAACAATTCTTTTGAGCATTTTATCGAGATAATTATTTTAGACATTTTGTTTAGAATAATTTCCCCAAAGCATATGAGATCTTTCAAACTTTTCTTTGTTAGAATAATTGTCTCGGTTAAAATGTCCGAAACAATTTCCCCGATACAAATGAGCCCTATATTTTTCCTAAAGCAATTGAACTTTGCACTTTTTTTGAAACATTGTAATTCTTTTAGGATTTTTGTAAGGGAAAAATTATCTAAAGAATTATCCCTTTAGATTTTTTATGCAAGTAAAATGTCTGAAACAAATAAGGGCTTTACATTTTTCTCAGAGTAATACAATTTTATTGGGTTTTTTATCATGGATAATTTGCTCGACAAAAATAAGTCTTTTGAATTTTTGTGCGAATAAAAATCCCAAAGACTTATTTTCATTGGGGAAAATGTCCCAACAAAAAATTTGAAGACCCTAAGGCTTTATATGCACTAAGTAAAGACCGAATTAAGACTTAGCCAATCTAAAATGAAACTTGACATATAATGAACATTCAAAAATAGGACTTGGGTTGAGGACTTAGGCATTTAAACTCAATAAGGGCTCAATTGATTTAGTGCAATTTTGAGCATTAACATGGCCAAAGTGCATGGTTTTATAATTCAGATTCACAGTTGTGGCAAAATTCTATACTCTGGTACTATTGTTATACATAGTTTTAGCATGAGACATTTATAAAGTGCATATTCCATGTAATGTGCACCTAATATTACAAAATACAAATCAATGTTAGATTTTAAAACACTCTAAAGTATTATTGTCACCCACCATAATGTAATTTTATGAACTATGTTGAGCCAATCTGCTGCAGTAGTTGGTTTGCTTTTGGTATGGTTGAGATGATTAAATCAGTTAATATTGCCATGTTTTTAGGTTGAACTTAATTGTATCATATAGAATTACTAATTTGATAATATGAATTAACTTGGTTCACTCATGCTTATCAGGTTACAAATATGATTGGGTTGCGTGGTTGAGCTAATCTCAACTATCGAGTGGTAACTCACCTTTTCTCTAAGGTTGGGGCCATATACCTTCTAATATCTCTATCCCTATCTCTATTTTAGTTATATATGCAGTTTACATCTATATGTGTGTGTGTTTCCTAATCTCAATTTCAGAGCCTTACAATGATACATATTTCAAATCAACTTTCCACTAGGTAAGATAGTTATATTGATACACATGTGTACTTCTAAACCTTGCTCTTTCAATTTCAATATTTTCAAGTACTTTCATATTCCAGATTATATGCATTGATTATGTACTGTAATGTGATCTTAGTTGCAGGTTAGACACTAGTAAAGCACTCAAGTTGGACTAAAATAAATACAATGTGTGTTCTATACACCCATGTACACATTCCTTTCCTTTAACTAGCAATTTCATTACTAGTTTAAAAGGGGGTAAATGTAGACACTATTTTATGGATTATATAGTACCTCAATCTTGTACACTTAGAAACATCAAACCTTATTTATTAATCTCAATTTTGTACCTTTCCCACTTTTTGAAGACTCGCATATGATCTATCTTGTGCCCATTCACATATATCTTAGTTTGACTAGTCTTATGTTGATGACCTAGACCTTCTATCTTTCCCAATATGTTTAAAACTTACTTATCTTACACCTCTACAAGTTTTAAGTTTGTACCTACTTTCTTGCTCCCTGGACACTAACATTCAGGATAGACACTAGTGTTGACAATAGTGTCATGACCTAAGATATGTGTCTAGTGTCCTAAAGTTATCCACATTACAAATGAAATGTATCCTAATGGTCACCCTAAGTGATTTAGTGCAAGTTATTTATCTAAAGGGATTGATATAAATACAAGATTAACCCTCAGTCATTCCTCACCTACAAAATTTAGAAAATACCAAGAGAGACCAAGGCAACTTATCAAAAGCACTTTATCAAACATTCAATTAAATAAAAATTCCCTATTTGAAGTATTGAAGGAGCAACCCAAGATCCTAATTTTACAAGTTACTAGTTAGATCATTATTGTACTTGCTTTGCACATATTGCATGATCCAAACACAAGCCAACACATAAGGGAGACCTACATCACTCTAAGACCCTCTTTAAATTATTGGTTATGTTAGCAGCACTCATTGATAGAGGGGTCTTTGAGGTCAACTCGACACTATATGCCCACTAACCCATTTTTACCCAAGGCCACCATGAAGATGAAGAACTAGAGTTTTATAATTTCATGAGTAGTGATAGTCCATGACCTAGATATGAATGCACCAGAGTTAAAGTGAAGAAAAACCTAGAAGCATATAAGTTATCACATCCTTTTTTAGTAGGTATTCCATATAGGTCACTTATGTCAAGCTCAAAAAGTATCATCAACATAACTATCCTAGGTTGATGTTAGTGTCTGTAACTCCAAAGGAATCAAATCTAGAATCTGACGATTGTTATAGAATCATCTTCTACTCTACTTTCTAACTGTTTGAGATCTAGAATTGTATTAGCATCAGAACAAGCTAAGTAAATTACTTCTTTATTATTTATATACTTAACCTATATGTACTTACTTTTTAGATCATATCTCAGTTAATAAATTCATTGTATGTTTATATCTAATTTTAGCACCTAATTGGCCTATTTTGGATCTAATCATCACCCTTATGCATTATCATTTCTATATTCTTAACCCTATCTACTAAATAATAATTTCTACATCTAATTTAGGGTTAAACACCCAATCCTTGTGAAGGAGGAAGCCCTTTTGAATATTTTTTGCCATAGCATTTCCAGAGTTGATAATGAAATGTTTATATCTCACACATCCATGGAAGATATAAATGGATGATTTTATTTATAGAGGGAGATAACACTCCTAGCTCAGATGGATCCCCACCTTTATTTTTATAGCATTTATGGGATATAGTGGATAAGGATGCCTACTTAGTAGTTGAATAATTTTCCCACTCAGAAAATATTATAAAGGAGATTAATATTACCTTAATTTCTCTCATCCTTAGCAAGGTTAGGGCTAAACACCCTAAGGATTTCATTCCCATTAGCCTCTGCAATAATTTCTACAAAATCTTCTCCAAATTTTTAATAGTCAAGATCCAAAGCTTTCTCCCTCTTATCATTTCAAAAAATCAGGGGACCTTTGTTCAAGACATATAGATAATATATAGTATAGTACTTATCCATGAAGTTATCCATTCTATTGATAAATCAATAAGATCAAATATGCTTTTAAAATTAGTTGTGAATAAATCTTCTGACTCTGTGTCTCGATAATTTTTGGATAAAATTTTGAGGAGATTGGGTTTTAGTCCCAAGTTCAGATAGATGGTTTATTATTATATATATTCCCCCTTTTTTTTCGTTCTTGTTAATGTAATCCCAACTAGGATTTTACAAGAAGAGATGGGTTTGATGCAGGGAGACCCCATCTCCCTATATTTTTTCATTATTTTGTTTGAAGCTTTGGGTAGGAGCTTTTCAGCCTAGTTAAGAGAAGGAGCTTTAAAATGCCTAATCATATATCCCTTAGTGGATCTAGTTTCCCACTATAAATTCATAGAAGATACAATAATAATGGTATAATCTCTAGTTCAAGAGGCTTAGTCCATCAAATATATCCTTACTGACTATGTTGAAGTTTCTAGTCAAAGCATCAACTTGGACAAGAGTTTTATCTTCTTCATCAATACTCATGTGGCTAGACAAAGGAGAATATCTAATATCATTGGATGTCCTATAGAAAATTCCTCCCAGCTACCTTGGAATGCCTCTTTTTAATGGGAGACCTGAAACGAGTGTGTATTCTTTTTTGGATAGATTTCAATTGAAACTAGTAGGATGGAAAGGATGTCTCCTCAGCTAAGCTTGGAAACTTTAGCTTCTAAAAATATCACTAAAAAATCTTCCCATTTACCTGATTTCCTTCTTCAAGATCCCATCCTAGGTGATATAAAAAATATAAAGGATCCAAAAAAGGTTCTTATGGTCTAGAGTGGAGGAGAAGAGAATATTTCATCTAGTAGACTGGGAAATACTTTGTCATCCTAAATTTCAAGGTGGTCTAAGGCTGAGAAATGTAAATGTGAGGGTTATGAATAAGGTTCTCCTTGCCAAAATGGGATGGAGATCGATGATAGAAGATATCTTATGGACTAAAGTTATGAAAGCCAAATATTTTTCCCATTTTGATGTTGAGTCCTTGTTGACTCTAGATGACCCCTTAGAAGGATCAGTCATCTGTTATTTTATTTTTGAGATTAGGAAGATTCTTTCTAAAGGTTATAGATGGGTTGTGGGGATGGGTAATAGAGTCATTTTTTGGGACTATGCCTAGTTACTCAAAATTATCTTGAGCTCATTATCTTATTGGTACAAAATTAGTCACTTAGTCAAAGTATCCATGGGTGGTAGGGTGGAGGATTTTTTTATATATTTCAAATCAAGTAATAATTTGGAAAACTATCCATGTTGAGACTCAAAACCCTATTATTATTGAAGTAATAAAGGTGTTGAATGGAAATTTGGATAATTTTAATGGTAACTAATATTTAAATGAGGATAAGTTAGTGTGGCCATATATTGAAGACATGGCTTACATTGTTAAATTAGGTTACTGAGTGGAGTTGGATTAGGCCTTTAATGGTTTTCCCTAAGGGATTATATGGGAAAATGAGGTGAATCCTAAAGTCAATGTCTTCTCTTAACTAGCTACTCAAAATGAAAATTTGATAATGAACAACTTGAATAAAAGGGGAGTTATGTTGTCAAACATATGTGTTATATGTGGAGAAGATAATGAATATATGCCTCACCTTATCATTATTTGTCAATTTTTAGTTTGGTTCTTGATTCCTTACTAACATCTTTTGGTGTGGCTTGGATGAGACCAAATTCTGTTGGAAATATTGTCATTGATGTCAAAGGTTTAGTATTATTGGTGATAAAGGCCCCTTTGCATTTAATATTGTTTATCTTGGCTAATATGAGTTACTATTTATTTAATATTAACGAATATATTTTTGGTTGCATATGAAACAAAATAAGGGCCCATGGAGAAGTCGAAGAGTCATGGGATAAAGACAAAAGAAGGATGGGCCACATTTTCCCATGAAGAGTCATCTTGGGGAATACCAAGAGTCACCAAGTGAAGACAAAAGAGTAAATGGTGAATTTCTCATGAAGGGACACTTAAAGGAATATGAAAAGTCACCAAAGATAAGGACAAAAGTGGGAAAGACGTTTTTGGTCATGAAGGGTCACTACATGACTTTTCAAATGCTTGGATATGAAGGGTCATCCAAGATTGGTGCCATTTTCCATGAGGAATGAAAGGTCACAAAGGGGGAAGGCCAAAGGTCATTTGGAAAGCTATAAATAAAGGCTTGAGTAGCCATTTGTAAGTATGAGTGTGAGAGGTTAATTTGATATTGTATTATCTAGCTTAGAAGAGCAAAGATGAGAGAGAGGAAAGAGATGTTGTATTGAACTATCATTTGTTGATTTAGCAACATTGAGAGATAGGTGTGTGGTTTACACAAAATGGATGATGCTCATGTGGGTTGGTGCTCACGAATGATAGCTAGGTTGGTGCTCGGCAAAGGGGTTTGAAGCTCCTGTGGGGTGGTGCTCACGAATTATAGATGAGGTTGTTACTTGGCAAAGGGGTATGGTGCTCCTGTGGGTTTGTTCTCACTAATATACTTGAGATTGTTCTCCGTAGTTTTTCCCACATTGGGTTTCCACGTTATATCTGGTGTCTCTCTCTTTCTTGTGTGATGTTTATTATTTGAGTTTTATTGCATATCTTGAATGTTTGATTAAGGGAAAGTTTTATAAGATATATATACTGATTCACCCCCCCTCTCAGTATATCTCATGCTTAACAATTGGTATCAGAGCAGGTTCTTTTTTGAAAAGTTTTACAGCTTGAAGGTAGATCAAGAAAGCACAAGATGGCCATACATAAAGGTGCCTCTGCAAGAAAAAGAATAGTTGATCAAGAAGAAGAAGAGGATGAAGCAAAAGTGAATATGGAAGGAGAACGCATGTGTGCCTTAGAAGAGTTGAAAATTGTTGAAAATAAAAATTGAAGATTAAAGCATCAAATCGAGAAAAATGACAAGGAGTCAAAGGAGATAATTGAAGATCTGATGGCACAGTTGGAAATATCAAGAAAAAAATGTGAAAGGTATGTTACTGAAATTGCCTCTTTAAAAGAAGAGATTGAGAAAGCAATCAATATTAAAATAGTCAATGATTCAAAATTTGAGAATAACACTAATGTGCTGAATAAGATATTAGAAAGCCAAAAGGCAATATCAAATAAGACAAGTATCAGTTTTGAAAAGAAGAAGAGCTATGTTGAAGCTCTTACAAATAAAGAAACAAGGGAAGGAATGGATAATACAAAGGACAAAGAAGGCTGGAAGGAACAAAGCTATAAATGGCAATTAGGTCAGAGATTCACAAACAGGTCATATTTTTATGGTTACTATTTTTATTGTAATGGATATGGTCATAAGAAGTTAGAATGTAGAAAAAGAGCTAACAATCTCAAAAATAAGGAAAAGGAAGGTCATGTAGAGTCAAGCAGAAGCTATAACTCTTTTTCTCCTCTATCAAGCTTTGATGAAGAGACCATAATTTTCTACAAGTGTAACAACTTCGGACACATAGCTCGGTATTGTAGAAGCATGTTCGAGTCAGTCAAGAGGGACCAGAGTTTCAGGGCTCCATTCATCAAGAAAAAGGTTCAGACATGGCAGAAGAAACAATCTGAAGGTTCTATGTTGGTCCAGATAGCTCTGCATGCAAGAAATGAAGAAAAGCCATGGTTTATTGATAGTGGATGTTCGAGGCACATGACAAGAGACAAGAGCAAGTTCATAACCCTGGAAAAGATTAATAGTGGCACAGTGAAATTTGGGGACAATACTACTGCTAGAATTGCCAAAAAAGGTACACTAAGTTTAGATAATGGTAGAACTAAAACTAAAAATGTTTTATATGTAGAAGGTCTTAAGCATAATATTTTGAGTGTAAGTCAAATGTGTGATCAGGGCACACACTAAAGTTTTATGTAGAAGGTTGTGAAATTAGAAGAAAAGATTCAAATGTATTAATTGCAGATGCTTAGAGAACAGGTAATAACTTATATATGCTATCAGACATCAAAGGTCAAAAATGTTGTTTGAGTCAGATTGAAGAAAGCTGGCTATGGCACAGGAGAATGGGGCACATAAATTTTGACAATCTTGTCAAAATTTGCAAAAAGCAAGCTGTCAAGAATCTTCCAACGATCACAAAACCATCTAACACCCTTTGTGGACCTTGTCAGCATGGGAAGTAGGCTAGAAGGTGGTTTAAAACAAAAGAGTAATGTACCACTCAGATGCTAGAGCTTGTTCACACTGATCTATGTGGACCCATGAGGACTCAAAGTAATCAACGTGATAAATATTTCATGTTGCTTATTGATGATTTTTCATGTATGACTTGGATAATGTTTTTAAAGAAAAAATCAGAAGCTGTTAGATAGTTCAAAGCATTCAAAGCATTAGTTGAGAATGAAACTAATCTAAATATTAAGTGTCTAAGATCAGATCGAAGAGGAGAATTCATGTCAGATTAATTTATTGAGTTTTGTGAAGATCATGGAATAAAGAGACAATACTTAGTAGCAAGAACTCCACAACAAAATGGAGTAGTTGAACGGAAAAATAGAACAGTTCAAGAGATGGCGAGGAAAATGTTAAATGAATCTAAGATAGCAAATAAATATTGGAGAGAGGTAGTTGGTACAATAGTGCATATTCAGAATAGATCTCTATTAAGAGTCAATAGTGACAAAACTCCTTATGAGCTATGGAAAGACAAACCAACAACAGTGGATTATTTCAGAGTTTTCGATAGCAAATGCTTCATAAAGAGAACCGATGAAAAACTTGGTAAGTTTGAATCCAGAGCAGATGAAGGTATATTTCTTGGTTATTCTTGCAAAAGTAAAGCTTATAAATGTTATAACAAAATAACCAAGAATTTTTTTAAAAGTGCAAGTGTCAGGATAGAAGAAGATGGAACACAAAAGATCAGTGATCCAGTAGACATTCCTGAAATCATTGAAGAAGAAGGCTTTGAAGAATCAGATGAAGATGAGGAAAAGGAGAAAAAGGGCACCAAGACTCCATCCAAATATGTTTAGAAAAATCATAATGAAAGTGACATCATCGGGGATATAAAAGAAGGAATTCGCACCAGAAGAATGATGGTAAGTGAATCTGAACAAGTTAATTTCTCTTTGTTATCTAGAATTCAGCCTAGAAATTTTTCAGAAGCCAGACATGATGAGCATTGGGTTAAGGCTATGGATGAAGAATTAGATCAGATAAAAAAAATGATACTTGGGAATTAGTGCCTAGACCAAAAGATCATAATGTGATAGGAACAAAATGGGTTTATAGAAATAAGCTGAATGAAAATGGAGAAGTAACCATAAATAAAGCAAGATTAGTATGTAAAGGATATGCTTAGATTGAGGGAATAGATTTTGAAGAAACTTTTGCACCAGTAGCAAGGTTAGAGGCTATTAGAATGTTTCTTGCATATGCAGTATTTAAAAATTTCAAAGTATTTCAGATGGATGTCAAATCTGCCTTCCTAAATGGGAATCTTGAAGAAGAAGTTTACATTAAATATCCTGAGGGGTTTATTCTCTCGAATATTCGTAATCATGTATGCAGATTGAAGAAAGCATTGTATGGATTAAAACAAGCTCCCAGAGCTTGATATGCAAGACTTGATAAGTACCTACAAGATTAAGGATTCAAGAGAGGATTTGCTGATAATAATCTTTACATCAAAATAGAAGGTGAGCATCAATTGATTGTTGTGGTTTATGTTGATGATATCATTTTTGGAGGAAATATTGAAAAGATGACAAAATAAGTTTCTGATAGAATGCAAAAAGAATTTGAGATGTCTATGCTTGGAGAATTATCATTTTTCTTAGGATTACAAATATTTCAATCAAATAAAGGAATTTTTATATCTCAAAGTAAATATGCCAAGGAAATGTTGAAAAAAGTTGGTTTTGAGAATTGTGTACCAGTTGGCACACCTATGTGTACAGGAAATAAGGTGAGCAAGGATGAAGATTCACCTGTTATAGATCAATCTTTGTATAGATCTATGATTGGTAATCTTTTATATTTGACATCATTGAGACTAGATATCATGCATGCAGTAGATATGGTTGCAAGATATCAGTCATCTCCAAGAGATAGTCATGTTCAGTTGGTGAAAAGAATATTTAGATATATCAAAGTGACAGTAAATTATGGATTATGGTATCCCACAGGTAAAGATTTCACTTTAGTTGCTTATACAGATTCAGATTGGGCAGGGTGCTTAGATGACAGAAAGAGTACAAGTGGAGGAGCTTTCTTCCTTGGTGATAGCTTAGTATCATGGCTAAGCAAGAAGCAGAACTCAGTATCACTTTCTACAGCTGAAGCAGAATATATTGCAATAGTATTGTGTTGTACTCAAGTACTTTGGATGAAGCAAACTTTGGTAGATATCAAGGTAAAGTATGATGAACCTATTTCCATTTTTTGTGATAACACAAGTGCCATAAATATTTCAAAAAATCCAGTGATGCA
This sequence comes from Torreya grandis, assembly GCA_037957365.1. NCBI lineage: Eukaryota > Viridiplantae > Streptophyta > Pinopsida > Cupressales > Taxaceae > Torreya > Torreya grandis. The sequence continues at coordinate 2,035,384 of JARHVA010002541.1, read as the reverse complement.
TTCAAGAACAAAACATATTCCCATTAGATATCACTTTTTGAGAGAGCAGGTTGCAGATCAATAGGTTAAGTTGGAATATATTAGTACTACAAAGCAGATTGCAGATATTTTTAAAAAGGCACTGCCAAAAGACACATTTGAGTATCTACAAGAGAAGTTCGGAGTAACTTCCCTTACTTCCTGCCATTAAGGTTTAGCATCAAGTGAGGGGGAGCTAAGTGTTAGCTCCAGGTAGGCCCTTTTCCATTGATGTCAAAGGGAGAGAATAATAGGTACAGGTACAGGTGCAAAAAATAGGTACAAAAAATAGGTACAGGTTGCTATAATAAGGGGGAGTTATTGTATGCTTTTAGATGATAGTATGTGCAGGTGACAGGATGTGGTAGTTTCAAGATTGAGGTTGCCATCAATGACAAAGGGGGAGATTGTTGGAAATATTGTCATTGATGTCAAAGGTTTTGTATTATTGGTGATAAAGGCCCCATTGCATTTAATATTGTTTATCTTGGCTAATATGAGTTAATATTTATTTAATATTAATGAATATATTTTTGATTACATATGAGACAAAATAAGGGCCCATGGAGAAGTCGAAGAGTCACGGGATAACGACAAAAGAAGGATGGGACGCATTTTCCCATGAAGAGTCATCTTGGGGAATACCAAGACTCACTAAGTGAAGACAAAAGAGTAAAGGGCGAATTTATCATGAAGGGACACTTAAAGGAATATGAAAAGTCACCAAAGATAAGGACAAAAGTGGGAAAGACGTTTTTGGTCATGAAGGGTCACCACATGACTTTTCAAATGCTTGGATATGAAGGGTCATCCAAGATTGGCGCCATTTTCCATGAGGAATGAAAGGTCACAAAGGGGGAAGGCCAAAGGTCATTTGGAAAGCTATAAATAAAGGCTTGAGTAGCCATTTGTAAATATGAGTGTGAGAGGTTAATTTGATATTGTATTATCTAGCTTAGAAGAGCAAAGATGAGAGAGAGGAAAGAGATGTTGTATTGAACTATCATTTGTTATTTTAGCAACATTGAGAGATAGGTGTGTGGTTTACACAAAGTTAATGATGTTCATGTGGGTTGGTGCTCATGAATTGTAGCTGAGGTTGTTACTTGGCAAAGGGGTATGGTGCTCCTGTGGGTTTGTTCTCACTAATATACTTGAGATTGTTCTCCATGGTTTTTCCCACATTGAGTTTCCATGTTATATCTGGTGTCTCTCTCTTTCTCGTGTGATGTTTATTAGTTGAGTTTTATTGCATATCTTGAATGTTTGATTAAGGGAAAGTTTTATAAGATATATATATATACTGATTCACCCCCCCTCTCAGTAATATCTCGTGCTTAACAAATTCTGTACTTGATTTCTTCTTCTGATGAAACACCCCCTTTTTAGTTCCCCTCTCAAGCTACTTTGGAAAATCTATATTCACCACCTTTTGAGGCTTATGGAAGGAACCTAACTGAAGGAATTTTTTTAACTAATAAATGTGGGCCTATTAGAGTTGGTTCCAAGATCTTGTTTTCAATTAAGGAAAAAATTTAGTCATCCAAATTTAGGGGCAATATTAGTACTTACTATAATATATATAATACTTTGAGATCTTGGGGATTGGAAAATGGTAGATAAGTGGGGAAGAATTGAAATAATTTGGATAGAAAATAGGTCAAGGGATTCTTCCCCCTAATTGGATTAAAGTTGATTGTGATGGTGAAGTAAAAGGATATTTTGGTTTTGTTGGAGATTGGGGGATTATCACACTTCATAGTTGCATTTTACAAACCCCTTGGTAGGAAAATAATCACTTTATAGAGGCAATGACCTTTTTAAAGGTATTAAGCTAGCTAAGTGTGTGGGTTATAGGTGACTAATCATATAGGGTGGTTCCTCGAATTTAGTAAATTACCTCAGAAATTCATCTAAACCTTATTGGTAAATTAGGAACTTGATCAATGTTATTTGTGCTTTGTTAATCCTTTTTTTAATCTCTCCTTATCTCACACCTATCGATAAAGTAATTTAGTAGCTGATTGGTTTTCCAATTTGGGGGTGTATTCAAACTTGTACTTTGAATGGGTTAACTCCTATGTTCTTCCTAGTTCTATTTCTTCCATCATTATTAGTGAAGCTATATTTTGGGATATAATTATTTATTAGCCTTTTTTTGCATCATTATGGATGACATTAGCACATTGCTCTTCAATGAAAGACCTATCATGTATAATCCTTTAATAACCCTTCTTAAATTGACTTTAAGGTCAAATAATGGTCTCATCACATTTCCCAAGCATGTGAGTTTCAATTCAATTAAGATGGATTTAACCCTAATAAATGAACTTGGTATGTGTGTTTCCACTTGGGTGAAGATATCGATTATAGGTATAAGGGGAAAAATGGAAGTAGGCAAAAGCTTATATAAGACAAAGATATCTCTTTCTTAGGGGTGACCATTTATATCAACATGTTATTGTTGGTTTTTAAGAGACTTTGATGCTCTATAATAAAAATGGGAAGTATAGCACTAAAATTTCATCTTGAGAGTCTACTAGAAGGATACTAAACTCATGGAAGATTTTGAAGAAAGGAGTCATGTCAAATTTTATGGACAGGGTCATAGGATTTGATTCAACTCTATCTATTGAATTTTTTAAATCTTGGAAAGGTAGGTCTATCTCTTTAAGGGGTGTTAAAATAAAAGTTAAAAAAGGGTATATTTATTCCATAATTATTATGGCCATAAATGGAAGGAAAATATTTAAGGATAAACATAGCAAACAGAACGAGATGACTAATTTCTACGGGAAAAATGAGATGGTGGTGAATTCTCATGATGGTGATGAAATTATTAGAGACTCCCTCTCATGGCCCTAAGAAAAGGTGAGATTTTAAATTATCTATTACATCACTATGGAAGGTAAATACTCTAGGATCTATTCCTATCACTTTAGTATTCATGACCATTTTAGGCAAGATACCCCAATGACCATCTCATGTTATCTACTTTCATCATTTGAAAGGTCTGTGTTATATTTTCAAAGTGGTAAGGGAAGTCACTTCACCAAGGATTTATCTTTATTTTATTTCAAGGTGCTCTCCCTTGTATCTCCCTTGCAGAGTATAGGCTTGATATGTAAGGTTATAATAAGGAAAATAAGAATCAGATTAATCTTGGTAAGGTTGATAAGGATGTGGGTTCAAAAGGAAAAGTGGTTAGTGTCATCATTCCCCCCAAAAATTAGGAATAAGAGTACTATAGTCCAACATGGTAATTATGAAAATAATAGTAAAGATAAGGGAGGGCCTCACCTGAGACTTAAATCCATCAAGAATAAGGGAATGGATTTTAGTAAAAGCTAAGAGAAGGTTGAGGATGTTGAAGTTGAGATTCTGGATGAATAGTCGATTGGTCTATTGTTTAAATTAGAAGTGAAAAAAGGTGTGAATGGTGGGTTAAATTAGAAAAAAAATTAAGAGATCATTCTAGAACATGGTGGCATCAATATAATTTGGTTTCAAAGTTAGTTTTGGATCCTTTTGTAGAGCTTCTTATCGAGGTACCTGTTAAAACTTATTTCGATAGTGTCCCACCTTTATCTCCCCCAAGTAGCCTTGAAAGGAGGGTTTTTATGTCTAAAGTGGATAAATCTTATAATATTTAATCCTTCATAAATAAATGTTAAGTTGGGTGCTTTAGGATTTGTAGATTGTTGATGCTGGAGATTGCACCTAGTGGCAAGAAAACAGGTCCTGCCTTCTCCCTGCAACATGGAAACTTCTCTCTCGCCTGTGGGATGGCGAAGCAGAAGAGGAGAGTCTCTAGATATGGGCTAGTTCCCTTTGATGTATCTTGTTTCTTTCAGGTAGTGTAGAAAATATAGGTATATATGTATATATCTAGCTATATAAACTTCGGGGGAAAGGGAAGAAAGTGCAAGAAAACAAACAACCTACTCTAAGGAGGTGATACACCAAATAAAAGTGATCTTCTCGCACCTACTCTCAGAATCGAATAAGAACTACAGACATACACTCAGACTCAACAGGGAAACCAGGCTACAAGAAAATAGTAGGGAGGTTCATATGAAAACACAGGAACAAAGACTCACCAAGATGCTATGGAATACATATTGTAAATGACTTCCTCTGTTATGTATCTCTAAAATGGAACTCTCCTCCTATCACCTATAGACAATGGCACCTTGTGGATAACTAGCGTGTTGGTGCTGGAACTGTGAGAGCATTAAAGATAATGACTGGACGCAATGCAAACACTCAGACACACACAGAAAATCCGACGAAGAAGAGGTAAAAATAGTCTTTATAGATTTAGGTAGAAATTTCAGTAGGGCTACACCTTACCAAAATTGCAAAAAGATGTTTTCAAAATGACAAGTATCAAATATATAAGCAAAGTCCAAGAGGCTCATTTGGCTCTCTTTTACAAATAGCTGTTCATGAAAACAAATAGGCTGCTCAAAATATTAATGAGCCATGTGCTCTGCCTGCTTTGAAATTTGCATTTTTAAGTGGCAAAATGTAGTTTGTCCACCCATTAAATGAAAAATGAAGAAACTAATTACAATTCTCAGTTACTACATCCTCTTGTGGTCAATTTAAAGGAACTGTTCCACCTACTGGAGTCACCTCTTCAAACTAGTGCTGCTTGGACTTACTGTTTGCTTATTTCGTGTGCATCCTCTTGTCTTTTGTCAAATTTGTCTCTATCTGGCTCGCTTGGCCTCCCAAGAATGAACTATCGATAGGTTGTTGCATTCTGGACTCCTCAGCAATACTTAGTTATTCCTTCACTTTGAAAGCAAATAGCTATCTCTTTGAACACCAACGGCTATTCGGTTCCTTTAAATTTGACGGTCTCGCGGCCATCATCGGGTTCCTGCTAAAGTGTCATCGGGTTCAATGCCACGTGGCATCCAGGCACTAGTCGAGCACTTCTCCACGTCAGTCAGGCACCTCCTTATTTCTTCAAGGGCATCTTATATTTCCCTTCGGCACCTTTGAAATGTCCCTTTTGTTTTTTTTGTTGTGCCGCCCTTTGCTTTGATTAGAAGCACACTCGAATCATTGAAATGCCAAAGTGTTCGCCCTCCAACGGGTCCTTTGACTTTTGACTGCCCTTTGGCTTGGGGCATACCTTTGAACCAGGCCATTGAACCAAAAAGGTTCAATGGTTCAAAGGTCCAACCAAGCATGCCAAATTCCTGAGGCCAAGCCCAACGCTTTGAACCAAGCTGTTGAACTGAACTCATTAAACCAAGCCCGTTGAACCAAGTCCGTTGAACCAAAAATTTGGTTCAACAGTTCAACGATATGAAGGTTCAACACGTTTACAATGAAATGCTTGAACCGAACAGTGAACCCTTTGCACCATGAAATGGAGAATGCTAAACTTGAACAACCTGTAATATAACTACCATGAACAATAAGGGAGGAAGGGGACCAAAATTTTACCTGCATGCAAAATTAGGTCAACAAATTGGTGACTCCCAGGGGAAGCATGCCTGCTATGCTTAGAGACTAGTTTCCTTGAAATCCATTGGGCATGGAGTCAGATGGTAACTTTGAAAATCAGCAAGAGCTCTGTCAAAACTTAAGGCTAGCCACCCAGATCTACCTCCACAAAAAGATAACACACACAAGGCTAAGAAAAACTACTTGTGCAACAACACTTAGGGAAAAACAGGAAAGAAAACAAGGGAAAAATATGTACAGGCAAACCCAAAAAGATCAGTGGTAATGCTTCAGATGTATCCCATTAACTGGGATATGCAGTTCTTCACCATCCAACCTTGAAAGTTGGAATGCATTATGCTGCTTGCACTGAGTAATCACATAAGGACCGCTCCATAGGGCATCAAATTTTGCATGTTTTCTGGGCTTAGCTCGATCTTCATTCCATTTTAGGACAATGTCTCCTTCAAAAAAATCTCTTGACAAGGACTTCTTGTCGAAGTGCCTTTTTACTTGCTATTGGTGATTTGTCAGAGAAGCCATAGCCCGATCCCTCACCTCTTGGATCTCCATTAGCTCACACAATTTGACTTCCATGCTGGTCCCTTCTTCTAACTGTAGCTGATGGGCGAGATCCAATGCTGGAAATTCAAGTGAGATGGGAAGTTTGGCTTCCCTTCCATACACGAGCGTATATGGAGAATTTCTGATTGCTCTCTTTGGAGTAACTTGATTGGCCCATAGGGCTGTCTTTAGCTTGGTATGCCAGGTTCTCTGATTTTTTTCCACAGTCCTCTTTATAATTTTGATCAGATTTTTATTGGTGGACTCAGCTAGCCCATTCCCTTATGGATAATAATTTGATGAAGTGTTGAGGTATATGCCATACTTCAGTGCCCATTCACTGGTTTTGATTCCTAGAAAAGCCAAGGCATTATCCGAGATTATGGTGGCTGGGACTCCAAATCTTGTTACTAGATCTTCATAGAACTCCAGGACTGTGCTCTCATTTGCCTCCTTCAAAGCAACTGCCTCGACCCACCTGGTGAAATAATCTATGGAAGTTAATACCCACTTATGCCCAGCACTAGAGGGAGGATTAATCATCCCTATAAAATCTAGGCCCCATTGCATGAATGGTTGCTCAACTTGAATGGGCTGTAGAGGCATGGCAGCCAATCGCTGTTTTCCATCAAAAAGTGCACACTTCTGGCACTTTCTCACCCAGGCGTGAGTGTCCTTGAAAAGAGTACGCCAAAAATAGCTAGCTCTCATTATCCTTACTGCTGTAGCTTTAGGGGCAAAATGGCCACTAGCTAGCCCATCATGAAACTCAGCCAGTATCCTATCAGCCTGATTGGGGTCAATGCATCTTAGAAGAACCCCAAAGAGATCCTTTATAAACAATACTTCACCAACCAGGACATAAGGGAGGGACTAGAGCTTAAAATACCTTCTTCTAGCTTTATCAAGACCTTGTGGACACTCACCTGTGAGAAGGAAATGCTTCATGTCCAGCGTCCAATCCTTTATGATAGCTAGTTCTTCTGCTGTGGCTGCATCTTGGATTAGCAAGCTGTCTCTCCTTTCTTGTTTTAAGTCTGTAGCTAGCTATTCGCACAGGCCTCTTCCTCTTACCAGCTTAGTGATCTTAATGTCTACATCATACTCCATCACTTTGGTGATCCATCCCACCCTTTTCTCAGTCAAATCTTGATTGGCCAAGAAATCCTTGACGCCAGGATGTGGGACCATAAGATGGATCCTACTATTAGATATCATATACTTAAATTTCTTCAAGCTCTGCACTACTGCCAGGACTTGCTTTTCCACATACATGTACGTGACTTTGAAATCCTCTAATCCTTGGCTGAAGAAGTTGAGTTGTTGTTTGAGGTCTTCGCCATTTGCTTGGGTAAGCATGGCGGATATCACTTCTTCATTACTGAATGTATAGAGGTTGAAGTCTCTACTGAAGTCAGGGCTGATTAGAGTAGGTGCCTGGGCTAAAGCTTACTTGATGGCTTCAAAACTATCCCTTTTTTGTGCTCTGATACCAATTGATAGGACCGAAACACCCCAAAGCTCTGACACAACTTGTCAGATTTAAGAGAACACATGATTACCATTGTATAAGCAATTAAACATGCGGAATAACCAGAAGAACAAATAACTATCAATGAGATAACACACAAAACATGAGAGGCAATATACAATTATATTCAACTCATTACAAAGGAATCTACAACAAAGAGGTGGGACTCTTTCTTCCACTTCGTGGGCTTACAGTAAACTTCCCTCCAGAGTAATCTTCTCTCATAGGTCACAACACACAACTAACACAAGCTGTTGTTCACCTCATTGCACATCTGTACAATTGAGTACACAACCATACTCCAAGTAGATCTCTCCATGATCCTGCTGATGTATTGCTATCACCTTGGACCCTGGCCAACCGCCGATCTCTGTCTGACCCTCGCATACACACATCCTGCATATCAAACTTGATCTTACTTAAACACACATGGGGAATCCTACTTGATTCCACCATGGGAAGAACTCTCCAAGCTTCACATAGCTCTTCTCCAAATTCTCCACATAACAATACAGCCCATGAGTCTATTATATAGATCTCATGCATACACTAATTAGACTTGCGGCTCAAGACTTCGAACAAGCCTTTAACATGCCAGCTCTGCGTTCACTTAACTGACTGTTCGTCAACAGCAGTTCAGACCACCACAGGTGATCGACGTCGGTCCCTGCCTTCCTAGAGGTGACCGACGCTGGCCGATCTTCTACCGATGTCAGTTTCCCTTTTGCGTCCCCTGACCGTCGTCGGTGTGGCCTGTCGACGCCGACGACTGCATACGCTGGAAACCCTCCTGTTTGCCTTAAGGTGTAGCTTTTAGCTCCACACCCTAACAATCTCCCACTTGGAGATAAAGAGCTGCACCTGTACCCAAAACCAGTACTCTGTCCAATCTGCATCCTGGCTTGTATTCCTCTTCAAGCTCCCACCTGAAGACAACCCACCACACTCCTTGTGGTGTTAAACCTGTGCCTGATTTTCTTCATTCTCATTGTACCATCTTCTGCCTTGCTATACTCCCACTCAAACAATAACCCCTGTGAGTAACCTGTAATCAACAAACACTTAACAGATCTGGGACATCTGTTAGTCAAACTCGCTCTGAGAACGTCTAACCTCGCTCTGATACCAAATGATAGGACCGAAACACCCCAAAGCTTTGACACAACTTGTCAGATTTAAGAGAACACATGATTACCATTGTATAAGCAATTAAACATGCGAAATAACCAGAAGAACAAATAACTATCAATGAGATAACACACAGAACATGAGAGGCAATATACAATTATATTCAACTCATTACAAAGGAATCTACAACAAAGAGGTGGGACTCTTTCTTCCACTTCGTGGGCTTACAGTAAACTTCCCTCCAGAGTAATCTTCTCTCATAGGTCACAACACACAGCTAACACAAGCTATTGTTCACCTCATTGCACATCTGTACAATCGAGTACACAACCGTACTCCAAGTAGATCTCTCCATGATCCTGCTGATGTATTGCTATCACCTTGGACCTTGGCCAACCGCCGATCTCTGTCTGACCCTCGCATACACACATCCTGCATATCAAATTTGATCTTACTTAAACACACATGGGGAATCCTACTTGATTCCACCATGGGAAGAACTCTCCAAGCTTCACATAGCTCTTCTCCAAATTCTCCACATAACAATACAGCCCATGAGTCTATTATATAGATCTCATGCATACACTAATTAGACTTGCGGCTCAAGTCTTTGAACAAGCCTTTAACATGCAAACTCCGTGTTCACTTAACTGACTATTCGTCAATAGCAGTTCAGACTGCCACAGGTGACCGATGTCGGTCCCTGCCTTCCTGGAGGTGACCGACGCCGGCCAATCTTCTGCCAATGTCGGTTTCCCTTCTGCGTCCCCTGACCGTCGTCAGTGTGGCCTACCGACATTGGCGACTGTATACGCTAGAAACCCTCCTGTTTGCCTTAAGGTGTAGCTTTTAGCTCCACACCCTAACATTGAATTCTTCACCTTTCTTCAACATAGAGGTTAGGGGTTTAACTATCTCAGCAAAATTTGGAATGAACCTCTGAATAAAATTTATCTTGCCAAAGAAACTCTGTAGGCCTTTCTTGTGCTTTGGTAGGGGCATTTCCAGAATAGAGTGAACTCTCTCAGGGTTAATAGACAAACCCTCCTTGGACACAATGTGACCAAGGAGCTTCCATTCATGAACAAACACGCACTTCTTTGGATTAAGAGAGATGCCGAATTCCCTGCACCTCTCAAAAATCTGCCTGAGGTGTTTTATATGCTGTCTCGCTTCCTTGGAAAATACCGTTATATCATCAAGATATACTAGCATGTTGTTATTTATCAAGCCATCAAAAGCCATGTCCATGGCTCGTTGGAATGTAGCACCAACATTGGATAGCCTGAATGGCATCTTCTTATAGGCAAACATGCCCCATTTGGTGGTGAAGGTTGTTTTATACTAATCACAGTCTTACACTAAAATCTGATTATAACTTGAATAACCATCTAGGAGAGAGAAACGCTTGCTACCAGTCACTTTTTAAAGAATCCACTCCATGCTTGGAAGGGGATAATGATCTTTTAAATAGACCTTATTAAGATCTCTGAAGTCGACACATAGCCTAATCTCCCCATTTTTCTTTCTAACAAAAACGAGGTTAGCCAACCATAAGGAATGTTTGATTGGAAATATAATTTCAGACTCAATCAATTTGGCCAATTCCCTTTGCATGAGGGGCTTAATTGTAGGATTGATAGGCCTCTGCTTTTGTGTGACTGGTTTGGTGCCTTCCTCTTATTCAATGGTGTGCTGAGCAAGTCTTGGGTCGAAGCCCTTCAAGTCACTGTAATCCCATGTAAACACATCAACGAACACTTGACATAGCAGAATGAAAGCTTGCTTTTCTTGAAACGTGCAGACCTTGCCAAGCACCAACAGCTTGTCATTGAAGATTTCAACCTTTTCATAATTCTCCTCTTAGGTCGTGATGCATGCTTTATTATTTCTCATTTGGTCATCCCCATTGAAAATGCTTTCAAGTGTGACCAGACCTTTAGGGAGTTTATTATTCCTTAATTGGATGATCTAACCTCCATACTGCTGCTGCAACTTCACCTGGTTATGTATTGTGAACTCAACTTCCTCCCAGAGGAAGAGAGCTAACTGTTGGTCACTTTAAAAAACTTGCCAATCTGCAATGTTATCTGGGACCGTGGGTCAAACTACCACCTTCAAGTGATGCAAACCATAATCTCGGCCTATTTCTCTTGAAATATCAAACTGAGCGCCAATTGCTGCCAGCTTGTCTGCATGTTTGTTTTGCTCCCTAGGAATTGAGGCAATGTTGAAGGCAAGAAAATCTTCCATCAGGTCCCAGACCCTATGTTTGTACGACTTTAGTAAGGAGTTCTTGGTCAGATTTAGGCCTCTTACTTGATTCATAATTAGTTCACTGTCCCCCAAAGCCTGCAACTCCTTAAACCCTCTTTTCCTTGCAAATTCTAGCCCATAGATCAAAGACTCATATTCTGCAACATTACTGGTGCAAGAGAACTAGAAACATAAAGCTGAAAAGTACCTTTCCTTGGAAGGGGAAACTAACATTGCTCCACCACCAGTGCCTAGCTTACTTCTAGATCCGTCAAAATACAACTGCCATAGGCCAAGGTCTGCTTGTTCTGCCTTCATCAAATTCGGCATGAAGGTGCCCTCTTCATGCATGCAATAGACTCCAAGGTCTGTCTCCTCTATAAAATTGTATGGATCATGTTCAAAGTTATCATTTCCCCACTCATCCAAGAGTAGGTCTGTGACTCCTTCAAGAGCAGAGGATGGAGCTTGGTCTGTCTGGGACTCTTCTAGGTTGATGATTGTGTAATTGACATTCACTACCTTGGGAGTATATGATTCTAGATGGTCATTGTAGAGTGGCTCAGACTCGATTTTTACCTTGGTCCCATACCTAGTTCTGAAAACTAGATGTGACCAATTTGCTGCTAGATAGCCACCTATTTTGGACGTGAAGTCCCTAGATAGGCACATTGAAAAAAATGGAGGAACGTCCGCTACTACAATATAATGGGGAATTGAGAAGGTTGGGCAAGCATGCAATGTCAAGTCTAAACCCTTCAAAATTCCAACTATTTTTTTAGGTGTCCCATCTAGCTGTAGGGCTCCCCTTTTCATTTCTTCATACTTCAGTCCCATTTTATCAGCAATGCACTTGGGCATCACTGAGGTGCTGGCCCTGCTATCAATTATGCAGTTGTGTACCAAGAAGTTCCCAATGATCAAGGATACGTAGTAAGGGGGAGTCTTCTCTTCCTTCTTTACTTGCTCTAGAGGGGCAGGCTGTCCATTTGTCATCAAGACATTATCCATGTTTGCTAGAATAGCTTGCTGATCTAGCTTATGCAATTCTTTCTTTAGTACGTCTTTCTGTCTTGGAAGAGACAATGAGTCTCATAAAGAGATGCTCAAATACAACTTCTTCATCTGGTCCACTATGTTGACTTGGGGACTACTTCCCTTCACGTTTTCTTTTGGGCTGGTCCCAACTAGAGCTGTAGGCTGAGGCGCTGAAGGTGCAAACAGCTGTTTGGAAATTGGGGCCCTTTGAAATGAGTGTGATGGAGGAGGTGCAACTACTGCCTGAGTGGTAGCTTGCACCTCTTCCACTGCTCTCCTCTTAAATCTTGTATTGGCTGCAACACAATCAAACTAATTGTCTGTAGCACCCTCATGGTTGATTGCATAAAACTCACCCTCTTCATAATTCATAAGAGTAGAATTCGACTGAGCCTGATTGTTACTCATGCTGGGTTGAGCTGGAGCCTCAAAGAATTGGGAAAAAGTAGCAGCCTGATTCTCTATATTTTGGAAATAATTCACCATCTCATTTGTATGCACAGCCTATTCTTGACCATACCCCATGGTCGAATAGCTAGGCTGATCTCGTACAAGATTATTCTGAACAGGCACTATGGCCTTAGATGATGAAGAGGGACCAGTGTTGTAATTTTGAAATGGCCTAGTTGTAGTGAGCTGCCCTTGACCCTGATTATAATTTTGGAAAGGGGGTCTAGGGGCTTGACCGTAATTTTGGTACCCTTGATTTGGCCTGTTGCCTTGAGCCTGCTGCTGCTTTTTAATGGCAACGAGTTCATTGGTCACGGCCTGCAACATACTCTTAACCTCCTAAAATTCATTTGATGGGGCAACAACTAGTTTTTTGATGGTAGGCAGAGGAGCCAATGTGGGAGCAGGGGCTTGAATTGGAGGTGGCACTTTTGGGAAAATTGGCATGTGGGGTCTAGGGGCTATTTTCCCAGCCTATATTAAACAGTTCTCTGCTGCTATGGCTATGTCATAAGCATCAGGGAATATATGCCCTCCCATAGACTGTATCATGACTGCAACGTCACTGCTTAATGCCTTTAAGTAGTATAAAAAAGCATAGCTGGGAGTCGGCCTTACCAGGATGGGAATCCTCTGCCAGGTCTTCTAAAACCATGTGTTAAAGTCTTGCATATATTCATGTGGAGCCCTCTAAATGGTCGTCAATTGCTCAAAAAGTGAGAGGTCATCACTTTTTTCCCCAAAATGGTCTGTTAACTGCATACTGAGCTCATTCCAGGAATGGATTGAATTCACAAGCAAGGTCCCGTACCAGTCAAGAGCCTTGCCCTTAAGAGACAGAGCCAACAATCTGACTGCGACATTCTCCTCTATGATATTATGAATATTTGCAAGATTAGAAATGTTCTTGATGTGCTTAGCAACTGTAATGGGTCCCAATCCATCAAAAGAAGGTACATTTTTCAAAGCTGCCCCTGGAATTGGGTCATATTGTGGGAGGTTCAAGGGGCTCTCTCCATGAAAGGCTGCAAATGGCAAAGCCATAGCTGGGATGGGGCGTAACTGAGGCTCTACTATAACTGTATCTCTTTTAACAGGTCTAGGAGGATGACTTATTGGATAAGGATGAGTCCTCCTAAACCTTAATCTTTTATCAGAATTAAAAGGTAGTTCAACAAATTCAAAAGGAATCCTTTTTGAAGCAGACCTAGTGGTGACTTTAGGCATAGAAAATTTAAGACATTGGTCTTAACATGAAAAATGAAGTTCTTACCATTGGAGTCGCCAGATGCTGAAAATATTGAAATGGCTGCGAGAGGACCAGCATCAATCTTGAAGACTTACTGCATTATAAAACAGTGTCCCACCGAGTGTACCAAAACTGTTGACACTGGAGATTGCACCCAGTGGCAGGAAAATAGGTTCCTACCTTCTCCTTGCAACATGGAAACTCCTCTCTCACCTGTGGGATGGCAAAGCAGGAGAGGAGAGTCTCTAGATATGGGCTAGTTCCCTTTGATGTATCTTGTTTATTTTAGGCAGTGCAGAAAATATAGGTATATATGTATATATCTAGCTATAAATAGGGGGGAAGGGAAGAAAGTGCAAGAAAACAAATAGCCTACTCTAAGGAGGTGATACACCAAATAAAAGTGATCTTCTCGCACCTACTCTTAGAATCGAACAAGAACTACAGACATACACTCAGACTCAGCAGGGAAACTAGGCTACAAGAAAATGGCAGGGAGGTTCATATGAAAACACAGGAATAGAGACTCACCAAGATGCTGTGGAATACATACTGTAAATGACTTCCTCTATTTTGTATCTCCAAAATGGAACTCTCCTCCTGTCACCTACAGACAATGGTGCCTTGTGGATAACTGGCGTGTTGGTGCTGGAACTGTGAGAGCATCAAAGACAATGACTGGATGTAATGCAAACACTCAGACACACAGAAAATCTGACCAAGAAGAGGTAAAAATAGTCTTTATAGATTAAGGTAGAAATTTTAGCAAGACTGTGCCTTACCAAAATTGCAAAAAGATGTTTTCAAAATGACAAGTATCAAATATATAAGCAAAGTCCAAGAGGCTCATTTGGCACTCTTTTTACAAATAGCTGTTCATGAAAAGAAACAGGCTGCTCAAAATATTAATGAGCCATGTGCTCTACCTGCTTTGAAATTCACATTTTTAAATGGAAAAATGCAGTTTGTCCACCCATTAAATGAAAAATGAAGAAACCGATTACAATTCTCAGCTGCTGCATCCTCTTGTAGTCAATTTAAAGGAACTGTTCCACCTACTGGAGTCACCTCTTCAAACTGGCACTGCTTGGACTTACTATTTGCTTATTTCATGTGCATCCTCTTGTCTTTTGTTGAATTTGTCTCTATCTGGCTCGGTCGGCCTCCCAGGAATGAACTGTCGATAGGTTGCTGCATTCTGGACTCCTCAGCAATACTTAGTTCTTCCTTCACTTTGAAAGCAAATATCTATCTCTTTGAATGCCAACGGCTATTCGGTTCCTTTAAATTTGACGGTCTTGTGGCCATCATCTGGTTCTTGCTAAAGTGTCATCAAGTTCAATGCCATGTGGCATCTGGGCACTAATCAGGCACTTCTCCACGTCAGTCTGGTACCTCCTTATTTCTTCACGAGCATCTTATTTTGCTTTTCCCTTCGGCACCTTCGAAATGTCCCTTTTGTTTTGTTTGTTGTGCCACCCTTTGCTTTGATTAGAATTACACTCGAATCATTGAAATGCTGAAGTGTCTGCCCTCCAAAGGGTCCTTTGACTTTTGACTGCCCTTTGGCTTGGGGCGTACCTTTGAACTGGGCCATTGAACCAAAAAGGTTCAACGGTTCAAAGGTCTAACCAAGTGCGCCAAATTCCTGAGGCCAAGCCTGACGCTTTGAACCAAGCCACTGAACTGAACTCATTGAACCAAGCCCGTTGAACCAAGTCTGTTAAACCAAAAATTTGGTTCAACGGTTCAATGGTATGAAGGTTCAACATGTTTACAATGAAATGCTTGAACCGAACAGTGAACCCTTTGCACCAAGAAATGGAGAATGCTGAACCTGAACAACCTGCAATATAACTAGCATGAACAACAAGGGAGGAAGGGGACCAAAATTTTACCTGTAAGCAAAATTGGGTCAACAGAGATATTGAATAAGGAGAGAGGTGTCAAGAATTATGACTAGTCAGGTTCATTTGCTTTGAAAGCATCATCTAATAATGAATTTTCTAAGTTGAAGAGGGAAGTTTTTGGTTAGAGGGAGGAAGTGGTTAATTCTAAGAGCAAAATTGGTAATCTATAAGTTGAGATGGACAATATTAGAACCAATTTATCCAAATTTAAGTTGATGAGTAAAACTGTTATGGATAATTGTGTAAAATATTTGGATCACTTCTAAGATTCACATCTTAAGATAAAATGTGAGTTGTTAGGGTTGGGTTAGGATGGAACTAATAAGTGTACGAGGGGTTACAATTCGATCACTAAGTAGAAAGGTAAAGAACATGACTATTTAATCAACCATCTCAATATTATGAAGTAAGGTTGGAAGACTACTTTGAGTATTGAGAATCTAACTCCCCTTAATATTTAATCTAGTTTTTCTCATGAGAGGTTTTATTCTAGTTTGTTATCGGTTTATGTTATATTGTCTCTTGTTTAATTTCTCCACCAATTTTGTCCTTTTTTAAAAGGAAAATCTTTGGTGCCTTTTACTTTGTCTATCTTTAATGGTCATGTATTTTTATTTTGTCTTGATATGTAATGGGGTTGGGGCCCTATCAAAAAACCCTTTTTAACCTTTAGCAAAAAAAAGTATCAACTATAAAATTTGGAGACATGATACATATTTTTTAGGGGTATAATTTTTTATCTCAAGAAAAAATTGTTGTATTAAACATATAAGTCATTTCAACATCTTTGATATGAGAATATTGCATTAGAGGAGAAATTGGGACTTACACAAACAAATAAAGAGAAAGATTTTGATATTGAGTTGTCACCACTAGAGTCATCTAACCTTATTCAAGAACCTAATCAGCCTTATCCTAAATCAAATATTCCATAAAAACCACATGTTAAAGTACTAAGTAAAAGGAATAAATTAGTTTTCATATCAGCTCCTATAGTAAATAAAACACCTTATGGTAAAATGCAACCCATACAATTTGATTTATTTAGATATGGGCCTCATGACATTCTTAAAAAATATTAGATAAGAGAATGATTACTCTTCTTCCCAATCTTTATCATCCACCACATCAATTGGCCAGAATATAAAATAGACCTTATTACAACTATTATCACATCAATGGTTATTGGGATAATGACTGTTGTGTACTTAGAGGCAAGATTGAGTAGTATGTTGACATATGTATTATTATGTTTTCTATGGGGCATCCAGGTCTCTATCTCCTTGAACTAATAGATCACATTATACTATGATTGAGCTATCCTAGGATGTTATTGTTGACTAATTTTACCCCTAGGTCAAATTAAGGCAACACCCCATGTAATTAAAAAATTTCATAGGGTCTCATAGGTTGGAAAATGTCCACCATGGTCATTAATTAGGTCAAATAATATGTTTTTATCCTTGTCACATTTTTATAGTTTGTCTCAAGTCATTTTATGTCATTTTAGAGAGTTGTATGGTTTTACACTAAGGAAAAATGTGTCAAAGTTAAATATAACATCCCACAAGTTAGAAAATGTTAGAATAACTATTTTAAAACTAACATGATGTAGGTTTAACATACAAATAAGGAGATCATCTAAAAATAAGGTTAGTTTTAGTTAGTTGTAGATATTAAAAATAGTTATGGCATGTGTGAAGGCTTCTAGGAAGTCTCTTGAGATCACCACAACTCATATATAAGCTTAGGTGGCTTTGACAACTCCAAAAATGGTGAAAAGTGATCCATGTCTCTCATCACTCTCTTGGGTAGGTCAAAGAAGTCAAATGATTTTCCTTCAGTAGAGACATGAGGAGGAGAGTTGGAATGAATGCATCTAGGGGAAGTTAGTAGAATTTATGGCCTTCCATTCCATGGCCATAGATTATATTTTAGTGGTCCATACTCTATGAACAATCTTTATGCCTTCAAATTACTTGCACATCCCCAACACCTTAGTTTTATTTCTCTATTTCCATTGATCTGATGTAAACAAGTATTGCATATGGTCTTGTAGAGAATGTCCACTCATTTGATGATTAAATTCAATTGGTTTGCATGTGTGAACATAGAGGGATAGGAATAAATATCCTCATTATGCTAGAAGTAACATTATGGTCTATAGAATAGTTGGTTTTAGTTGCAAATTTTCATCTTCCTATAAGTGGCTTCATATAAAAGGTAATGCACTAGTATTAATATACTAAAGCATGATGGTTAGTATCCCCATTGAAGGTTTGTACTCAAGAGGCTCAATATTAGTAATGAGAATCCTAATAATACAATAAAACCTTTAGATTATAACTGTCACCTATAGTTAGTGGTTAGAAATAGGCTTTAAATAATCATATTGATGGAGTTTAGATTTTCAAGGTTTTGATGAGGTTCTCAAGTTAACAATAGTAAGACCAAGCCATTCAAAGAGATTGATGAATGGTTAGAAAGATAATCCAAGATCATACATAGTCATCTATGTTCATATATTAGGAGAAAGTTACAAATGAGATAACTTACCTTAATCTTTCTGAAATATAATCTTTTCCTCATGAAATGGCCTTTGTAAGCCTAATGGTTTCATACTAGTATCCTAAGCCTAGAGATAATATCTTGATGCATGAAGGGGTTGCTAAGTCAAAAGAGACTAATGGTTAGATGCATTTTAACTCAGTCAAAATCCTAAAGGAGATACTCAGTGACTTCAATGCCATCAGAGCAAGAATGAACTTGTAACTTACAAATGACAGATAGTGCATTGGTGAATAAAGAATGATACATGGTTTCAAGGCAAGAGACAAGCTCATAAAGATGAGAGATATTAATATCAACCTCAAAGAAACCAATAAGTATGAAACATAGTATTTAGGCATATATAAACCTATAGGAATATTTTGAATTCTCTAATCCACACCTATCGTTTGGACTCTCAACTCAGACTAGCCTAACCTAATGGAGGGTGCAAGTTTGGAAAGGTGGGTATAAGTAAGGTGATTTAAAATTTATAATATAATATAAAAATGATACCATAATTTCATGAGATCCTCAGAGGTAGGAAATAGAGCATAAATTTATCTAAACTAGATTTCTAACTCCATGCCTAGTCAAACTAAATCTTGCACATAGTCTACAGACCTAGAAGCCAATTTTGAGAATTTATGATGTTGAGGTATCTATGAGAATAAAAAGGGATTTAAAATTTACACAGAGGGTCATCATGACCTAAATAATCTCTCCATGGTCTCACTTTAGTTATACCAATAGGGGAAGTTCCCTCTATTCTATCTCAGACCAGAGGAACTCCATGAGCAATAAAACCTGGAGACCTATGCATCGATGGTGAAAAGATGAGTGAAGAGTCTTAGTGAATTTTAGGATGATTAAAAGGGTTTATTTTGAGATTAAAAAGGTGTTTAATGTCACCTAAAGTCATTGTAAACCAAAGAGTTGGTTATGAACTCATATACACAGTCTTGCAGACTAGGCCTATACCCTCAATGTGCCTAACTTGATTCACATGGCATAACTTGATTTAAATGACCAAATTATATTTATAAACCATTTTATGACTTTTAGGAGAGAGTTTAGAGTCAATTAGAACCATCATTTTGTAGAGGACAATACAAAATTGGGCATTTTGGCCTAGCCTTCTCTCAAGGGTACCTAGAATGCAGTTAGGAGCTTGAGAGACCAACTTATTTTTCTGTTATTTATACAAAAGAGATGCATGGTGTATAAATTATATATGGATAGTTGAATGGGTACCCTAAATTTATCTCACTAGAATTATTTTGAAGGTTAAACATCTAGATTTCATGAATAATTGCTAAGAAACTAGATGACCTAAAACCCTCTTAAAACACTTGTGTGAACCTGATGGAGAAAAAATGAAGGGATATGAATCTATAAGTGGAAAATTAAAATTTAAAGTTTATTTGAAATTTTTATATCTCTTTAAATCTCCTTGACATTTAATAGTTGCATACTATCACTTGTGTGGACATACCTAATTTTGGGTTTTCTACAAGTTTTGATGTGTTTCTTAAGTACAAAAGGAAAAAAATAAATGAATGACATTGTGGAAGGTGTATGGAAACTTTTTATAACTCTTAAAACTCATATCTCACCTTAGTGATGCATGAAAATACCTATGCTAAGTTAGTCATTACAAGTAGTCTTAGACAGACAGTGAAAAGGAGGATGACTGTCAAAATTAGATTGTGAGGAGTGTGACACTAAATATTTTGAGGTATATTTTATAGAATAGAGAAAAATATATTTTATTATGAGGTGTCTAAAAAAATTTCAATGAATATACATAAACATTTTTATGTCACTTAAGTGATAAGTGTATGAATTAGACCTAGAGGGCTAGTGAATAGTTACAAGAAAATGAGTGATAATTGTCTAAGAGAGGATCATCAGTTGGAGAGGCATCTATGATTTTCACCATCTTGTTTCCAACTTCATAAGTTAGATAACATGTTTCAAATAATTATAAATCAGTTTCAAACAATCAAGTGAACTCCTCATCATCAAGGCAGTATAAAAAAAAAGACCATGTAGATCTCTACACTAACTTTAGGAGAATGATGCTGCTATGCCCCTAACCTATCACATGTATCAAGATATGAATACATTAATTATGGATTAATTATCAATATTTGATGCTATATCAAATTTATCTATGCTTTCATTGGGTTAGTAGGTCAGCCTATAGAGTAACCATGGCCTAGGTAGACTATATACAAGAGTTTGTGGGTAGTTGTTTATGATCATACTAGAGTATTCATTTATTATTGCAAAGAATTTGGAAGGTTTTCCTATCAAATTGGCTTATCTATTATTCATATTTTATGCTATATTTATATATCATTGTGATATATTAATTTTATTATGATTATTTGGTGAATTAATATCATTACAAGTGGTATCAATGTGTCGATTTGGGCCATAATCAGGTAAAAAACCTTAGATATTGGAATTTAGATATATCTAAAAAATTGTTGTGAATTTATATAAAATGTTTTTATGGAGGTGAAAAAATCATGAATTTAAACTTACACTCAAATTTTAGATAATTTGGATCTATTTTTCAAAAGTTATCACCATTTATGTTTTTTCATAAATTTACTCTATAGTGTGTGATTCAACTAATTTTTTAGAGTTGTTTACATTTTTGGAAATATTAGAAAAATATATCTGGGGTATGTTATTTATATTTTTTTATTTGAGGCTGACATAATTACAAAATTGCTTGGTCAAAGTTAGGTCAAAAGTGTCAATTAGGGTTGACATTATCAAACCCTTTTACGGTAGGACCACAAACTAGGGGCTGAAAAAAGGGTTCCAAAACCCTAGGTAAAACTCCTCACAAGGAAAAGATGGAGTTAGAAGGGGGATTTAATGGATCCTTTATACTAGGGTTCTCTAAGATAGATCACAAAGTGAGCTATCTTGACTACAATATGTAAGGCATTCAAAGTGAGATTCAAGGCATACAATATGATATGAAATCCATACAATCTAGTTTGGAAAATATCATGATGGATTTATAAAATAATCAATCAAATCATCCACCTATCACTATTACATAACCCCACCAAGGTGGATTTCCCAACTATCCTAATCCAAATCTAAATACCTTACCAAAATGGAAACTGTTACCAAAGGTAGATATACATAAATTTGATGTAAAGGATCCACTCAATTGGATCAACCAAATGGAGATTATTTTTGATCTACATTAGATCCCATGTGGGAAAAAGGTTACCATGACATCCTTGTATCTAGAACTTGAATAATTCATTTGGTATTGATGGTTGTGTGCTCAAAATAAAAAGATGACTCTTAGTGTCACCTCATCAATTTTTATAGAGGAGCTATAATTACACTATAGCAATAATGTGACAGAGAATTACTTCAAACAACTATCAAAATTGTGATAAACTATTTCATTCAAGGATTATATTCATAATTTTTAGATCCTATCTTTACATGTGGAGATAATTTCTAATGAGAACCTGAATGACCTATTTTTGGAAGGCCTCAAGGACCATATTCAACATGAGGTATGCATGTTTAATGCACTTAAGGCTTCTGATTCTATTATCATAGCACATAGGGCTGAGGAAAATTTCATAGACAATAAGAATCAACCATTCACTCACTTTAGAGATCATAACATATCAATACCATCATTTTCCCCACCTACTAGATTGACCTATCAATAAATTAAAGAGAAGCATGTGAAAGGATTATGTTTCAGCTATGACAACAAGTGGATAAAAGGACATAGATGTGGTAAGAATAAGTTATTATACATTGAGGGATCTAACAAAGATGATGAAGAGGATGATGCATTCAATGTTGATGAGGAAGAGATAGAAGAGGTACCTAAATATTCCAAACCTACAATCTCTTGTCATGTACTTTCAGGTATTAGCACTCCTCAAACACTTAAGGTGGTAGGTTTTCTCAAGAAATAAAAGGTGATAGTGTTTATTGACTTAGGGAGCACATATAATTTCATCAACCATAAGTTGGCCACTTGATTGAATTGTTTCATTTACCCAACACTAGAATTTTAGTTCATGATTGTAGATGGTGACACAATCAATTGTTTAGGGAAATGCCATTGCATTAAGCTTGCTATGGGAAAGTACAATCTGTATTCTCTTATGTTTTATATTCCCATGGGTGGTTCAAACATTATTTTTGGATTCTAATGCCTCACAACCTTGGGTATAATTGAGATGAACTTCCAAGAACTATTCATGCGCTTTTATTCTTAAGGTATAAAAATTGAACTATGGGGATTATGGGTAAAATCTCCACAATTGGTTAGTTCACATCAAATTACAAAAATGTTAAAAAAGGGGGCATAAATATTTATATCATGATTATGTTCCATATAAGTTCAACCCATACAATCATCTCCACATCTTGACATATAGATGATTCTTGATGACCACCCATCTATTTTTGAGGCCATGACAAAAGGAATACCACCAAAAATAGAACATGATCATGCCATTCAACTACTTCAAGGGAGTCAACCAGAAAATATCATACCCTATAGATATCCATATGTGTAAAAGAGTGAAATTGAAAAGATGGTCCATGAGATGTTGGAGACAGGGATCATCAGACATAACCAGAGTGCATATTCATCACCAGTGGTCATGGTGCATAAGAAGGATGACACATGGTGGATGTACCTAGATTATATGGAACTCAATAAGTACACCATCAAAGATAAGTTTCCTATTCCTTTAATTGATGATTTATTTGATAAGTTGTATGGTGCTATTTATTTCACCAAATTGGATCTTTGTTTAGGGTACCATCAAATTAGAATCAGGGATGAAGATGTTCATAAAATTGATTTTATAACTCATGAGGGCCATTATGAGTTTTTGGTAATGCCCTTTGGTCTTAAAAATGTAACATCTATTTTTAGAGCTTGATGGACTCTATTTTAAGGCCTTTTTAAGTTTGTGTTGGTTTTTTTTAATGACATATTGATTTACAGTAAGACATGGGTTGAACACTTGAAACATGTGAAATAGGTGTTGATAGTTTTAGAACAACATAATCTTTATGTGAAGCCAACCAAATGTTATTTTGGAGTACAAGAGGTAGAGTAATTGAGTCACATTGTATCCTATGAAGTTGTCAAAGTTGATCCTCATAAGATCAAAGCTATAGTGGATTGGCTAATGCCCAAAACTCTCAATAACCTTTAAGGGTTCCTAGGACTAACATGTTGCTACCAAATATTTGTGTAAGGATATTGCATCATAAAATATCCACCCACTTAATTGCTAAATATGGTTGCCTTCCAATAAAATGATGCATCCACTAAAGCATTTGAGCAACTGAAAGCAACTATGTGCACCACCCTAATTTTGGCTACTCTAGACTTCTCAAAGATGTTCATTGTTGAATGTGATGCTTCTATATTTGTGTTGGGAGGAGTAATAATTCTATAAGAAAAACCACTTGCATTTAAGAGTCATCATTTCAATGGTAATAATCTCCAAAAAACTATCTATGAGAAAGAAATGATGGCTATTCTTCATGCAATAAAAAAATGGAGGCCCTATTTGATGGGTAGACATTTTAAGGTGCAAATAGATCATTATAGTCGCTAATAATTTTTAGATAAAATATTATCATATGAGGAACAAAAAAAGTGGGTAACAAAAATGTTGGGTTATGATTTTGAGATCATATATAATAAATGTAAAGATAATGTAGTAGAAGATGCACTATCTAGATGGGATACATCCACAAAAGCATTAATTTGTGTAATGTCCATGTTGTAGGTAAATTGGGTAGATGCATCTAGGTTAGAGTGGGGGCAAGACAAAGATACATAGGCTTTGATTTAGAATATCCATCAAGGTTATATAGCCTCTAAGAAATTTGAATGGAAAGGTAATGCCATATGGTATAAGGATAGGTTATACTTGTGCAAAGATTCAGAGTTAAAGCATAAGATTCTTACAGAGTTTCATGCATCTCTAATTGGGGGACACTTTAGGTTATTAAAAACTTATCACAAAATCAAGTGATAAGTATTTTGGGAAGGACTTAAGGGAGATGTACAAACATTTGTGGAAGAATGATTGATATGGAAATAGAACAAAGGTGAGATAGTTAAGACCCCAGGTATGTTACAATGTTTATAAATTCATAGTCAAAGGTGGGAGGAGGTTTCCATGGATTTCATCATAGGGTTGCCTTATTCTGAAGGTAAGAATGCTATCTTGGTAATTGTGGATAGGATTTAAAAATATTCCCTTTTTTGTTCCCTCTCACAACCATTTATAATAAGTACAGTAGTGCCTATTTTTAAAAAAGCAGTTCTAAAATTACATGGAATCCTAGAAATAATTGTAAGTGATCATGATCCTATTTTTACTATTAATTTTTAGACTAAACTATTTTACCATTTGGGTACTCAGATAGCTCATAGCTCATCTTACCACCATCAATCTTATGGACAAACATAAGTGGTCAACTAATGTTTAGAAGGGTATCTTAGTTTTTTTTAATTAGATAAATAAGAACATTGGGTTGAATGGATACTGTTGTCACTTGGATTTGCACCCTTTTAAGAGATGTTTCAGCTCTCCTCATCCAAGTGGCATAATTAAAACACCTCTAGGATGTGGGTATCCTAATTGAGATGGATATATAGATAAGGCTATCTTCCTTGATGTACTTCTTTTAGATCACTACTACACCTATGCTTGCAAGGATAAGGGAGAGAAAACTGAAAGTAAATTATCCTAAAGGAGGATAGGAAAAACACCAAATTGATTGATGACTACCAACCAGATGCATGTCACACATGAAACCAAGAGACTAACTAAACATACACATCTCTAATCTGAATCTTCTCACATCAGTATTTCATTATGACGTTGTGCTGAATGTCTAGGCTAGGAGGACTAGACAAGAGACCTAGAATGGTACTAGTGAATAGAATAACTCACTCAACCTTGACACTTCATAAAACACTTCACATGACCTGCAAGAAGAATATTTCAAGCTAAAAATAGGTGAGAGAATGAGACAACAATGTTAAGGAAATAATAGTCATCACTAATCAAGATCAATCATTCAAATGAACAAACTATGAACAATCATAGAATAGGTAAAAATTAGCTATTTTTATTTATCCATGGTATGCAAATGAGCAGGGATTAACCATACTTAGGTAGAACATATTTTATAAAGGCAAAAATAGATAGTTCTTATAGAACTTGAGAGAGAGAAGATAAAAAGGAAGTCCAAAGGTCACAAAGACACTTGTCAAGTTTAGAGAATGAGTTACATGTGCATGATAAGGGAATGTGAAACTGATCATGCAAATTTAAGAAGCACGAGTGTTACCCCAAGTCATGAAACTCTTGAAATATGGCATAGGAGTTCTCATTCTACACAAAGAAACTACCTTCATCATTCACCCCTATTTGAACATCCCAAAACTAACTAGGGATAGGTATAATGATTAGATTTAGAGAGAAGGGTTGCATACACGCTTCGTTATGCATTAGTTTCATTCCTAGTCATCTAGAATCTTCTAGAAGTGAGCCATAATTGCCTGTAGTCAAAGAAAATCCTCTTTCACACATCTTGTACACTTGGCCTCAAATTTGGCTTCATTTTCCAATGAAAATACATATAAGAGGGTGAAAGACATGCGTCAAAACCACTCATGGCCTTAGAGGCATCAGACACACCTTAAAATCAACCCACTTGAAGTTTTTTACCCTTCTCACTATCTTGTTCACTATGCATGTTTTGAATGACTGAGATGAGGGATCTTGTAAGAACACTTAAGCATTGTTATAAAGTAATAAATTTTCATGAGGAGTTATCTTAAGTCTCAAGCTTCCTCCTAAAGTTTATTTCATCTCTTGAAACCTTTTAGAACCTACATAATATACAAAATAGTCAGGAAAATAAATTCTATACCCTATCTATATGGATTCTGTACAACTCATCCTAATGGCAGGGATACTGACTAAGTTTTATACAACTTCCAATCATTTTTTTGGGCATACTATGCCATTTTGGTGCATTATCTCTTTTATTTTCAACATCAGGTCTAGACTAAGTGTTTAAGAGAGTTTTAATCCATTTTGGTTTCTTAAGGATCATTCATAAAGATTGAAGACTTAACGATTAAAAAAATTACAAAAATTAATTTTTCAAGACCCCATTCAAGCTTTCCCAAGAAATTTATATCCCATGCACTAAGACCGTATAATTATGAGATCTTTGATTTGACCTCTCAAGTTCTTCTCATTTTGTATAGGACAAAATTTATTATGAGTTAAAAAATGGATTTCCTATGATTTTATTTTAAGATAGATGTTTGAATACACCCAATTTTATGCTAGGAACATGGTTCAATCCATTGGAGTTCTCACTTAAGTTTAGAAATGAATTTGACCCTCCATTTGGCTTCTAGGCCTAACCATGCCTAATAAGCTTGCCTACAACCTTGAGGGTTTAGAGAAAACTATTGAGTTTCATCCTTATATGTAAGGTTTCCATGTTTTTAATAGGTAACATCCAAATACCTACACCTATATTCAAGGTTACTTTATCTCTTGGCCTACCCTTTTATCACCCTATTCTCCAAAACTTGTCGGTTTACACTTAAGGGGAGTGCCCTCTATCTAAGACAAAATAGAGGGTAATTCCACTATTTTTATAGACAAAGTAAATATTTTAGGGGATTATAAAAGTGATATAGACCATATGAACCAAATTTCATCCCCTGGTATTATCACTTGACCCTCCAATAGCACTAAAACCTAAAGCAAACTTGGAGAAGAGACTATTTGCAGGGTTTTGACATGTGGAATATGTGATACATCCTTAGGGCTCTCTCTCTAATTGATATCACATGGTAAGAGATTATTAAAATTTATTCCATCATTATGGATGTCCTTCAACACATTTATCATATCACACCCTTCCAACACTTCTCATTGCATACCTTTGAGTTTGACTGTCTTGAACTGTAGATTGTATTCCTATTTAGGAAGGCATCTTGTAAGTGGTATTGCATAGTTGCACCCTGAACATGATGTTAAAAAACATTATTTAGGCCTCCCAATAGTATTTATAAATTATTTGGATTGATTTGCCTCATGTTCATGCCATTTCCACACCAAGAGCACTACTTCCTTTTTCATTGTCTATAACACTTAACTATAATTAAATTTTTGAGGCAAAATTCCTATAGATAGACATTATCCTTTGAAATTTATGATACATTTTACTTGGGAGTATTTTGATGTCTTTTGAAGTCACTTTATATTAATAGATTTGGAATCCTCATGCCTAAGTCTTTGTTATGGATGATGTGGGACCTGACAATCAGCTGTAGATGAATGGTCTGTAGGTAAGGCACCTATAGGTGTATTTTGAGGACAAAACCTACTTATAAAATTATTTGAATGACCTTTAGATGAAAAATGTTATTATAATCCATCTATAATAATTCAAACATGAAGGCATGGTCTAATATTTCTAACTTGGGTGAAGAGTCTCTTTGAGGTTCAAACCTGTAGATAATACTGATTGTGTTTAGTGCATAAAAACACAACTTTAGGTCTTCTAAAAACCAATTTACATTGATTACATGTTAAGGTGTGGAGCTAAAAACTTCACCAGATGAGTGGATGTTGAAGTTTCTAGATTTACACAGTCATCGATGATGGCAAGGAGTTGACCAGTAGCTGTCGGCGTCGGTCATATATTGGCCGACATCCATCACAGGCAGACAGGCAGGGACCGACGTCGGTCACCTGTGCGTCCAAAATCTATTTTCATGGACATAACAAAATGTTTGCATGATTAGTTTAGCTGTTAGTTGTAAGTCTGTGTCTCTATCTTTAGTAGGACTATTTTGAGCCTTTGATTAGGAGGTGTATCTAATGGTTGTAAATGAATTGCTCATGATCCCTAACCTTATATAATGGGATAGATCTTCATAGCTTGTATACTTGTGAAAGTGTAAGAAATAACTATACAAGACATATTGTATATGTGTGTATCAATCCAGTTTGTTGGAATTGATTATAAACTCTTTAGGGAAAGAGATCTGCACATCTGAGAGGTGTGAGAAGAAAGTGTGTAGCTTCTTCATTGTATTTCCTTCTGGAAGAGTTTAATACAAGTTTTCAGGGTGGTTTTTTGTATCTCTTATTCTTTGCTATTTCTGATTCTAGTAGCTTTCAATTCTGGTTTAATTCTGTGTTTTGCTTACATAAAAGTAATCAAGTTTGTTGGTTGATCCCCAACAAGTGGTATCAGAGCTCAGGTTCACTAACATGTGGTTCAGATCTGTTCAGTGTGTGTTGATTACAGGTCACTCACAGGGGTTTCTATTTGAGTGGGAGAAGCAATGGCAGAAGAAAGCAAACTGAGAATGGAGAAGTTTAATGGCAAGAATTACCAATTATGGAGAATGCAAATAGAGGATTATCTGTATCAGAAAGATTTGTACTTACCGTTGGGTGGGGTTGATAAAAAGCCCACAGATATGGAAGATGAAGAATGGGAAGTTCTTGATAGAAAGGCTCTTGGATCTATAAGATTGAGTCTGGGATCTTCTATGATTTCTAGCTTGTCACAGGCAAAAACAATGGTAGAGTTGATGGACACTTTAGCAAATTTATATGAAAAGCCCTCAACTTCAAATAAGGTATATCTTATGAAGCAGTTATTTAATTTGCAAATGCAGGAAGGTGGATCTGTATCTAATCATCTTAATGATTTCCATGGAATTGTAAATCAATTAAATTCAATCAAAATAGTTTTTGATGATGAAATTAAAGCTCTTCTAATTTTATGCTATTTGCCTAAAAGTTGGCATAGCTTAGTAATGGCAGTTATTAATACTACATCTGCTTCAAATATTTTAAAAGTGGATGATGTTGTTAGTGTAATCCTGAATGAGGAGACTCATAGGAAAAGCACAGGGGAATCATCAGGTAATGCTTTATGTTTTGAAAGTAGGGGGAGGCAAAAAGAGAAGGGAAAGCATGGGAGATCAAGGTCTAAGTCAAAGATGAGCAATAGATCCAAATCCAAAAATGAAAAAAGAAAGATAACCTGCTGAAATTGTGGAAAGAGAGGACATGCAAAGAAAGATTGCTGGTTGAAGGTTAATGAAGAGAATCAGCATGAAGGTAATGAAGAAGCAAAAGTTGCAGGTATTGTTGCACAAGATGCTCTTTCACTTTTTTTGCATAATAAAATAGAATCTTGGGTTTTAGATTATGGGGCCTCTTTCCATGCTACCCCAAATTGAGAAATTTTCAATGATTATATCCAGGGAGATTTTGGAAAAGTTTATTTAGGGGACAATGAGCCTTGTAAAATTGTTGGCAAAGGAAAAGTGCAGTTGAAATTGCAGAATGGCAACACATGGGTGTTGAAAGATGTCATGCATGTCCTAGCCCTGAAGTAGAATCTGATTTTTGTAGGAAAGTTGGGTGATGAGGGTTGTACAGTAACTCTCACATCTGAATTTTGGAAGGTTACCAAGGGACCACTTGTATTAGTCAGAGGTAAGAGAGTAGGTACTCTCTATTTTTGTAATTATATTACTATTTATTCTCCTTCTGTATTATCTACTTCAGATGTGGATGCAAAATTGTGGCACCAGAGGCTCGGCCACATGAGTGAGAAGGGAATGACAATTCTTAAGTCAAAAGGTAAGCTTTCAGATTTGAAAAACATAGATCTAGATTTTTGTGAGCATTGTGTTTTTGGAAAATAGAAGAGAGTAAGGTTTGTTAAAACTAGGTCAACAAAGAGGAAGCACAAGTTGGAGCTTGTTCGCATAGACGTGTGGGGACCAGCTTAGGTAGCTTCTATTGGAGGATCAAAGTATTATGTTACTTTCATTGATGATGATACAAGAAAGGTATGGGTCTATTGCATAAAGAAGAAATCTGATGTTTTTGACACTTTTAAGATTTGGAAAGCTTTAGTTGAGAATGAAATAGGTAGGAGATTGAAGTGCCTTAGATCTGACAATGGTGGTGAGTACTGCAGCAATAAGTTTAGAAGTTACTGTTATATGAATGGAATACGCAGGCAAAAGATGGTTCCAAGGACACCTCAACAAAATGGAGTTGCTAAAAGGATGAACATAATAATATTGGAGCATGCACAGAGTATGAGATTGCATGCTGGTTTACCCTTACAGTTTTGGGCAGAAGCTATAGATACTACAATTTATCTAATTAACAGAGGACCCTCTACAACTCTAGATGGTGGAATTCCAAAAGAGGCATGGATAGGTAAAAAGGTAGATCTTTCAATTCTAAGAGTTTTTGGTTCTGAAGCTTTTGTGCACATTGATAAGGAAAATAGAAAGAAGCTAGATGCTAAGTCTATGAGGTGCACATTTATTGGTTATGGCTCTGATGATTTCAGATTCTAGTTTTGGAATCTAGGAACTAACAAAATAATTAGGAGCTGTGATGTTGTTTTCAATGAAAAAGTGATGTATAGTGATCAGCTCAAGAAGTTGAAAAATTTTGAGCAGGGCCATGAAGAATTAGACAAGGTGACGGTCCAAAATGAGCTCGTGGGAAAGAATTATCACAAACAAGATAACACAGAGACCGACGTCGGTCAAGCAAGAACTGAAATCGGCAATATAGGAACTGATGTTGGTCATACAGTGATCGATGTCAGCCAGGAAGGAACCAATGTCGGTCATGTGGAACTAACGTCGGCCAGTAACAGGCCTAGAGGTGACCGAGGTCGGTCACTGTCAGAAAATTTGGGCAGACAGCAAGCAGAAAATGAGTCTCAGACGCCCATTAGGAGGTCAAAAAGGGTAAGTAAACCTCTAATTTGATATTCTCCTTCATTATTCTATTTATTGCTTACTGATAGTGGAAAACCAGAGAGTTTTGATGAAGCAATATAGGTAGATTCCAAGAAATAGTGGGAGCTAGGCATGAATGAGGAAATTGATTCCTTGAAAGAGAACCAAACATGGGATTTGGTTGAGTTACCAGTGGGAAAGAAGACACTGAAGAACAGATGGATCTATAGGTTAAAGGAAGGTGAGAATGGACAGATGAGATATAAGGCCAGGTTGGTAGTGAAAAGATTTACACAGAAACCAGGTATTAATTTTGGTGAGATTTTTTCTCCTATAGTTAAAATGACTTCTATATGGACTGTATTGTCTTTAGTTGCTATTGAGGATTTGCATCTTGAGCAGCTTGATGTTAAGACAACATTTTTTCATGGAGATTTGGATGAAGAAATATATATGGATCAGTCGGAGGGTTTTGAGGTCAAAGGTAAGGAGAAACTTGTGTGCAAATTGAAGAAAAGCTTGTATGGTCTCAAGCAAGCTCCTAGACAATGGTATTTGAAATTTGACAGGTTTATGACTGAGCATAAGCTATAGTAGATGTCAATCTGATCATTGTGTTTATTTTAAGAGATTGGATAATGGTAGATATATTATCTTGTTGCTATATGTAGATGATATGCTGGTTGCAGGTTCACACATGCAGGATATCTCTGAGCTTAAGGTGAAATTAGCTCACACATTTGCCATGAATAATTTAGGAGCAGCAAAGAAAATCCTTGGCATGAGTATTAAGAGAGATAGGAAAAGTCACAGGTTGATTTTGTCTCAAGAGGATTATGTGAACAAGGTGTTGGAGAGGTTTAATATGCAGGATGCAAAACTGGTAAGTACACCTATCATTGGACACTTTAAGTTGAGTAAAGAATAGTATCCTAATTCACATGATGAGGTAGAGTACATGAGTAGAGTTCCATATGCTTCCACAGTTGGGAGCTTAATGTATGCAATGGTATGTACTAGATCAGATATTGCCCAAGCAATGGGAATTGTCAATAAGTATATGGCCAATCCAGGGAAGGAGCACTGGAAAGTAATCCAGTGGATTCTCATATATCTAAGAGGGACTAGCAGTAGGCATTTGTGTTATGGTGGGTCAAACACTTCTCTACATGGATATGTAGATTCGGATATGGCAGGTGACTTAGATGGCAGGAGAAGCACCACATGATATGTTTTCACTATTGGTGGAATGGTGGTTAGCTGGATTTCAAAGTTATAAAAGGTTGTTGCCTTGTCTACTACAGATGTAGAATACATTGCAGTCACAGAGGCTAGTAAAGAGATGATATGGATGACACGGTTCATGGGAGAGCTAGGAAAGGAGCAAGAGAGTTACAGATTATACAGTGATAGTCAGAGTGCAATTCATTTGGCTAAGATCTCAGCTTTTCATTAAAGAACCAAACATATACAGCTTAGGTACCACTTCATAAGAAAGGTATTGGAGGATGGTGAGTTGAAGTTGGAGAAGATACATACAGATAAGAACCCTACTGGTATGTTAACCAAGCTGGTAACAAAGGAGAAGTTGAATCTTCATTCAAATTCTATTGGTCTTCAAGATTGAGTTTGAAGATGGAGAAGCTAGAAGATGTTGCTGTACAGGTACTGGTGAAGCTGTTTATCTCCAAGTGGGAGATTGTTAAGGTGTGGAGCTAAAAACTTCACCAGATGAGCGGATGCTGAAGTTGCTAGATTTACACAGTCACCGATGACGGCAAGGAGTCAACCAGTAGCTGCCAGCGTCGGTCATATATTAGCTGACGTCGATCACAGGCAGATAGGTAGGGACTGACGTCGGTCACATGTGCGTCCAGAATCTATTTTTGTGGATAGAATAGAATGTTTGCATGATTAGTTTAGTTGTTAGTTGTAAGTCCGCGTCTCTATCTTTAGCAGGATTGTTTTGAGCCTTTGATTAGGAGGTGTATCTAATGGTTGTAAATGCATTGCTCATGATCCCTAATCTTATATAATGGGATAGATATTCATAGCTTGTATACTTGTGAAAGTGTAAGAAAGAACAGTACAAGACATATTGTATATGTGTGTATCAATCCAGGTTGTTGGAATTGATTGTAAACTCTTGAGGGAAAGAGATTTGTACATCTGAGAGGTGTGAGAAGAAAGTGTGTAGCTTCTTCATTGTATTTCCTTCTAGAAGAGTTTAATACAAGTTTTCAGGGTGGTTTCTTGTATCTCTTATTCTTTGCTATATCTGATTCTAGTAGCTTTCAATTCTGGTTTAATTTCGTGTTTTGCTTACACAAAAGTAATCAAGTTTGTTGGTTGATCCCCAAAATTACATTCCCTTTAAACTTTGTAGAGTCCTTATCCTATATGAATATTATAAGAAATAATCATCTAGATGCATCAAAAGTCTTTGTAACCCTATTGTATGTTATCAACCAAATGGGGAGGTTCTCTATTTTCATCTTTTAGGGAAAACATCCCTAAATTTCACAATCATTGTCTTTGGAAGGTTCTTCCACCTTTCCTAGTAATCTAGTAGTTAAAATGATCCTACCATAATATCCTCAACACATTAGGATCCTAAATATAACTTCACCACTTATTTCAACACTTCAAAATGGCTCCCTAGCTCTCTATGGTACCACCTGTAGGTGGTTATTCCAATGTATAGACAATAGGTGTCTTATGATAAATATGCATGGTTATTGGCCATTTAATCAATCCTAGTCCCATTATAGTCTTTTAAATTATATTATTGAAACCTTGAGGATATAAAAACCATTCAAGTATGTCCTTTCCCATATTTCATCTTCTTATAGGGCACTTGTAGGTGCATTTTGAGTTGCATCTAGGTAGTAAGCAAAATTGTAGGCAATGAGAAAGAGATATAGATCTTAAATTAACTCTTTTAAAAAATAGACTCTTTTAATTGTCAAGGACCCTACTCAGCTCAAATACTCCTTCAAAATGTGCTTAGTTTCTATGAGGAACTTGTAGGTAGACATTCTGAGTTACATATAGATAGGCAGTGAGACTGAGTATGGACAATGTGCATAGTTTTGACCATTTAATGAGTTATAAACCTATATAAATACTTCCAAATGGATGTTAAAAAACTTGAATGGCTTCAATTATTATTTTTATTTATTTTCATAGGAACTTCTTCTTCCAAGCACTTGTAGGTGCATTTTTATGGTAGATAGTGTAGAAGTGTTGTACATGACTATAATAGAACTTTCTTTCTTGCACCATATGAAGGGATCAGTTTCTTATTAATGTTTCAATGAGAGTATCAACCTATTCAAACCCTTTATGAATCCATGGATATGATAAATTTCTTATCTTAGTTCACTCAGTTGCCTACACATGATAATCATGGAGCAATCTGGCTGCATCTCACTTGTGGCTGCAACTCTATAGAAGAGTGATTTGGAGGATGAGATTATAATGAAGATAAAAAAAAATTTGAAACATGAAAACAAACCATCACCATAATTTTACACCATTACCAAGACATGAAGATGTTAGAAGTGGTGAAACTTGCCTGGAATATAAAAAGTTGTCTTCTCTTGCAACCTGAGATGCTTGGATTATCCAAATACTTTGAAACATGAAAAAAATCATGGAAAACATTATAATATGGCTTAAAAATAATATATAATCAATATTAGTAGTTGGATTGTATGGACTTCTCCAAACCAAAGAAAAACCTATAAGGTGTAGGAAACAATGAGCAAAAAAACATAGTCAACTTGTTAGAGATGATTCATAAAGAATAGTTGACCAATATTTGAATTATTGGTATGGAAATTCATATATTTGAGTTTAATTTCACCTCACAAATGCATTTGGATTGAAACTTCTCCAACTAGCTGTATCAAGCACAAACCTGTTGACTGGTTCTGTATGTCTAGAAGGGCAAAGAAGGAGAAAAATGGTTTTGGACCCTTTTTAGCATTAAAAAAGATTGTAAAAAACTAATATTAGTATTAATAATATTAAGAGACATTACATGACCTTATACCATGTTTCATCTTCCCCCATGGGCTGTACAAGTGCCAAATTCCTCCTTTTTAGTTGGTTTCTTGATCTTCAGTTAGATAACCTACAAGTTTAGATGGGACTGAAAATCCTAAAAATAAATATAAATTATTGGACATTTGAAAGGAAACCAAGATGCTTAGACACATTGAAAACCATGCCACTTGCATTTATGACCCCTAAATGGTTCAAAAAGACATAAGAATTAAAATGACTAAGACCAAGGCTAATATAGAATTAAATGACATCAAAAGACCTATAATACACCCTATGACATAATAATAGAACCCTAAAACATCTAAAATCTATGTTTTTACCTACAGGGGTCCCAATTTTACCTATAGGGTCAAATTTGGTCAACAAATTGGTGACTCATAGGGGTAATATGCCTACTATACTAAAGATCAATAGCTTTATCCTATCCATGGGCTAAGGGACTCATATAAAGTCTAAGATAAATAAGAATACTTGACACATGACAACAAGGATTTGACCAAGACAAGATAATTATTTACCTCAACCACACAAAATAAGGACACATACAAAGCAAAATAAACACACTAACAAGACACACATGTGTACTCAAAGCACTTAGGGAAATAAAAAAATAAACAAATAAACACAACTAGAAACTAAGCAGGTGTACTAATGATCAACTTATATTTTCTTGGTAGGCATGGATTCAAGAGGAGTGGTTTCTTTTTCCTTGGAAATTGAGGTCAATATAAACTTGTCCTATCCTTCAAAAGCTGATGTGTTTCTCCTAGCTAGTTGAGAGGATGATAACCCATTTTGATGATTTCAAACATATCATCATGAGATACATATGATTCTTGAAAGGAAAAATTTGAAAAGTTAATTTTTATTTGAATGCTCACTTGAGTGTCAAGGCTACCTTATCCATTTTTGATTATATCATAGCCTCCTTGAAGAGGAGTATAACCTATTCTAATGATTGCAAACAAGTCATCTCAATGATAATTATAGATTTTTTCTTGCTCATCTATGATATCTTGGATAGTGATGGGATAACTAATGATGATTTCCTCTTCTTTGGCAAAAGGAAAACATTATTCAATATCAACATAATAAGAAGATCCAACACAAAAAATCACTGCTTTTTCTACATTTATAACCTCTTGAGGGCTCTCAATTTGTATCTCAACTATCATAAGCTAAATTTTCTTCTCAAGGATTTAAAGATCCTCAATTTAGTTCTCTTTATTGGTGATGCCAATGCTATGCATCTTGTAATAAGGTGACTTAGCCCAATGAGGATGCCAAGGAGCTATATTTTCTTCAAGAAAAAGTTGTGAATTATTTTCAACCAAATCTTCCTCTTTACATTCCTATACCATAGGTCCATCAAGGCAAAGGGTGATAGGGTGAGGAAAACATGAACTAGTTGGTGGAGGTGGAACATAAGACTCAAAATCAGATTAAAAATATATTGTAGGGGATCCTTTTGGGATCTCTTAAGGAAGGGGAGGTAGACCTTGGGCTAAAATAGCTTGTTTTTCTTCCTCCATTTAATAATATCTTTACTAAAATTTGATTTAGCTTGAGGACTCTCTTGAGGAAGGTTATGGGGTATGTTTAAGTGTAGGATCTTCTTTTGGCTCTAAACCTTCCATCACACCTTTAATCAAAAATTTCATTCTAGACTCTAACTCTTCAATTTGCTTAGCTAGGTTCTCTTAGAAATGTCTATCTTGAAGTTGATAGGCATATTCATGAGGATAAGGTGTACAAGAGGACTGACATGGAAAATAAGAGGTCTCTTGAGGAAGGGTGAGAGGGGCTTGCATATGATCAAGTTCTTTCTCAAATTCACACTCTTTATCAAGGATTTTATCCCCTTTCTTTTCCCATGATTCCACTACCTTTTACCAGCTTAAGATGTTAGGATTAAGAGTCTCTTCTTAAGGTAGTGATGTAATTTGAGGAGTGGATGAAGCATTCAAGAAACTTTGGATCTCTTTAGGCTTGAATTCTCCACCTTGTCTCTAACTTGGGATTTCATATCTAGAATTTTGTTCTTGAAGTGGGGATGAAATTAGAGAGGAAAATGAGGGCTTAGGTTCCACTTCATTTGATAATGAGATGGAATGATTCATTTACTTATTATCTAACTAAATTTTCCTATCAATATTTGCTTCATAAACCAAGTTTGTATTTCCAACTCTGTCTTCTAGCTGATTGGGAAAAAGATGACTTTGATAAGCTTGATTGGGCATATGAGTAGGGGATAAGAAGGACTGATAAAAAACTTAGGGGTGTGGATATGAGGGCTAATATATTTGGTGAGGATGTTCCTCATAAATTATTAGCCTATCTTCTAAGGAGGCAACCAAACCACTTATACTTAGCATCTCACTTATGAGCCTTTACAAATTTGCTCGCTTAATAGGTGCCCATTATCTTTTGAATAGACCTAATGCATCTCTCAAATTATTAATGAAATGACTAGGAACAACTTGACCATGTACCCTTAGTGTGTCAAGATCTATCATTTACCACTCATATCCAAAGAGAGTTTGTTTGAAAGTTGAAATGCACATATTTGAGAGGTGACTAGGTTAACTAGAAGAAGCAAGATATTGAGGAGGCTGATTGTAGGGTTTATAAAACTCATAAAAAGGATGATAAATATCATGTTAGAGTTGATATGGGTTATAAAAAGGTTTATATGGAATTCCATAGGCTTTGGATATATCACCAACTTGTGTAAAATAATACTCAACACCAAAATCAGCCATATAACTTCATTGGGAAGCAAGAACACAATTTTTTTTTACCACCAATCTTCAAAAGGAAAACCTAGGCTACTTGCCCAACTGATGTAACTTTGAAGTTACTTTTTATTCTTAGATATATGCCTCCATAGGCTGATGTGTTGAAAAATAACACCAAAATTCTTTTAACTTCTTGGATAATAAGCCCCATCGAGTGTGTAAAAAACTATTGTCACTTGGATTTGCACCCTTTGAGGAGATGTTTTAGATATCCTCATATAAGTGGCACAATTGAAACACCTATAGGATATGGGTATCTTAATAATGAGGTAGATCTCTAGATAGGGATATCTCCCTTGATGTACCACTTTTATCTCACTTCTAAACCTATGCTTGTAAGGATAAGGGAGAGAAAACTAGAAGTAAACTATCCTAAAAGAGGTGATACACCAAATTAATTGATGACTACCAACTAGTCGCATGACATACATGAAACCAATAGACTAAATAAACATACAATTCTCTAATTTGAATATTCTCACATCAATATTTCATTATGAGGTTGTGATGAATGTTTAGGCTAGGAAGACTAGACAAGAGGCCTAAAATGGCCCTAGTGAATAGAATAACTCATTAAACCATGACACTTCATATAAAACTTCACATGACATATAATAATAATATTTCAAGATAAAAATAGGTGAGAGAATGAGATAATAATGCTAAGGAAACAATAGTAATCACTAAGCAAGATCAATCATTCAAATGAACACACTATGAATAGTCATAGAAGAGGTAAAAATCAATTGTCTATATTGATCCATGGTATGAAAATGAAGAGGGATTCAACATAATAAATTGGAGTATATTTTACAAATTCCAAAATGATTGGTTCTTATAGAACTTGAGAGAGAGAAGTGAAGAAGTTCAAAGGTCACAAGGACACTTATCAAGTTGAACAAATGAGTTACATGTACATGATAAGTGGATGTGAAATTGATCATGCAAATTTAGGAAGCACAAGTGTCACCCCAAGTCATGAATATATTGAAATTTGGTGTAGGAGTTCTAATTTTACACAAGGAAACTACCTTCATTATCACCCCTGTTTGAATGTCCCAAAACTAAGGACAAGTATAATGATTGGACTGAGAGGGAAGGGTTATAGACATGATTCTATATGCATTTATTGAATTATTAATCATTTAGAATATTTTTGAAGTGATCCATCACTACTTATAGTCAAATAAACTCCTCTTTCACACACCTTGCACACTTGGCCTCAAATTTGGCATGCAAATCAGTACAAACAGGGTGTATAATTACTTTTCCTAACTATTTTGTGTATTATGAAAGTTATAAGAGGTTTAAAGAGATGAAATAAACTTTGGGAGGAATCTTGAGACTTAATCTAACTCCCCATAACAATTTATTACTTCATAATAACTCCTAAGTGTTCTTATAAGAGCCACTAGCATAGTGAACATGATAGTGAGAAGGGTGAAAAACCTCAAATGGGTTGCTTTTAAAGTGTTTTTGATGCCTCTAAGGCCATGGGTGGTATTAAAACATGTATTTCATCCCCTTATATGGATTTTAATGAGAAACTAAAGACAAATATGAGGCCAAGTGTGCAAGGTGTGTGAAAGAGGAGTTTCTTTGACTAGAGGCAGTGATGGTTCACTTCTAGAAGATTACCGATAATTAAGAATTCAACCAATGTATGAAGAGGCATGTTTGAAACCCTTAAGTATTATTCCAATCATTATACCTATCCCTAGTTAGTTTTTGGATGTTCAAATAGGGGTAAATAATGAAGTTAGTTTCCTTGTGTAGAATAAGAACTCCTACGCCACATTTCAAGAGTTTCATGACTTGGGGTGACACTTGTGCTTCCAAAATTTACATGGTCAGTTTCACATTCACTTATCATGTACATGTAAATAATTTTATTAGCTTGAAAAGTTTCCTTGTGACCTTTTTACTTCTTTCTTCTCTTCTCTCTCTTAAGTTCTATAAGAACTAGCCATTTTGGCCATTGTAAAATATGCTCCACCTGAGTATGGCTAAGCCCTACTCATTTACATACCATGGATCAATAAAGACAACTAATTTTCACCTCTTATATGACTATTCATAGTGTGATCATTTGAATGATAGATATTGATTAGTGATGACTATTATTTCCTTAGCATTGTTGTCTCATTCTCTCACCTATTTACAACTTGAAATCTTCTTCTTGTAGGTCATGTGAAGTGTTATATAAAGTGTCAAGGTTGAGTGAGTTAGTATATTTATTAGTTCCATTATAGGCCTCTTTTCTATTCCTCCTAGCCTAAACATTAATCATAACCTCATAATGAAATACTGATGTGAGAAGATTCAGATTAGAGAAGTCTATGTTTAGTTAGTCTCTTGGTTTCATGTGTGATATGCAGCTGGTTGGTAGTCATAAATTAATTTGCTGTATCACCTCCTTTAGGATAGTTTAATTTTAGTTTTTTCTCCCTTTTCCTTGCAAGTAAAGGTGTAGTAGTGATCTAAAAGTGGTACATAAAGGGAGCTAGCCCTATTTAGAGACCCACCTCATTCTTAGGCTACCCA
Organism: Torreya grandis; assembly: GCA_037957365.1. NCBI lineage: Eukaryota > Viridiplantae > Streptophyta > Pinopsida > Cupressales > Taxaceae > Torreya > Torreya grandis. Next base: position 1,994,949 of record JARHVA010002541.1, on the reverse strand, counting down.
TAGCCTAGATGTGTTTCAATTGTGCCACTTAGATGAAGAGAGATGAAACATCTCCTCAAAGGGTGAAAATCCAAGTGATAAAAAATACCACTTTCATAATGGTGGTATAACACATATTTCCATACCTCTTCTAAAAATATCCCCATTTATAACATTATATGGTTACCATCTACCTTCCATCACTTATTATTTAAGGGTGCAAAGTAAGGTTCAATATTTGGAGGAGCACATTCAACATCAATAAGAGGTTTTGGCTGGTTTGAGTGAGAATTTGGTGTTGACACAAAATAATATGAAGGAACAAGCATATCAACACCATAGTGAGTGACATTTTGATGTGGGTGATTGGGTATTTGTATGTTTGTAGCCTTACAATTAGATGTCCTTGAAGAAAAAAAAAGGACCACAAACTTGATTTTAAGTATTATGGCCCTTATCAGGTTCTAAAAAAAATTGGAAGTGTGGCTTATAAGCTGGAGTTGCCTCGTTCATCTCGCATACACCTAGAATTTAATGTTTCCTGCTTGAAGAATGTCATTGGATAGAAAATTTCTTCCTAGATAGATCTAACAAAACTAAATGAATAAGGATGAGTCATTTTGGAACCAAAGAGGATCTTACAAACATGTACTAAGAGGTAGAGACCCAGAGACATTAAGGAATATATGATTAAGTGGAAGAAATTGAGTAGTAAAGATGTAACTTGGGAGGGTTAATATTTTATATAATAACATCTAGAGTTGTTTAACATTCAGGAAAAAATTGGTTTAAAGGGGAAGGGTATGCTACTCCCTTAGCCTATCACATGTATTTGGATAGGAATAGCTAACTGATGGCTTACTTAGCCCTTTTTGATGTTATATCACATTTCTCTATGCTTTCATTGGGTTATTAGGTCAACTTATGGAGTAACCATGGACTAGGCAGACTATATATAAGAATTTGTGGGTAGTTGTTTATTATCATATTAGAGTATTCATTTCTTAATTCAATCATTTGGGAGGTTTCCCCCTCAAAGTGGCTTATCTATTATTCATATTTTCTTCTATATTTCCATATCATTATGATATATTTTTGTTATTATACTTATTTGGTGAAGTAATATCATTAATATGAATTAATGATAGACACTTATCCATGTAAAATTCTTAACCTTTTTTACACTTCATTCTCTTGCATTATAACTGGTTTCCAAGTCTTGACACTTGGCCTTGTGATGCATGAACTTCACTTCTTCTCTTTCCTCTCCTATGCTCTATATTTGCAAGGCATTTTGACATTTTAAATTAGTGCACACCTATTATGTCAAAGCCCTACTAGTTTGACATCTTGTTTTGCCTTTGAATAAAGTTTTGAAGTTGATATAATCTCTACAACTCTTGCCTAAATATTTCAAGTAGTGTATTTGGATGACAAGTGATGAAGATTGTTTCTCCTTGCTTTTATTTTGTTCTTGTATGCATTATGTGAGTAACATCTATTATAATAGGTTTTATGAAGTGTATGTATTTTTTAATTATGTTTTGACTTGTGAGAGAGACTAGTAGTGTCTAATATTAGACCTTATTTTCACCCACCTCTGGATATGCATATCAGTCTAACTCCATGTAGAAACACTTATACTAGAAGAACATTTAGTTGAGGTTAGTTTTAGTAGTCTTATTTCTTAGTGCAAATGTAAGTGTGTTCTTTGGACTTATCTTTGGTGTATATACTCATTATCATAGGTTAATTTTTAGTTTCTTTCTTTCCTTTTCATCCCTAATAGTGATTAGTCTAGTGTCGTGTGTGAGCCTAGGAGATAGGTCAAGGGATCTAGCCCTTTAACCTATAGGTTTACCTCAGATATAATAAACCCAAGGCGTAGAGGTTATCCCATGTTAGCCAAATTTGGAGAGTTTTTAACTACCTCTCCAAGGGTGTAATATTTGGTCATAACATTTTTGGCATGCCTAGTGGGAATAAGGTCCAAAAGAGTGGAAGGATTGTTGGTGTGTTCTTCTTACTATCAAATTTTGGAAGCATTCAAGAAAACACCAATGGTAGCTCAAAACATAATCATATGGTTATAAGCAACTTAGGTACTTGTAAAATAATTCATTAAAATTATTGTGTTTCATTTGACTAATGAAGTTGATATGGTTGGATATGTTGAGATTTATTATTACACACCTCCATATCAACCTTGTTATGACCAATATTATGTTCCTCAAAAACCTTATCAAGGTTGTTATCAATATTATGAGCCATGACAACCCTTTAGTCAACCCATTCCTTCTCCATATGACCATGAAGTTGTTGAGTAGCCTTGTAAAGAAATCTATGAAGAAGGCTATCAAGAAAATAAGCTTAAGACTCTTGAAGAAGAGATCCAAGCTCTTAAGAGGCAACTTCTTGGAGGTAGTTTTCCCCAACAATCCTATCCTTTCTATCAATATCATACAAAACCTTTTCAAGGTCGATACCAAAACACCTACTCCTATCCTCCTCCTACTTCAATTTTACCTCAATATAAATCTTTGTTGGCACTCATGCCAGATCTGCTATAATCAGAAAGGTTGATGAATAAATGGGATAAAGAGCTTGATGTGATCCCTATTAATTTCATAGAGAAGATGAGAATTTTTTTAATTCCTTATGCATAAGTGGAGATTGGTTGAGGAGGAAGTTAATTATGTCATTAATGAATATTTGCATGAAATGAGATGCTACATCTAATGGTGGGTTGATAGGCTTGAAAGGTGGGAAAACTAAGAAATTGAAGATCAACTTGTAACTATTGAAAGGCCTCAAGAAGATAATGAAGATGGTGAATAATATGTTTGAAGAAAAAGTATCTCCTTCCCATTCTCAAGAGTCTTATTATGTTCTATATCAATCCTCTCATGCTACTTATCCTCATTAAGAGAAAATTCAATCCTTAAAAGAGCCTAATAGTCTCAAATTTCCAACTTGGAACTAAGTAGTGAAGTCTAAGGGAAATAAAAATGAATAGAGTGAGGACCGAGAAGAAGATGTCAAGAAATAAAACCTTGTGTGTGTTCAAGCCCCATTGACTTCTCCTCAAGAACCTATAACTTGTCCTTCTTTGAGGTCTATCCAGGAAGATTTACATTGTGAAAAAGAAGCCTTAGTTGAGAAGGTGGATGATCAAGTTATAACTGATAATGAACTTCAAGAGGACAATGAGAAGGATGAGGTGGTTGATGAATAAAATGAAGTGTTTATAGCCCAACAAAACCTTCTCTCTCTCTAAGAATTCTTTCAAGTGTCTCCTTCCATCCCCATACCCATTAATAAACCCTCCATCACACCTCATTCTCCCTCTCCAACCCATCAACTTGTTCAACACCCTCATACCTCATCCCCTCTTTAAGGATAACCCATCCTATGGGAGGTAAGCAAAGAAGAGAAAACTCAGTTTATAACTGATCAAGAATATGACACAAGTGTCTATGAATAAAATATCACTATAGGGACTCCCATTTATAAAGACAATCCCAAGTTAACCTTCTTGAGTGAATAAAGAGAAGATATAGATCATGTTACAACTATTCACAAGGATCTTCATCAAGACATGAGAGAGGAGGTACTTGAGAAGAACAACATATCAGTTGAGATTAGTGAGTTTCATGAGCAGGTTCCAAGAGATATGAGAGACATGTGGTAGATCTATTTTCACATGTTTAATGAATATGAAGGTCTTGAAAATCTATTTCTTGAAGGATAGTAAAATGAGTTTGTTGAAGAGGAATACATGGTTCCTATTGAACAAACAAGTCTTGAAGAATATCACCAAGAGTTTCAAACACATGATGGAATAATCTATGATGAATATGACATTCATAAACATGGTTAATAAGATGAGTTTGAAGAGGTTGTGGTTCTTAAGGAGAAAGAAGATAGAGATGATTGGAAACAACATATTAAACTTCTCTAAGAAATTGGAGAGATTTTTAAAGTTGAAGGTCAATTACTTAAGAAGATAGAACAAGATGTCCTCATGGAGGATAATGATGAAGATTGGATTGAATATATAGAGATACTTGAAGAGATTGAGGAGATTATAGCTGGTAAGAAAACTAATCTCATTAAGAGTACCATGGAAGTCAAATAAACATGCTTTATTGAGACATCATTTAGTCTAGTTACAGTTGAGTGGCCTCATGAGAAGATTAAGGTTGTTGAACTACAAGAATAATTCACCTTCATAGGCGATATGTTTGTAACTACTATGATTGTACTGAAGATCATACCAAGGAGATTAGAAAACATAAAAAAATTGAAGACATCAAAGCCAATGTTGAAAAGGCAACATGATCCAGACATTTCTTCATCTCATGGAGAAAGATATGGTGCAAATTTCCCTTTTTATCCAAGGGGATAAAGTTGCTTCAAGTTAGTTTTTACATAGGCTAGTTTGCTTAAGTTGTTTCTATGATTTACCTAAGTACTTAGAAAGTGAAGGTGTGTGTTTTATTATATTGTCTTGTGTGTTTGTTTCCTTGTTGTGTGTGGTGTGAGTTTGTGGTCTATTTAGAGGCATTTCAATGTCAAGTGTACAATATAGGTGAATTCATTTCCCAAGGGTAGGAGAAAGCAACTGGTCCTTAACATAGTAAGTATGCTACACTTATGAAATTGCCAAAATGTTGAATAATTTTAACCCTAGATAAAATTAAGTCAATCCCATCTGCAAGTTCAAACTTTCATAGGGTCTTCTAGGTGATAAAATTTCCACCATGGTCATTAATGAGGTCAAATAACATGTTTTTATCCTTGTCACATTTATATAGTTTGTTTCAAGTCATTTTATGTCACCTTTTTTGTCATTTTAGGGATTTGTACAATTTTACACTAAGGAAAAATGTGTTAAAGTGAAATCTAACATCCCACATGTCAGAAATTGTCAGAGGAACTATTTTAGAACTGACATGATGCAGGTTCAACATATAAAGAAGGAGATCATCTGAAAAGAATGTCAATTTTAGCTAGTTGTATGGATTCATAATAGTTTTGGAATGTGTGAAGGATTTTTGGAAGTATATTTAGATCCCCATAGCTCATATCCAAGATTAGATGGCTTTGAAAACTCCCAAAATGGTGAAAATTGATCCCTCTCTCTCATCGCTCTCTTGGGTAGGTCAAAGAAGTCAAACATTTTTCCTTCAGTATGGACAGGAGGATGAGAGTTAGAGTGAATGAATTTGGGGGAAGTTATTAGTCTTTATGGCCTTCCATTCCATGGCCATAGTTTTTATTTTGGTAGTCTTTACTTTATGAACTATCTTTAAGATTGTTGATGCCTTCAAACTACTTACACATCCCCGACACCTCATATTTCCTTCTCTTTGTTCATTGATATGATGTAACTAAGTAGTGTATATGGTCTTGCAGAGAATGTACAATCATTTCATGATTAAATTTAACTAGTTTGTATGTGTGAACATGGAGGGATAGGTAGAAATATCCTCATTATGCTAGAAGTAACATTATTGTCTGTAGAATAGCTATTTTTAGTTGTAGAGTTTCATGTTCCTATAAGTGGATTCATATCAAAGGTAATGCACTAGTTTGAAATTCTTAAAGAATGATGATTAGTTTCCCCATTAAATTTTTGTAATCAAGAGGCTCAATTTTAGTAAGGAGAAGTCTAAGAATGCAATCATACCTTCTTATGACTATCACCTATAGTTAGTTGTTTTAAACAAGCTTTGAACATTAATATTGATGGACTTTAGAGTTTCAAGGTTTTGATGAGGTTCTCAAGGTAACAATAGTAAGACTGAGCCATTCAAAGAGATTGAAGAATGATTGGAAAGATAATACAAGACCATAAACAATCATATATGTTCATAGATTTGGAGAAAGTCACAAATGAGATGATTTACCTTAATCTTTCTAAAAAATAATCTTGCCTCATGAAATGTCCTTTGTTGGTGAAAGTTGATGAGGTCTAGGTAAGCTTAATGGTTTCATGATAGTAGCCTAAGCCTAGAGATAGAATTTTTATGCATGAAGTGGTTACTAATTTGAATGAAACTGATGGTTGGAGGTATTTCAACTCAATTAAGATCCTAAAAGAGACACTTAATGACTATAGTGCCATCAAACAAAGAATGAACCTATAACTTATAAATGGCACATAGTGCATTGGTGAATAGATAATGATACATGATCTCAAGGTAAGATACAAGTTCATATAGATGAGAGATAGCACTATTTACCTCATATAAATTAAGAAGTGGAAAACATAATATTTAAACATATATAAACCTACATGAATCTTTTGAATTCTATAATGCACACGTAGAGTTTGGACTCTCAACTCAGACTAGCCTAGCCTAATGGAGGGTGCAAGTTTGAAAAGGTGGGAATAAGTAAGGTGATTGAACATGTAGAATACACTTTCACAATGATACCATACTTTCATGAGATCCTCATAGGTAGGAAACATAGCATATATTGATCTAAATTGGGTTTGTAACTCCATGGCTAGTCAAACTAAATATTTCACACAATCTATAGACTTAGAAGCCAATTTTGAGAATTTGTGATGTTGAGGTATCTATGAGCATAACCATGAGTTGAAACTTGATACAGAGGGAAATCATGACTCAAAAAAGCCATCTATGGTCTCACTTTATTCAAACTAATAAGGGAAGTACCCTCTATTCTATCTCAAACTAAAGGTACTCCCTAAGCAAAAAAACCTATAAACCTATGCATAGATGGTGAAAAGATGAGTAAAGAGTATTGAATGCATTATAGGATGATGAACAGGGTTGAGTTGTAAATTAAAAATGTGTTGAGAGGCACCTATAGTCACTAGAAACCAAAGAGGTGGTCATAAACTCATATACATAATCTTACAAACTAGGCATAAACCCTCAAGGTGATTAACTTGATTCACATGACTATATGATATTTATAAACCATTTGAGGACTTTAAGGAGAGAGTGTAGAGTCAATTAGAACCATCATTTTATAGAGGATAATACAAAATTGGCCATTTTATCCTAACCTTCTCTCAAGGGTACCCATAATACAATCAAGAGCTCGAGAGACCAACTTCTTTTACTCATATCTATACAAACGAGCTTCATGGTGTCTAAATCAGATAAAGATAGTTGAGGAGGGTCCCTAGATTGATCTTAGTGGAGTTTTTTTAAAGGTTAAGCATCTAGATTTTATGAGTCATTGCCAAGAAGTAAGATGACCTAAAATCCTCCTAAACCCCTTATATGAACCCAATGGAGAAAACATGAAGGGATATGCAACTAGAAGTAGCCAATTGGCCTTGAAAGTGCATTGGACATGTTTATCACTCTCATAGGCTCCTTGACATCTAATTATTCTATACTGTCACTTGTACAAACATACCTAATTTTGGGGTTTATACAAGTTTTGATGTGTTTCAAAGGTAGAGAAGGAAATTTATGAGTGAAG